>OX457043.1:41918586-42243586 GCA_949752735.1 Lumbricus terrestris
TGACCGCGACACTGAGTCGGGAACTGATGAATCGCGGTTCAAAAAACGGATCGGGTTTGTCATCGTCGATTGTCAGCAACGACACAGAAATGTTAGTATATCCAGGGCCGACGAGATGGGGGCCAGAGAGCAAATTCACAAGAGCCCGGCGACTTTTAAGGGTCCAGACTAGGCAGCTATAAAAAGAAAAGTTTATAATTTATTCCTTTTTAAATATTTTATTATATACCATTATAATGAGTTTAAACCTCAAAATGCGACCTAGTAAAAATCACAATTAATTTAAAAATATAAAATTACTGGTCGAACCTGCACTTTTATCACTTCAATTTGTTTTGAAAAAATGTGTTTCTTATTCAATCCTAGGAACATGCAACTACCTGAATAAAATTTTTAGTTTATGGAGAAAGTTATCAGCATAGATAAATACTTAGCGGAATTGTTTTCTTAAATTTCAGTCCACCTGTAAACACTGACTAATTCCGCAAACGAATAACTGAAATAAGCAATATATAAACATCTTAGCATCATTCATTCATTCAAGTATTTATATAGCGCCTCTTCAAGAAAACTACTCATGGGCCAATTCGGACGCGCAGTCCTAGATATTGTATTGGGAAAGTGACCCACAGGGCTTGGGAAGACAAATGACTTTGGCATCTCGTTTGTAAGCATCTTTATTTATTTATACAATTGCCTGCTTAGCTTCCATCTGTTGGCCGCCCCTTGCCAAGCAACGAGATGCAATGTGTTGCAATGTATGCGTTAGATTAAAGTAAATGTTCCGGCTAACATTTGCAAAGCAGTGATTAGAACGCTAACAGACACGTGCAGTATGTATGTACATGCATGCATGCATGCATGCATGCATGTATGTTTGTAAGTATGTAACTATGTATGTATGTATGTATGTATGTATGTATGTATGTATGTATGCATGCATGTATGTATGTATGTATGTATGTATGTATGTATGTATGTATGTATGTATGTATGTATGTATGTATGTATGTATGTATGTATGTATGTATGTATGTATGTATGTATGTATGTATGTATGTATGTATGTATGTATGTATGTATGTATGTACATGCATACATTTTGTATGTATGTGTGTTTGTTTGTATGTATGTAGGTCTATATGTGCACACTTTGCAAATCGGTGGAAATGTTCATGTTTGATGTGTAGCCTACATGTATAAACTCCATAGATGCTAAAAAAAACGGAAAAGAATTAAAAAAAACGGAAAACGTAAAAAAACAGAATAAAAAGAAGAAAAAAGGAAAATGAAAAATAAATGGACTTTGTTACATCTTGTACTACAACTTAGAATTTAAAACCTTGTTTATGCAATTTAGTTTTAATCAACTAGCAAATAATACAGTTTACACTAAGCTAAGTGAAACGGTCAATTATAGTGATCTGAATTAGCGGAATCCTTAAAAATACGGAGACAGACGAAAAAACGTTAAGAAAAATAATTGCAGATAATTCAATAAATATGGTCACAGAAATAAATAAAAAACGGGAAAAAATGGACTTTTTTGGAGAAGAATTTTAAAAAACGTTTTTTACAACTGTGGTAAACTCCTTATAAGCTTAACAGTTGACATTGACCTTAGGATAGGCCTACTTCTTGCCAGTTACTTTGGCATATACGGCCATACCCTAAGAAATAAGGGTATCAACTCAGTGATTGCGTGTAGGCCTATGTGTGAATGTGTGCTCGTATATTTATGTGTGTGAGTGCGTGTGTGAGTGTTCTACGTGTTTGCGCTGCACAGATTTTCGACGGCATGATCGAGATTTCCAACGAATAATTCTTCACACGTCGAGGACAATAGTAGGCTACTTCCTGCAGAGCTAATCTGATGTAGACGGTCCCAGGGATGCGACGTATCGAAAGCCTTTCTTCATTCCGTGCGAGTGATAACGGAAAGTCGTAAAACTAGTTTATGTGTCTTAGAATATTACGGAGACCTTAAAAAACTCTGTAAGCTTACTTTTGTTGGTGAAGCCATCGCCAGTCATAACTTTGACGTCGTCGTCGTCGTCGATGCAGTGAAGGTTTGACGTCGGAACGCTGAGGTTCTACGGTTGTCGTTCCAATCTGATTATGCTTCGTCTATGTTATAGTCATCCGTATAGGAAGGACTCGTCAGTTGTCGACACACACACACACACACACACACACACACACACACACACACACACACACACACACACACACACACACACACACACGCATCGTGTCAAACTGTAAATCGATTCTACATCGGAATGATATAGGCCTACGGCCAAAGCGGATCGAATTGGTTGGACCCGCCTTCCCTTTATAAAGAAACCTAGTTCTTCCTGTGCTCTGTTCTGCCGCAGACTGTTTCTTTTAGGGCAAAAAATCCTCTCTGATTCTCTCGACCGTAGTACCTTCTCATTTCCCAAAGTGAAACGTGGCAACCATTGGCCTATCGGTCTTGCCCAGTGACGAAAACTCACTGAAATTCCGAGCACAATCACGGTGATACCACAGTGTTATACTGTGGTGATCAGGGCCGTAATCAAGGGTATACGCGGGTATACGGCGTATAACTCACAAAGAGCGCGTGGCGGCGTGGGTATAGCCTACGCACGAAAAAGGCAAAGGATATTATAGCCTAGGTGTATTTTTCACGAAATTCGGAGCGAAAGACTAAAAAAAGGTCATCAGATTTTTCGGACGGGAAAAACGGGAAAAATTTCTGGGCGGATGACTTTTAAAAAAGTCATCAGAAATTTCGCACCCAAAAAGTTGATTTTTCTCCCGGTCAGCGTGTACTCACCTCAAAATTTACCAGTAGGCCTACTGTAACAGCCCTGACTACTGCCCATGACCGGGTCAGAATTGAGCGTCTTTTAGCAAGAGTCCGTCGTTCCAGGTACTTGCCTGATGACTCGCCTGCTGCTACTGAAATGGTAGATCTTGCTGATGCCCGTCTTCTGACAGCAGTCTCCAGAAACGGCTTCCACGTTCTCCGATCGCTTTTCCCACCTGTTGTCGATCGTTCCTACCAATTGAGACCACGCCTTCACAACTTTGTATTACCAGTCCAAGACGACAAACACTACATCTCACGTGTTTTGTATAGAAAGCCACCTATGTATGTATGTAGGTATGTATGTATGTATATGAACATTCACATAGCGCCTTACAATAACCTCACGAAGGCGCTTAACGCAGCTACCGGGCAGTTCTGAACAAGTGCGACTTAATTAACTTTGAGAATGTTTCATGAGAAACACGCAACGCAGCATCACGAATTGCCAATGGAAGACTGTTCCAGAATGAAGGTCCAATACACGAGAAGGCGCGGCGTGTCCGCATCACTGTACGAGAGCGTGGGACTATCAAGTCCCCACGAGTCGCAGAGCGCAGAGACCGACGACCTGGTTGGTTGGAGACGGGAATACAAAGTTCCCTAATGTATTCTGGCGCCAGGCCAACCACTGACGCTCGTCCCATAACGATGATCTTGAATATCGTTCTGTCCACGACCGGAAGCCAGTGCAGCGTGTCACGCATATATGCTGATATATGCGAGAATTTGGGCAAATCAGCGACGACTCGGGCGGCGCAGTTGAGGACAGACTGAAGCTGGCGTATCCGGTAGTTTGGGAGACCAGCGAGGACGGCATTGCAGAAATCCAGTCGGTTCAGCACAAACGAGTGGACAAGAGTGTAATGTAATGTAATGTAAATCTTCGAGAATTTCTCAGCGCCCACAAAAGCCACGTCAGGGAGACCAGCTTATTCACCGGCGCTATATCGGTTCCCTATCATTTGGTCGCAAGTCATTTCGTCGTAATCAATTCGTCGCAATTTATATCGTCGTAAATTAAATCGTCGCTGTCTAATTCGTCGCATTCAAGTCGTCGTGTTCAGTCCGTCGTTTTTCATATCGTCGTTAAAAAATGTTCTCACAGTTTATTTAGTGTAATAGTACAATACAATTTCTCATCATGCAAAGCTAATTTAAAAACTGACTATGCATTCGTGCATTACACGATCTCATTTCACATCGCCAGTATGTCTTCCCGCTCAATTCTCTCTCCTTAATTTTGTATAAATGTAACCCTCATAGACTGCCTTGTATTTTCCTCTGCTACTAGAAACAAACGTTAACTTCGACATTGTGGCGATAACTAGTGTCGCCCACTTCCTTTATTCAGGGTTGGGACTGACATTTACTGGGCGAACTGCTCAATTGGTCTACGTGACAGCAGACTTGGAGTCGACGTATATAAATCCATCAATTATACTAGGCGTATGGATTTTTTGGTTTGTATACGTCGACTCCAAGTAGACCAATTGAGGAATAACGACCAATACGACTTCGCGACCAATTAATCTACGACGAAATGATCTGCGACCAATACGACTAAATGAATGCGATCAGTTGACTGCGACGATATAGAGGGCGACCAATTAATTCGCGACCAATTAATTAACGACCATATGATTGCGACGAAATGATCTGCGACAAAATGATCTGCGACGAAATGGATGGTCACCGCTATATCAAATCAAGTCCGCAATATCCAGAGCCAGGGAGGTCAAGCCGAGGAGACAGCGTGGTGCTACGGTCGTTGTCGGTGATGGTGGTGGTTGGGTGATGGAACTTGATTGGAATCTGGATAGGATAGGTTGAAGAGTTCGGTTTTCAGTCGTGAATGGAATGCAGCAGAGGAGAGTGCAAGCGGAGGAGAGGTTGAATTTGGAGGTGAGACTGCAGGAGAGATAGGAGGGTGAGCGAACAGGCGGGGGTATGTTGGGAGTCCGTTCCAAAGAGCTGGTGCAGCATAGACTAAGGAGCGGTCGCAGAATTTCAGAGAGGATGATACTGGAGGCCGAGAGAGAGAAAGATAATATGATGATGAGCGCGTAGACCTGTGCGGTTGGATGGTGATTAGTTGACGAATGTAGGAGGGCTGAGAGGTTTGAAGAGCGTTGTAGGTTAGAGAAACAATTTTGTAATGGATGCGCTGAGAAACTTTTAGCCAATGAAGAGACTTGAGAACAGGGGTTATGTGGTGATGTTTGGGAGTCTTAGTGACTGCGCGGGCAAGAGCATTCTGGATAGTTTGCAGGCGTTTAATTTGAAGAGAATCTATTTCATGGAAGAGCGAATTGCAGTAGTCGAGTTTGGAATGAACTATTGAGGTGGCTATTGTGCAGGCGGTCTTGTAATTTAGAATTGGACGCAATCGACGGAGGTCGCGGATGTGCATATAGCAGGTGCGGGATAGCTGGGTGATGTGGTCAGAAAAAGTAAGGTTTTTGTCAAAAATGACCCCGAGATTGCGGACAGGAGAAGAGTATGGCAGCGTGGCAGCGGCTTCATGTGATAGATTGCGCCGAATGACTCTGATCTGGTGCAGTTGGTAGAAGCAAAACCTGCAGAGCGATCCGACCTGCAGAGCGATGCCCATTAATTATGTCAAATGATCTTATCTCATCAGCGTAGTAATTTTCTACACTCATCCTAAAATGGATTCAATTGTTATGGACATAAACAATTTTAGGTAGCCTATAATTATATTTCATTTGTTGAACTACTTTTTATTTGTTTGTTTGTTTATATGCTCACTTGTTATAGCGCCCCTTCCAGCTCTCACTACTCAGAGGCGCTCCTGAATGCAGAGCGGAAACTGCATCGGAGTTTCACGCCGAAGCGCTGAGCAATTGTGAGTGAAAGACTTGCCCAAGGTCCTTACGCGGCGAGGTGGATTCGAACCTCGAACCTTCCGGCTTCAAGGCAACGACGCCACCAATGTACCTGATAGCGGTGTGTCTATCAGTTTTGATGCCAATTAAACGAATATAATAATAATGATGATGATGATGATGACGATGACGATGACGATGATGATGATGATGATGATGATGATGATGATGACGATGACGATGACGATGACGACGACGACGACGATAATGATAATGATAATGGTAATAGTAATAATAATAATAATAATAATAATAATAATAATAATAATAATAATAATAATAATAATAATAATAATAATAGGGCTGCCAACTTTTCATTTTGCCATTCCGGGATGCCTCAATTACTCGATGGGCATATACCATTACCAATTTACACTCACCACTTATCTGCATAATGTAACAAATGTTAATCAATCGTAAAAGGACAGGTAGACTAAATTTAAGATTGGAATCGAGTACAAGAAGAGAACTTTTTAAATTCAAGTACCAATTAGGCCTATCACGTACAGTAGCCAGACTTTTTTTTAGCCCAGAACGAGCGAGGTTCATACGTAGCCTATAGGCCTAAGCATAATTATGCAATTACAGGCAATGCCTGCAGATTGCAGATGTCGTGTATTAAATTATTAGGTCTGCGACTGGAGAGCAGAACTGCATTTTATTATTTTAAACTTATAACTTCTGCTGATTTGTAACCAATTCCAGAACACTAGGCACGAAGTCGTAGAAATCTATCGCTTTATCGGAAAAAGCATTAGAAACGGACACAAAGCTAAATACTGTGTGTGACCAGTAGTTTTCTTAAGCTGTGAAGACTTCAACCTAGCGCTGTCCAGCATCCAATGTTCAGCCTGCAACATCAGGTCTGTTAGAGCACAGAGCGTGAAATCACCGTACAACTTATTGAGTTTAGTGTTGAAACTAAGAACAGTTTGTTGCATGCATCTCTACAACAAATTCCGGGACATTTCGGGATCAATCCGGGACACGGGACGCACAGGGCCGATTCCGGGACTGTCCCGGCGAATCCGGGACGGTTGGCAGCCCTAAATAATAATAATAAGAGTACGATGATTGCGTTGGAATGAACTCGACACCTCTTCAACACAATAAAATATCCGTGCTTGTGCACAGAGCACAACTAACGATGACGTCATAATTTGACAACATTGTTGGGTAAAGATTTCAAATCAACCGTTGACGTATAAATTAAATTACCTTTCGGTAATGAATCAATTTCTACAAATCTATAGGCTATAATTATGAGCGTTTGAGCTTTCGGTATGACTCGGTATTTCCGGGTTGCTTAAGGGTTCTATATATATATATATATCAAACGCCTTGCAAAGCATACTTATTTTTCGTCAGTCCGACTTCTACCGTTGCATGAATCCTTTTCAACAATCCAGCTTCCATTTGGACAAGAATTATTTCATAAGTCCAGCTTCTACTTGACCAACAACTGTTTTTCTCAGTTCAGGTTCTATTTTAATAGAACGTAGGCTACTGCTTTATCCAGCTCCAATTTCATCAGGAATCTTTATCGATCCCACTTCTATAGACTATAGGCAAAACATATTTTCAGCAATCCGACTTCCATTTAGCGAGAATTTTTCATCAATGGCCTTTGGTCTGGAGTATCATAAGGTGAACAACCCGGAAAAATCGAGTCATACTTAGCTTTCTGTAGGATGTAGATCTAGTCTTAATAATTATTGTACAGAGTAGGCCTACTCTGAAAGATCACATAAAATATAAAAGTGGAGAAAAACCTTATGTACGTCAGTTATGTGCTAAATCATTTCCGGAAGGCAGTTCTGTTCAAACCTATACTGTAGAAAAACTTTACAACTGCCAGCTGTGCCAAAAAGCGTTTGCAAAAGCTTTTGCTTTATATGGTCAAATGAGAACCCATAGGCCTACTTTGAAAACTTCTTGCAAATGCCCACAGTGTCAAAAAGTGTTTGCCAAAAGCAATAAGCTGAATTGTCACATGAGGACCCATGCTGGAGAAAAACGGTACAAATGCCAGTTGTGTCATAAAGCATTCGCTGCACATAATGGTCTGTATTGTCACAAGAGAACCCATACTGGAGAAAAGACATACAAATGCCAGTTATGTAAGAAAGCATTTGAAGGAAGTAGTAGTCTGAATTTTCATATGAGAACACATACTGGAGAAAAACCATACAAATGCCAGTTATGTCATAAAGCATTTTCTGCAAGTAATAGTCTGTATTGCCACAAGAGAACTCATACTGGGGAAAAGCCATACAAATGCCAGTTATGTCATAAAGCATTTTCTGCAAGTAATAGTCTGTATTGCCACAAGAGAACTCATACTGGGGAAAAGCCATACAAATGCCAGTTATGTCAGAAAGCATTTGCTGCAAGTAATAGTCTGTATTGTCACAAGAGAACTCATACTGGGGAAAAGCCATACAAATGCCAGTTATGTCAGAAAGCATTTGCTGCAAGTAATAGTCTGAATTTTCATGTGAGAACCCATACTGGAGAAAAATCATACATATGTCAGTTATGTGAGAAAGCATTAGCTACAAGTAGCAGTCTGAATTTTCATGTGAGAACCCATACTGATAAAAAACCGTACATATGCCAGTTATGTCATAAAGCATTTTCTGCAAGTTATAGTCTGTATTGTCACAAGAGTACTCATACTGGAGAAAAGTCATACAAATGCCAGTTATGTGAAAAAGCATTTGCTGCAAGTTGTAGTCTGAATTTTCATATGAGAACCCATACTGGAGAAAAACCATACAAATGCAAGTTATGTGAGAAACAATTTGCTCAATATGGTGCAGTGAAGAACCACACGAGAACTCATACTGGAGAAAGACCATTCAAGTGCGAGTTATGTCAGAAATCATTTACCGTGAGTTGTTCTATGAATCGCCACCTGAGAAACCATACTGGAATGAAACCACACACGTGTCAATTCTGTATGAAATTATTCTCGCAGCTTGGTAATCTAAAACGACATATGGAAGTGCATACTGGAGAAAAGCCATACATATGCCATCTATGCAATGGATCTTTTGGACAGAAGGACAAACTTTCCATGCATCTGAGATTGCATGTGGAGTAAAACTATTTGATTCAGAGAGGCAATATGCAAAATTACTTTACTTAGGTGTGCTTCATTGAATGACACACGCATTACATCCGAAGATTTATGATATATCATGGTGGCGATGTTTACGACATGTTCAAGAAACTTCAGTGAAGTACAATAATAATATTTGAGGATGAGGACCGTTTGTGACATAACCTTAACGGGTGTGTACTGTGCAAGTTTTAGTGGCTTGTCTGAAAAAAGGAGCAAAAGCTTAGATTACGTTCCAACCATGGCACTTCTCCACTGGATGAATTATTTGTCGACCTAATCTGGGTTTTTGTTATAAATACAAAAATCAAACAGTTACAATTTACTTTACATTTCATTCCTTTAGAAAAATCGCATTTGCAAGATTTTGAAGGAGATAAGCATTCTATCAGTAGCTCAAATTTAAGCCTATTTTCATAGTTTATTAATTAATTGTATTCGATGCCTTGTAGGCTATTGATTTTTTGTGTTATGCCTAGGACTATTGTTTGAAAATTTAGTTTCTAATTTCTTGTGGCAACTTTCAATTTTGCAGCATTGATGTAAGTTTCTTCTCTTTTGTGTTGCGATAATCTACTTTGTAAGAAATGACATAACATGCCAGAATGGCGTTTTCAGTATTTGAAAAGGTTTTTAAAAATTGGATATCTAATCGTTTGCTGTCGAGACCTGAGTAGAATTTTATTTTTATATAATGAAATTCCGTCTGACGACTATAGAATAATACAGAGTTAGAAATATATAAGCTTAGGCTCAGTGGCGTAGGCAATGGGGGGTTTCGGGGGTCAAAACCCCCATTGGCTCCGGAAAAAGGTTTTTAAGGTTATTTTTCCATTTAAGTAAGAAAAAAATAGCAAAAAACAGGGTTTCCTGCCATAAACCTCCTCCCCATCAAAAATTCCTGGCTACGCCACTGTATAGGCTAATCACGGGAACGTCATTATTAAATATTTATTTCACTTGCGTACGGTACATTTTCTTTACAGACTCCATATCCTCCACCGCACGCACCCGTACGCAAATCGTCTGAACAAGTTTCTGCCATCCATGGTTGTTGTGAGCTAATATTTAACTCGATTCGGGCAAGTTGGAGCTGGGAGATAATGTGGAGTGGTAATGAATGTTGTACTTCAGGAAGTTTGTTTAATATTTTTCCGGGTCTACTTGCCCAAAAAACAGACTCGCCCGAAATTTAGGGGGGGACATTTGCCCCTCTGGTCCCGTCTCCTACGTCTATGTCAGAGTGTATGCTTGTGTGTTTGTATGTGTGATTAATGATTATGTGTTTGTGTATATTTGTGCGGGCGTGTTCTACGTATCTGCGCAGCACAGATGTAGCCTACGACGACGCGATCACGCTGCCATGGCCAATGATTTCATCACACGTCAAGGACAATATAGTAGTCTATACTTCGTGCAGAGCTATTCTAATGTCGAGACTCGAGAGTCCCAGTGATACGACCTCTCGAAAACTCTCCAGTCCAAGCGAGTGATAACTGTAGCCTATGTCGTAAAACTAGTTTTTTGTGTCTTGGAATATAGGCTAGACCTATAGACAGCCTTAGATGAAGTCTATAGGACCTACCACTTTTCCTGGTGAAGTTGTCGCCAGTCATAACTTTGACGTCGTCGTTGCATTGGCCATTTGACGTCGGACAGCTGAGGTTCTACGGTTATCGTTCCAATCTCATTTTGCTTCGTCGCTATAATAGTCCCACGTAGTGGAAGGACTCTCGTAAGTCGTACACACACACACACACACACACACGCGCACGCGCGCGCGCACAGTGCGGAGGCAATGGATGAACCTATACCCTTCCTTCGTAAAGTAACCTCATTTAATTCTTCCGGAACTTTTTCTTCTGTAAATTGTTTCTGTTTGGGCAAAAATTCCTCCCTGATTCTCGACCGAAGGACCTATTATATATTCGGCAGCCATGACGTTTTCGAACAGATACGACAACTTACTGAAAACTGGCCCCTGTGCACAATCACGGTGGCACTAAAGAAATTCTCAGATTAGTTTTCTAACTTAGACTAAGCTATGATTTCTAGTTAATTGGAGTAAATTCTGCGCGAACTTATCCACCTGTGTTTTCATCTTCGAAACACGTTCGATTTGCAGTTTTAGCTCAGTCCAATCATTATGGAGACTGCAATATAATATATTATGGGTTAATGCCTCGCGAAAATTTTGAAATTATAGGCACGTAGGCCTATAACTCGTTTCTGCCCATGGTAATATAAGATGCCTAGTGCGATGCTGGCCTTAAGCTCAATAATTATTAATTTAATGTACAATCACGGTGACATCACAGTAGGCCTATAAATAATGTAATCTATTTTGTGGCGACACCGAAAGAATACTTTATGATTTCAAGTTATTGGATTAAATTCTGCGCGAACTTATCCACCTGTGCTGATACATTACTCGAAACAAGTTCGCTTTGCATTTTTAACTCAGTCTGAAAAATAATGGAGACCACAATAATTATATGAATTAATTTCTCGCGAAAACGTTGAAATTATATAACTGGGTTTTATCCGTGGTAATAAGTATGGTTTTATACTCATTGGTCACCTCTTGAATAGGTCTACAATAAAATCTCTATGTACAGAGCACAACTGCCGATGACGTCATGCTTTTGGCATTATTGTTGAAGGTAAAATTTGAAGATTTCAAATCTGCGGTTGAAAAATAAAACACGACTTCATATAAAACAGAATGATATGTTGATAACATTTAGCGTACTGTCGTTTAATGACCGATTTCTCTAGACAATTATGAGATCCTGATACTGGAGAGAAGTCACAAAGGTTTATGGAGATGCTAGTTTTGTCGGATATTACATGTAAATAATAAGCATTTAGTTCTCAGCAGAGGCTCTTGAAAGCAAATACACGAAAGTAAATTTCAGCTATGCATTAAGTCATCGCAGAGAATTAATGATTATTATAAAGTCAAACATGAAACTCATGCTGGAAAAGCTCCACAAGTTTTATTTTTAAGTCCATACATGCGGGACATTTAAAACCATAATGCAGGATAAAAACCTGAATAACCCAGACTTTTGTCGGAAATCATTTGACGAAGGTAGTGCTGGAAAGGATCACGTGAGAACTCAAACTGGAGATAAACAACATGAACGTCAGTTATATGAAATATCATTAGCGGAAGGCAATTCTGTTAGACCACAAACTGTAGAAAAACTTTACAAATGCAAGCTGTGTCAAAAAACGTTTGCAAAAGCTTTTGCTTTAAATGGTCATATGAGAGCACACACTTTGAAAAATTCATACAAATGCCAGCCCTGTCAAAAAACGTTTGCCTATAGTAGTAGGCTGAATCGTCGCATGAGAATCCATACTGGAAAAAACCCATACAAATGCCAGCTTTGTCAGAAAGTACTTGCCTGCAGCCGGAATCTCAATTATCATATGAGTACCCATACTGGAGAAAGACCATACAAATGTCAGTTATGTAAGAAAGCATTTGTTGCAAGTAATAATCTGAATTATCATATGAGAACCCATACTGGAAAAACACCATACAAATGCCGGTTATGTAAGAAATCATTTGCTGCAAGTAATAGTCTGAATTGTCATATGAGAACCCATACTGGAGAAAAACCATATAAATGCCACTTATGCCAGAAAGCATTTACTGCAAGTAATAATCTGAATCGTCATTTGAGAACCTATACTGGAGAAAAATCATACAAATGCCAGTTATGTCAGAAATCATTTGTTGCAAGTAATAGTCTGAATTATCATATGAGAACCCATACTGGAGAAAAACCATACAAATGTCAGTTATGTCAGAAATCATTTGCTGCAAGTAATAGTCTGAATTCTCATATGAGAACCCATACTGGAGAAAAACCATACAAATGCCAGTTATGTCAGAAATCATTTGCTGCAAGTAAAAGTCTGAATTGTCATATGAGAACCCATACTGGAGAAAAACCATACAATTGCCAGTTTTGTGAGAAAGCATTTGCTACAAGCAGCATTCTGCAATTTCATTGTAGAACCCATACTGGAGAAAAACCATACAAATGCCAGTTATGTCAGAAAGCATTTGCTGAAAGCAGAAAACTGAAGAATCACACGAGAACCCATACTGGAGAAAGACCCTATGTGTGCGAGTTATGTCAGAAATCATTTACCGATGGTAGTTCTGTGAGTCGTCACATGAGAATTCATTCTGGAATGAAACCACACACGTGTCGATTATGTATGAAATTATTCTCACAGTCTGGCAATCTAAAAAGACACATGGCATTGCATACTGGAGAAAAACCATACATATGCCATCTATGCAGTGGATCTTTTGGACGGAAGGACACACTTACCATCCATCTGAGATTACATGTGGAGTAAAACTATTTGATTCAGAGAGGCAATATGCAAAATTGCTTTACTTAGGTGTTCTTCATTGAATGACACGCATTACATCCGAAGATTTATGTTATTTCATGGTGACGATGTTTACGACATGTTCAAGGAACTTCAGTGAAGTACAATTATTTGAGGATGAGGACCGGTTATGACATGACCCTTAACGTTAACAATCGCATTTGCATTTTTTGAAGGAGATAAGGATTCCATGAATAGGTTAAATGTAAGCCTATTTTCATAGTTTATTGGTTAATTATATTCGATGCCTTGCATTGTTTTTTATGCTAGACCTATTGTTTTGAAAATCAAGTTCATAATTTCCTGTGGCTACTGGATTGTTGCAGCATTGATTTGAGTTTCTTCTCTTTTGTGTTGCGATATCTACTTTTTAACAAATGACATAACATGCCAGAATGGCGATATTCAGTACTTGAAAAGCTTTTAATTTCAGTACTTCATTGTTCTCCAATCATGCAAGCAACACAATGACCTTATTTCCCCCCTCTTCGCTCATCGTGTGTGCTCTACCTTCCAATCGTTGTCCTCATCAATCAAGACGATGTCATCGGCAAAAAGCAAAGGTTAATCCTTGTGCCACTGGTCTCTACTTTCTTATCATTGTCTCTGATCTTATCCAAAACTCTAAGAGCACGATGAAAGAATCTGGAGATACTGGATCGCCTTGCCTTGTGCCCAGTGCCCCTGCTAGTTTCAAACCAGGTTCCGGTTTCCCCACAGACTGACCGCTGCCTTTGCGTTGCTGTTTGTTTCCCTCAGTAGGCGAATTAGCTTGCTGTCCACGCCATACGATTCCAGAGCCGCCCATGTTACGTTCTGATCGATACTATCGAAGGCCTTTTTCAAGCAGTTGTAAACTTTCTTGCTTTTTATTCTTGCTTTTTCTCCTATCAGTCTTAGTGCCAAAAATCTGTTATAGTATAGACTGCTTCTATCTCGTGCGCAAAAATAATATTTTCGCACATCCTTTCCTCCCTCCTGTTGCAATTAGCACAAATAAACTCTACCACCCTGAAAAAGCATTTAGCTAAAGTCATATATAAAATCATTAAGTTTGTTACCGTGTCTACTTTTTTATTAATTTGTTTTCTAGCTAATATTTGATGACTAATTGTTTGCTGTCGAGACCTGAGCAGAATTTTATTTTAATGTAAGGAAATTCCATATGACGACTATAGAATAATACAGAGTTACAAATAGGCTGATCATGTGAATGTCATTATTAGATATTTATTTTACGCGCGTACATTTTCTTTAAAGACCCATTCTCCACCACCAGTGGCGGCACCAGGATTTAAGTTTTGGGGCTGAATCCTCGCGGAGGAAATTTGCACTTTCATCCGCCAAAATTTCTGCCGACCTTTGTTTTTTTAGTCATTCGCAATTTCTGACAATAATTTTTTTAGTCATCTGGTCGAAATTTCATGAAAATTTTCCACTTCCATCCGCCAAAACTTCAGCTTTACATGTAAAAATAAACCGGATGGCCATTTTTTAGAGGGGCTCAGCCCCGGATGTCCTTGTTTAGGGGGCTTAGCCCTCTTTCGCCGCCACTGTCCACCACACGCACCCACACGTAAATCCGGTCGTCTAAATCCGTTTAGGATAGCATAATAGTGACCAACTGACCTAGAGATCACTTTTTGAGTATGACGTAATGTCATTTTGTATATTTCTTGTCTCAATAAATTTATAGTTATAGGCCTATGTGTTTTGTATGCATATATGTGTGTATGCATGCATGTATGTATGTATGTGTGTATGTATGTATGTATGTATGTATGTATGTATGTATGTATGCATGTATGTATGTATGTATGTATATATGTATTATGTATGTAACCTGCGTTTTGCAAATCGGTGCAAATGGTTGATGTTTGAATTATCCTTGTAAACTCCATAAAAATTATGACGGTCGGCATTTTACTTTACTCTTGCCAGTCACTTAGGCATATCCTAGGAAATCAGGACATCAACTCGGTGATTGCGTGCGTGTGTGTGTGTGTTTGTTTGTATATATTTGTGCGTGCTTGCGTGTTCTACGTATCTGCGCAACACAGATGTAGCTTATGACGGCGCGATCATGCTGCCACGGACAACGATTTCCTCACACGTCGAGGACAATAGTTGCTGAAGCTTTTATTTCGTGCAGAGCTAATCTGATGTCGAGACTCGAGAGTCCCAGTGATGCGACCTCTCGAAAACTCTCCAGTCTATGCGAGTGATAACTGTAGCCTAAGTCGTAAAATTAGTTTTTTGTGTCTTGGAACATAATATAGACAGCCTTAGAAGAAGTCTATACCACTTTTGTTGGTGAAGTTATCGTCAGTCATAACTTTGACGTCGTCGTCTTCGTTGCCGTGTAGATTTGACGTCGGACCACTGAGGTTCTACGGCTATCGTTTCAGTCTGATTTTGCTTCGTCTCTATAATAGTCCTACGTAGTGGAAGGACTCTCGTAAGTCGTCCACACACACACACACACACACACACACACACACACACACACACACACACACACACACACATATATATATATATATATATATCGAGGAGGCAAAGGATGAACCAATTCTTCGTTGGAATCATATTATAGCTTAGTTCTTAAATAAATAAATAAATAAATAGGCTACGGGCAAAGAGGATCGAAAGGGTCGAGACCTACCCTCCCATCGTAAACAGTAGGCCTAACCTCATTTAATTCTTCCTGCATGTGCTCTTTCTTCCGTAAACTTTTTCTGTTTGGGCAAAAATTCCCTCCTGATTCTCGACCGTATGACCTATTAGGCCCTACTCACCCTGAAATTCGGCAGCCATGACGTTTTAGCTGAGAGACGTCAACTTACTGAAAACTGGCCCCTGTGCACAATCACGGTGGCCCTAAAGAAATTCTCAGATTAGTTTTCTAACTTAGACTAAGCTATGATTTCTAGTTAATTGGAGTAAATTCTGCGCGAACTTATCCACTAGGGTGGTTCAAAAAAATATAATTTAAGCTAGATACCAAGACAACCTCTCAATTTGTTAGACCTGTCAATAGTATTATTGACATCAAATTTCAACTTCCTAGTCCAACTGGAAGGTGGTGCTCAACGACATAGAAATATTACCATATAGGCCTAGTTGTATTGGATAGAAATCTTGATTCATTGTAGCTTGATCAAAAACCTCAACCATTGTCGTGTAGATGACCTTGAAATAGTTTCAATGTCTTTCATTATCTTCTGAACTTAATATGAAGACTCACTGATAATGTCCAAGCCTTGGTCTTTGATACAACACATGTCAACACTGGGTGTTTTAGAGGAGTATACGTTTTTCAAGAAGACACAATAGGTAACAAGTTTCTGCGGTTGGCCTGCTGTCGTCATTGGGATGGAGTTGATTTTAGGGAAAATCTCCATTTTGTGTTGTGGTCCATCTAGTTCAAAATATAATCCAATATTTAATAGATTTAAGAATGTGTGGGATGGTGTGACACGTGACAACATCCGAGTTCTATAAGTCGTATCCATTACAGAAGCCTCCCATGCATGAGAGAGCATTCGGTTTTCTCAAGTAGTCTGCTGAAAATAAAGTCAGTTTAAGAGATGACTACCAAGAAATCTGACACTACTGCCACACCTGAAGTTTGGTGATTCTCTTTGCAGAGACTGAAGTCAGCAATTAAGAGTGGTCGGCAACACGGCTGAGAGAAGTGTGAAGTTGTTCGACCTTGGGCGAGTTGCTTACCCATCATTGTCTGTGGGGAAGGCAACGGGAAACCACCTCACTCATCTCATCCCCAGGGGCGTAAAGCCAATGAACCTGCCTTCGGGCAGAGCACCATCATCATCACCAAGAAATCATTGAGGTGTCAATGGTTGTCCTTGTAAGTCAGCCCTCAATAAGAAACTGGAAAGCCCAATTGACCATACACGTTGAATGGCCAGGTTACTGTATGCCATCAAAACATACCGATTTAGCAATCGACGTGACGTATTCAATCTAAGAAAGTAGGAAGAAACTCAGATTCATCCATTTGTGTGATTTGGTTCCCTTCTTCTCTCAAGGTATGGGCAAAGCCTCCTCTTGCTGCTGAAACTCCAGGACAAGATCTGTCAATTTTGATTCATCTAGGAAATATGATTCAGGCGACTACTATCTATAGGAGATCAGCGTTGAAGCCATGAAAGTCCTAGAAAATCACTAGTAAATTGTACCTTTCAGATGAGGCTTAAGGTCTGACACTGTTATGTTGCCAACTGCCTGCTACAGATAAGGTGAAGACATTTTACGGAATGACTAAATCCTGGGTGAAAGGATGTTGAGGGGTAGTGATGTGGAGCTGAAGGAGAGGGATTGCCTGAGCGACTTTGTAACCCAGTGAACACTGACACTACTGCCACACCTGAAGTTTTGTGATTCTCTTTTTGCACTTACACCAGAGCATAGATTGAGAATGAGGATTATCAGCAGGGCAGAGACTGAAGTCAGCAATTAAGAGTGGTCGACAACACGGCTGAGAGAAGTGTGAAGTTGTTCGAGGAAATCAACTGACTCATCGCTGATGAAGAAAAAAGCTGTGTTTTCTCTGAGTGGTCAAGACAAATAGGAAAGTTGCCCTCACTCAATCAATCAAGAAATCTTCTGTTGACACCGTGCTTGCAAACTGCAAAGCCTTCTTGAGTATAAGACTGCATCGGGTGTTGGAGTCATAAAATGAGAACAATTATAGACATTTGTGGATTTAATTATGTTTTTTGACATTTTTTGACACTTTCCAGATTATTAAACCTACTGAAATTTTCGATTTCAAGCTGACCAACTCTTTAAGTATCACACATATTGTCATGTTACAGTAATGTTTGATTTGTTTCGAAATAAGACTCAATTGTATGGGAATATATGCTCGACACGTGTATTTCTACATTAACGTCTATGCATTGGACCATGCAAAGTAACACAGTCGTTGAGCACCGCCTTCCAGTTGGAATAGGAAGCTAAAATTTGGTCTCAATAATACTATTGATAGGTCTAACAAACGGGGAGGTTGTCTTGGTTTTTAGCTTGAACTTTATTTTTTACCATGTATCTGTGAACCACACTATTATCCACCTGTGTTTTCATCTTCGAAACACGTTCGATTTGCAGTTTTAACTGAGTCCAATAAATTATGGAGACTACAATATAATATATTATGAGTTAAAACCTCGCGAAAAATTTGAAATAATAGCCTATAGGCATAGGTCTACAACTCGTTCTTGCCCATCGTAATATAAGATGCGTAGTGCGATACTGGTTTTAAACTCAATTGGACACCTCTTGAATACAATACAATATCCGTGCATAATTGCATATGCACAAAACACAACTTACGATGACGTCATTGTTTTAACAACATTGTTTAAGACTTTCAGGTAAGATTTAAAATCTACGGTTGAAAAATAAATTAATCGATCTATTGATAATGAATCAAATTGTACAGATAAATGAGTATTTTAGCTTTCTTTAGGATGCAATAATAATTAATAAACTTCATTTAATTTTAAACTGACACAACGCAGTCTAATTGAGCAGAGGTTGGATATATGCCCACTTACGATCGGTACCCCGTCAAAAGCGCGCAGGACAAATGCGCGCCGACATAAGCGCGACCCGTCAAAAGCGCGCTGGACAAATGCGCGCCGACATAAACGCGCAATCACCAAGATATAGACTAACATACACAGACAAAGAAATGAAAAGCTGACGAATAAAATCATGTATAATTGTCTGGCAAATATTCAAGCAACGAAATATAAATCTTGGAAGTCTCGTCAATCAGCGTTATGCAGTCGTTTTGCTTTACAGCATGTACCGTAGTTTACGCTAAGCAAATATGCCACCAGTTGGTTGCGAACCTTCTTGAATCTTTCTGTTTCCTTACAAGTCTCATAAATCGGCTTTATTTGTGGACAAACAACTTTAATAAAAAAATAGGTGGTTTAATCATCGCCTTTATGAAAGGCTTTGAATATTGGCCACTTGTAGGTGAGAAGTATAGGTGGTGGGTATTGTTTTCACTTCTGCTGGGCGAAGTGAAAGTACAGGCTTTGGTCCACGCCGCGCGCTTATGTCGGCGCGCATTTGTCCCGAGCGCGCTTTTGTCGGCGTGTTTATGTCGGCGCTCTTTTGTCGGCGCGCTTTTGTCCTGCGCGCTTTTGACGGGACACCCTTACGATCGGCATCAATATTGTAAACCTATGTTACCGTTCAAGAACTTGCTATTCGTTGCCTATGTCAGGATAATCATATGAAGATGAGCCGAGAATGGCACGTCATTTCAACTCTATTTCAAATAAAACAGGGAGACCTTGGAATACGAGAAACTTATATTTTACTAGAAGCAAGTGCAACGTAATGTGACTCGATTAATTTATGGTAGAATTCACTTCAATCAATTAATTGCATTTCACCTCCCGGATATAGACCGTGTGATAGACAAAGCAAAGTCTTCTTCTGACAGTCAGTCATTTGGAACTTAAATCACCTGCTCCGGGGCCTGTTTCCACCTATTGTTTGCAGGCAATAGGCTATGCTCTTCACTCCAGACCGCATGATTTTGAAAAGCCCATGAATCCTAATAATCATCATCAACAACAACAACCCTGAGCTCAATGCCCGTAGGTGTCCGATGCCTTCTTCACAATGACTCTTCACTCGAATCTGCTCCGGGCCGCATACCCCGTTTTTTTAAATCGCCTCCACACCACTATACAATGTTATCCATCCATCTACTCTCGATGCGGCCTTTCTCTTTTGCTGGAGTCATCCATTACTAAAAAGTCAGAGTCTTGATTATATATATCCGCTTAATTGGCAACAATTGATCTTTCTGTCATCTTTCATTCTGTAGAGTGTAGATTATTTCCGAACAAATCACAGTTTCGTTGGATTACATTCTGGATAAGGTTCTCATAATTTTGCCCATGAAAGATAACTTTTAGTAATCTCTCGAGTAGGCATACTCTTTCGGATTGTTTGCAGTGTTAGCTATTGGAACCGGTAAAAACTTTTTCACTGCAAGACTTTAAAAGAAACAGGGTTTAGGTCACTTTATTTCCTTACCGATGTAGTAAGCTGCGGTATATCGGTCTAATTTTTCTCGAATAGACGAAATACATGTAATATCCTTGGACACACTCGGGTTACATGATATATTATTTTTTTCTTTTAAAGTCGGTAATGGAATAAATGCCATCACCATGTAGCCTAGGACGAAATAGAGTAAAATAATTCTAATTCGAAATTAATTCGGGTGAATTGAAATTATAGTACCCGAAATACTCATACCTGGGCAATCCTGTCAACGGCGGTTTTAAATTATTTCACACTCAAATTCAGATATGTTCGCCAACGACCTCATATTTTGTGATGTAATGTCCTTGTTTATGACAACTTCCGTAACAGCAGAGAAATAATTTTGAAAATGGCAGGGAGACCGCCTGCACCAATAGTCATAACTAATAATGTGTTTGCAAGTTTGCAGCGTAATGTTTTATAGGAGGCTATGTATTGTATAGGCCTATATGCTACACAGACTTCAGAAAATAACGCTTGAGAAATGGAAGCCGGTTAATATATTGTTTTATAGCTTCAATGGAAGCTGGATTGATGAAAAATGGTTGATTGATAGACGCATGGTAAAAGAAAGCTGACTTCATCCAGCTTCCATTTCTTAGGCGTTTTATCATTCATCCAGTTTCTATTTCAGTTTTTCAGATATATAAAAACCTTCATCCAGCTTCCATTTCTTAGGCGTTTTATATGTATTTTTAGACCTGACAAAGAACCTTTATTGACAAAAACAACGCTACAGAAATGGAAGCTGGATGAAGGTTCTCTATAGGTGAAATGGAAGCTGGATGAAGGTACATTTAAATTTTGCGCCTAGTGTATTCAGACTTACATTTCATGTTGTTTATTGTTTTTTGTCAATTGTACTTTGAGTGTGAAATAATTTAAAACCGCCGTTGACAGGATTGCCCATACCTGTTGCGACGCAGCTGATCGGACTGTGAAACATGACCTCATATTATAAAAACAGAACAATATGTTGATAACAGTTACCGTAATATCGTTTTATAAGTGGTTTTCTTATTTTGAGATCTGATACTAGAGAGAAGTCACAAAAGACCATGGCTTGTCGGATATTACATGTGCACTATATTCGTGCAGTTCTCTGCAGAGACTCGTGAAAGCAAATACATGAAAGTAAATTTCAGTTGTGATCAAGTCAGTGCAGAGAATGGTATTATAAAGATAAACATGAAAATTCATGCTACGCGTGTTTTATTTTAAGTCTGGAATGTTGTCCATTCAAGTGGAACATTTAAAGCCATAATGGAGGATAGAAACCTGCATAACTCAGATTTTTGTCGGAAATCAATTGACGAAGGTAGTACCCTGAAAGATCACAAGAAAACTCGAACTGGAGATAAACCATATGAACGTCAATAATATGATATATCATTTGCGGAAAGCAGGTCTGTTAAAAGTCACTTGAGAACCCATAGTGTAGAAAAACCTTGCAACAGCAAGCTGTGTCAAAAGGCTTTTTAAAAAGCTTCTACTTCCAATAGTCATATGAGAACACATACTTTAAAAAGTTCATACAAATGCCAGTTTGTCAAAAAATGTTTGCCCCTAGTAGTAAGCTTAATTGTCACATGAGAACCTACACTGGAGAAAACCCATACAAATGCCTGCTTTGTCAGAAAATACTTGCCTGCAGTAGGAATCTCAATTATCATATGAGAACCCATACTGGAGAAAGACCAATCAAATGTCAGTTATGTAAGAAAACATTTGCTGCAAGTAATAATCTGAATTGTCATATGCGAACGCATACTGGTGAAAAACCATACAAATGTCAGTTATGTAAGAAAGTATTTGCTGCAAGTAATAATCTGACTTGTCATATGCGAACGCATACTGGTGAAAAACCATACAAATGTCAGTTATGTAAGAAGGTATTTGCTGCAAGTAATAGTCTGAATTATCATATCAGAACCCATACTGGTGAAAAACCATACAAATGCCAGTTTTGTCAGAAATTATTTGTTGCCAGTTATAGTCTGAATAGTCATATGAGAACCCATACTGGTGGAAGAACATACAAATGCCTGTCATGTCAGAAAGAATTAGTTGCAAATCGTAGTCTGAATCGTCATATGAGAACTCATACTAGAGAAACACCATACAAATGCCAGTTATGCCAGAAAGCATTTGTTACAAGTTATAATCTGAATTGTCATATCAGAACCCATAACGGAGAAAGACCATACATATGCCAGTATTGTCTGAAATCATTTGTTCAACACAGTCATGTGAAGACGCACACGAGAACCCATACTGGAGAAAGACCATACAAGTGCGAATTATGTCAGAAATCCTTTTCCGATGGTAGTTCTATGAACCGTCACATGAGAAACCATACTGGAATGAAACCATTCCAATGCCAGTTATGTCAGAAATTATTTACCCGTGCCAGTTCTATGAATCGTCACCTGATATGCCATACTGGAATGAAATCATACCAATGCCATTTATGTCGGAAATTATGTTCGCAGTCTGGCGACCTAAAAAGACACTTGGAAGTGCATACTAGTGGAAAGGTATACTTTTGCCATTTATGCAGTAGATCTTATAGACGGAAGGACAAACTTGCCAAGCATCTGAGATTGCATGCGGAGTAAAGCTTTATGATTCATAGAGGCAATTGCAAACTTTTTATCAGGTGTACCTCATTGAATGGCATACTCATCAACTCAGGAGATTGATGCTCTATTATCGCATCGATGTTACGACCTGTCTAAGATTTATGTCTAATAAAGTGCTATCATTTGAGGATGAGGATGTTTATGACATGACATTAATGGATGTGTGCGACTCAGTGACTTGTCTGAAATGAAGCATGAGTTTAGAGTTTTTCCCAACCATGACTATTCTCCACTGGATGAATTACTTGTCTCACTAAGCTGTTTGTTTTAATTACAAAGATATCAATCAGTTACAATTTACTTTCTATTTCATTCCTAAAAATCACATTTGCAAGGTTTTGAAGGAAACAAGGAGTCTATCAATGGCTCAAATTTAAGTCTATTTTCATAGCGGATGGATTTGCTATATTCGGTGCCTTATGTTGATTTTCTTTATGTTGGGCCTATTGTTGGAAATTTCGGTTACATATTTTTGTGGTGATTTGCTCATTACAGCTTTTGTTTAATTTTTGCCTCTTTGGTGTTGTGATAGGCTATCTAGTTTGTAGCAAATGGCATGACATGCCAGAATGGCGATTTGCAGTAGTTTAAAGGCTTTCAATTTGAGTAATTCATAAATTGTTCTCTATTTATGCAACTGCAGCGCAGGGTGTGCCAATAAAGTAATTCCCTACGATTTTTTGCCAACGTCTTGGCTAAAAATGAAAATTTTCAAATCAACTTTTACAGGCGTAAAGGTAAATCATATCTATGTAGAATGTAGATTAATATCTACTTAGATTAGCTATTTAGCTAAATGTCACAAAGACATTTCAAACGGAACAAAGCTATCACTTTTAGTGAGCCCACCCACGCAACAAAAAGTATAAAACGATTTTATTAAGTTACATCTCAAATGATTGTTATAAAATGACAGATAAAATGTATATAAAGTGTATATTCAGACACTTCGTAAGCAAGGATCTTGGAGCTTAAGCTATAATCACCACTTACACTGACGAACAGTGAGAGTGGAGAAATTAAGAGTTAGGCCTAATTTGAGAGTTAAGAAAAATGCCGTTGATGAAAGGAGAACGGCTCAACGTTATTATCGTACTGGTTTCATTGAGAAGAACCAATAGCCCCCTAATATGTGGATTTTTACCCTGTAGATTATCAAGTTTTGAAAGTTATGCCAGAGAAATACCACAACCTGCGGCCAAAACTAAGAGCGTCAAGAGAATTGATGGTCGCATTGGAGTCGCTATGACAAGATTTACCTCTGGAGCACATTAACGAGGCCATCAAGAACTTTACAGAGAAACACTTCTCACTTCGCTCTACCATAAACTTGTCTCTGCCATCTCTCATCAACAAGTCTCCTGCCTTTGCCTCCTTGATGTTTCTGCAGCCTTTGATACCATCGACCATAACATACTACTCCAAAGACTGTCTTCCTGGTTTGGCTTTACCGACACTGCTCTTTTTTGGATTCAGTCTTATCTGTCATCACGCTCTTTCTCAGTCAAAACACTCGAAACGTTATCTCAATCATGCCCTCTCACCTGTGGTGTTCCGCAAGGTTCTGTCCTCGGGCCCCTCTTGTTCATCCTCGATAGCCATTGCCGTTCCACCTCTCTGGAACAAACTTCCGCAAGCACTTCGGCATACGAACTCACCAAAACTCCACCTCTCGCTATCTCCCCACAAGTCTTTCACTCAAAACTGAAAACATTGTTCTTTCACAAATCCTATCCTGATTCTTCCTCATCTCCTCACATCCCTCGCCATTTCAACTCTAAACATCACCCACCTTAGCCGTCCATCTATCTGCCTGCCTGACTCTCCGGACTTGACCCGCTGCCTATCGATTTTGTTTTGATTGAGCGCCTGTGAATAAGCTGGTTCCCGCGACTTGGCTTTTGTGGGCGCTGTAGAGTGTAGAAGTCTCGAGATTACGATTACGAAGTGTGAGCACTGACAGTTTTGAGCAATATCAAGTTCATTAAATAAAAAAATTGATAGGTGACTTAATAAAATCGTTTTCTGCTACGTTTGCTGCGTTATGTTTTTAGATCATTTAAAAAAACAGTGGGTGGGCTCACTAAATGTGATATAACTTTTGTTCTGTGTGTGATTTCTATGTAAAATGTGGCTTATATTATACGTAGACATGAATTACCTAAAAGCCCGTAGAACTTGATTTGAAAATTCTTATTCCGAAAAATTGGCAAAAAACCGTAGGGGATTACTTTTTTGACCCACCCTTTTTATAATTGATGGCAATAGGAAATCCTTAGTCGTCTAATAGGGTCACCATATTTTGCAAACCGTTTAAATATACAGTCAATTAGTTCCGATGTAGCCTAACTAAAACAAATCAACATATTTGTCAGGTAAATAATTCTTAAGTGCCTCATAAATATCTGCAAGTTGCATAATGCATATACTTCATGAACTGTGAGAGCACCTCGCCTGTTGCAACCACCTAAGCTTCACCCGAGCCCACAAGAGAGAACTAAAAAGTAATAAAATTCAATTTAATTTAAAGATATAGCGCATTAGTACTCGGCTCTTGGAAGACTTGTAATCTCATTATAAGGTAAATAATTCCAAAGTACCAACCCGTAGATTCTACAGCTACGCTCCCAAATTCTAGGAGTTTGACAACTACAACTTACAAGAACGTCAATTTTACCTGTACTACAATGATGATTATTACATGAGTGATTTTGATGAACATGCGCTCATTGGATTCTGCTTAACCAGCCGTCGAGGCTTTCCGGTATTGGATATTTTAAATCTGTTCATAAACAACCCCATCTACAATTTGCTAGTACTTTCAAAGGACATCACTCGCAGGTCTACAAGTGGAATTGTGGAGGCCTATACTCTCGAAAATGTAAATTCATTATTGTATTCATGACTCAGACTCGCATCCGAATGGTTGTCAGAATAGTGCGAATGATGTATATACAATTATAGATGTAGGCTAGTCGCTAGTAGGTGCTCATTTGAGGCAAAAATATTAAGATAAGGATTAAGGATGAATTAGCTAGTGAATAGTGATACAAATTTACAGTCTATATTGTTTGGCAAACAATAGGCCTACCGTATTCCAGATATAAAAAGTAAGTAAGTATATTCTTTAATGCAACCAGTTGCAAAACAGCACTCTGGTGAACAAGTATCACATAATTATAAAAGCTTCACATACGACATCAAAAAAGACTATCGACAAAACAAAGTAACTAGTATGTAAAAAGCATTCTAGTTACAAATGTTTTCCTCATCTGATTATCTGTTCTTGGTAACACCCGGTCATGGTGTCTGGGGCGTAAATTATGACCCTAATGCTTAGGCCCTATAATTATTTTCGTTCACTTTCTTACTTTCTTAGACATGTTGGCTGTGAACATTATGGAAAGACAACAAAACCGACTGAGAAAGTGACAACACTACAGAAGCGAGCTACGTATACTAAGCTTACATAATATAATGTACATTTGATAGACAGAAGACAAAAACAGACATGCCTATGGACTGATGTAGCTTGACCATTACACCTGACCATGTTAGGTTTGGGTTGGTATTGGATTTACGAACACGTAGACAGTCTGACAAAGACATACAGACAATGACAGATAGACGTGCAAAGACAGACAGACAGACAGATACATACAGACACGCAGACAGGGACGCAGACAGACAAAGGCAGAGATACAGATTGACAAAGAGAGATAGGCCTTCAATGGTCCTGCTCTAACATCAGCCAGTTTGCGTTTGTTACTTACTATGGTTACGACCTCGGCTGATCCTTCAATTCCGTCAGCCCTTAGCGTTGTTTATAGCGACTGTTAACAACATCGATATAATTATGACGCTGGTAAAATCCCCGGGGAAATTTCAGCGTTTGAAGCGGGAAAGGGATGAGAACTGCTTACCAATCGATACCAAACAAGCAACAAATGGTCGATATATTCGCAGAAACATACGTTGCACAGCCATTATGTAGCGCGAGTACAATACGGGGCTTCTAAATAACCCGTTTGGCGTTTGTGGCAACTTCTGTCAGTATTCTAACCCAAGTCGCCATCTTGCCATCTCAGAACTTTTATGAACAGTAACTTACTCATGTATTCGATTTATTAAGCTCAGTTCTACGCCATAAATTCTGCAATGCAAGAGCTCTAGACTTAATTGTGTAGTGATATGGGTGTATGGTAACTCGACCCGGACCACCTTTGGACTACAGTAACTCTTACGGACAACCCTTTTGACTGAACGCAGCGCTCGTGAGCAAGCTGGTGCCCCGCGCTTCGTTTTCGAGTAGCGCTTTAGTAGCCTAGAGGGTACGATTACGATTAACAATGAGCACTGTTTTAAACAATAAGCTCGGAATACTAGAAAACTAGGTTAACAAACGTCCATGTTTATTTGCAGTGGCTCTAACACCGCCTTTTGAAACACTTCAAACCCTTGTTAAATTGTTATTTGCAGGCTTATGTCTCATCTATTTCTTCATTTTATATCAAGACCCTTTTCCAGTTTTCCTAATGAGTGGCTATGCAAGTTAACCAATGTAATGCAGCTTTTATTTATGTTTATTTGTCTATTTATGCATTTCATAGGACCATTATATTGCCCGACCCAGGTAATTAAATCTGAATCTCAGGCGCTGGAGAAGCGGCGTCTTTTCAGCAGCCGCGAAAGCGGAGCCGATCGGAAACAGAAGCGGGGCGCTACCGAAAGGACCGCCCATTCTGTGTTACTTAACTATTCAAGTGCTATCATAAATACAGTAACATACATACATACATACATACATACATACATACATACATACATGCATGCATGCATGCATGCATGCATGCATGCATACATACATACATACATGTACATACATACATACATACATACAATCATACATACATACATACATACATACATACATACATACATACATACATACATACATACATACATACATACATACATACATACATACATACATACATACATACATACATACATACATACATATTTCATACATAATAATAATGACGACAATTTCTATGGCGCCATAACGCAGCCATGCTGCTACAAGGGCGCCTTGACAACGACAAACACACATTCAGAGACAAGCGATTGACGGACTCTATAGAGGCAGCCAAGTGCGGCACCACGAGAACCACACCTGTCCCACCATCACCACCTCCCCGACACCACCGCATACATATACCCAAAACGCGCGTCATCGAATGGATTACATACATACATACATACATACATACATACATACATACATACATACATACATACATACATACATCCATACATGCATGCATACATACATACATACATACATACATACATACATACATACATACATACATACATACATACAGACAGACAGACAGACAGACATATACGTACATTCATATATATATATATATATATATGCATATATACATACGTTCATACATGTATGCATTCATACATACATAGGCTACATACATGCATGAATGCATACATGCATACATGCATCATCAAAATCCTTGGACTAAATGCCCTTAGCGGTCCGACGCCACTCTCTGTCTGAGTCTGTCTCGCGCCATGTTGCCCAGCTTCAACCGGTCCGGTCAGCAGGTCCATACCATTAACAACTTGGAGCAGCTAGACCACCTTGTCTGATTGAAGAGAATATTGGGAGAGAGGCACGAAGGACAACCTGGGTCAATGCCCGTATGTGTCCCACGCTCTCTCCCCCCGACTCTCTCCACTGGTCTGTCCTGACCGGCCTGTGCATGTCAGCTCCACATCATGACACCTTGAAGCATCTGGGTCGCTATGTCACTTGTGCCGTGGTTTTTGCGGATTTCAATCGTCTTGGTCTTTTACTGCCAGCGTATCGCCACCCATCTGGCAAACCTTCCTCCTTTTGTCCGGGCTTAGGACCGGCACAGGGACGTTGTTGGTTCCCTGTGGCGGAGGATGGATGCAGTTTAACGTCGTGCCCAGGACTTACATTCTTCTTACATACATGCATACATACATACATGTACATACATTCATGCATGCATACATAGTCCTGCATGATTTTATGCTCCCACGAATCACCGTGGAATATTATTTTCGTATATATCTGCCATCTGGTCCAATTGAAGAGTTCGTGTTCTGTTGTTTTAATTTAGAACTGTAACTTTAGAATTTTATTTGGGCTTGCGATGGTTTCAATAAAATTCAGTTATCTGACGACTGACGATACTCCGTTTATCATCTTGACTCAGTTTATATGACTTCACATCTTAGATGAGGAATTTGCGCTACAGAATTTGTCTTCATTGTACTGAAATACATTACCTTTTATCGATCTGACCTTATCTCATCTGTATTCCCTCATCTCACCTTGCATCGCTTGACGTTACCTGAGCTAAGTATATTCTAAGTATATAGGCATGATTTGCTCATTGGTCTCGTCTCATATAGTAATACCACTCAATACATAACCTTACGTTGTCTTACATTACGGTCTTTACCTTACTATAGAACGCAATTTATCTCTAGAGTCACTTTAAATTTTGATTACAGCATAAAGTTTTCAATTATACGCATTTTTCAATAAAGAGGATAGACTGGTTTATCCCCCGGATATTCTAGACCGGTCAATTCCATCCGGGGAGATAGATTAATTCATCCCCCCGGATAGCTTTCAGGGGGATAGAATATCACGTGACACCGCAGAGAAAAATGCTGGGTCATACAGCGAACGGTGGAGAACTTCTCCGAAGAAGCATGCATAATTGAGGGAAGAATGGCGAGTAGGAAGACAAGAGGAAGACTGAGGATGGTGTTATTGGACTGAGGATGGTGTTATTGGACTGAAGATGGTGTTATTGGACTAAGGATGGTGTTGTTGGACTGAGGATGGTGTTATTGGACTGAGGATGGTGTTATTGGACTGAGGATGGAGTTATTGGACTGAGGATGGTGTTATTGGACTGAGTATGGTGTTATTGGACTGAGTATGGTGTTATTGGACTGAGGATGGTGTTATTAGACTGAGGATGGTGTTATTGGACTGAGGATGGTGTTATTGGACTGAGTACGGTGTTATTGGACTGAGGATGGTGTTATTGAACTGAGGATGGTGTTATTGGACTGAGGATGGTGTTATTGAATTGAGGATGGTGTTATTGAACGGAGGATGGTGTTATTGGACTGAGGATGGTGTTATTGAACTGAGGATGGTGTTATTGGACTGAGGATGGTGTTATTGAATTGAGGATGGTGTTATTGAACGGAGGATGGTGTTATTGGACTGAGGATGGTGTTATTAGACTGAGGATGGTGTTATTAGACTGATGATGGTGTTGTTGGACTGTATAATAATGAGGAACGGTTATGGCAAGTTAAAAGAGAGAGCCGGATAGCGTAACGAATTGGACGTACAAACCTGCTTAGAAAGGCAGACTACCAACAAAAGACGAAAAAATTTCTTATGTCACAGGTCAACAGATCCGCCAAATTTTATTGGCTGACCTCCGTGTAGTAGAGTCTCGTGATTTATTCAGAAGTAGACACGATTTTGGCATGCACCACCTTTGACTCAGCAATGTCTTTTACTGACCACAATGTCTTTTACTGACCATGTTCGATCCGCTGGAGAATCGGGTCACTTTCACATCGTAAGTAATTGGTAAAAAAGATCTTGTTGTCTGGCGTCACTTAGAATATAGAAAAACGAATCGATAAATCAATGTGTTGTAACCTGTCTACATGAGGTAACTCTAAATGACAACATCCCTAATATTCCCTATGGTTTGTGTGCTCCCCAAAGTTCTTTAGTAGACGTTATTATTCTTCGTTCTCGCATTGTTGTAGCAACGTTGTCTGTGTTATCTCTTGCCTCCCTTGCATGTCCTTGTTGTAACATATTGTCTGTGTTGTCTCCTGCCTCCCTTGCATCTCCTTGTTGTAGCATGTTGTCTGTGCTGTCTTTTGCCTCCCTTGCATCTCCTTGTTGTAAAATGTTGTCTCCTGCCTCCCTTGCATCTCCTTGTTGTAACATGTCTGTGTTGTCTCTTGCCTCCCTTGCATCGTTGTATTTCGCTGTTGCCTGTGTTGTCTCTTGCCTACTTTGCATCTCATCGCTGTAGCAACATTGTTTGTGTTGTCTCTTGTCTACTAACGTATCTCATCGTTGCCTTCATCGTCGCTCGTAACCAGAGCGTTGTCTGTGTTGTCTCCGCGATGATTCTGTTTCCGTTGTATCTTCGTTGTCTTCGTTGTTTCCCGGTTGTCGTCGTCAGGGTGTTGCCCGTGTTTACCTTGCGCTCACATTTCCAATCGTTATCCAGAGAGTTGTCTCTACTTTCTCTAACCCGCGTCGTCAGGTGAGTGGTCTAAAAACCGATCAATGTATCTATTCAGTTCGTGGTCGGTGGCTCTTGGCACCGATTTCTATAGGCGAGCGCAAATCTTTCAAGTCGTTCCACATCGCTGCATTGTGCACACTGCACAGTGCTCTGCCTCCGTGGCCAGTCACGGGCCGACATCAGCGCTCGCGTTGTTAGGCGTCGTCCCTGGTAACCCGCGCAGCAACCGACGCAGCTATAAAGAAGGAATCGAACCTGGATGACGGGCATAGCAGAGGGCGATACTTAGTTACAGAGTCAGTAAGAGAGAGAGACAGAGAGAGCTGTAGTTGATTGAGGTTGACGAGACGAAGAAGTCGGTTACAACAGTCAAGACGGGTATTCGCAAAGAGACAGGCGCCATGCATTCCGGAATTTTGTTCGGTCTGACGGTTCTTCTCGGCCAACTTTGTAAGAACATTTTCTTGTCATTTTACCTTTCAGCGTGTGGGGTATGGAGGTATTTTTAATTCTATTTGTATTTTAGGGTATCGAAACTTATATATGGAGGGTGAACTGTTTTACGAGGCACGAGATAATTCAAGGTTTGGGGGAAAGCAAAGGAGGAGTGCTACCAGCTAGAATTTACGATCAAGATGAAGATGAGAGAGAGTGACAGAGACAGAGACCAATTGAGTTAAAGGACCGGAACTGAGACAGAGCTGCTCCAGTACGCGGAACTAAAAGATTAAGATTATTCTTGCTAATTATAAATGAAGCCAGAATTGGATGAAGTATTCCAGATGAACAGCCTCCGGACAATATTTAGTCTTTGAAACTAGAGCTTCATCTGGTCAGATTGAAATAATAATCAACAACAATTGTAGCAATACATGTTAAATGATTTTCAAATAGTTCAAGTTAAAAATCGTTCAAAAAGTGTTGTATAATGCCAAACAAATTTTTATCGAGGGCAACTGCCTCTGTTGTCATAAACTCTCGTCAAATCTGAATCCATCCATCCAAATCGTTAAAGAATAAGCTTTACCTCGAGAAAATATAGTAATAATATTCATCATCATAATCATACCTATAATATGTCATATTACAACAATAATGGCTATTACTACAACCACTTAGTCTACTACAACAACCACCACTACTACTTATGCTATTACTACTAGCAGTACTACTACTACTACTACTACTACTACTACTACTACTACTACTACTACTACTACTACTACTACTACTACTACTACTACTACTACTACTAGGCCTACTACTACCACTACACTGCTCCGACTACTGTTTCTACTACCATAATTATTGCAATCACAATGGTAGCAATAACAATAATAATCATAAAACAAGATGGACGCATGATCCACCTTAGACATAGTTCTTTCGGAAGACTTATAATTCCCCAGCGAGAATCCGTCCGTGCACTTCATAGGCATCGCTGGCTATTGAAGTTGACTTCTACTGGGAATTATTCTCCCAGTCTATATAATATTATAATGTTAGTCTCTTGTCAAGAATAATTTTGAACTGAATTAAGGGCTAAGCTTATGGCCTACGCCATGGCATCAACGTCAAGAAGAAGAACAGAAGATGGACCATATATAATTATTAAATAATTTATGTTCTAAATATTTAATCATTTCATATAATTATTATTGCATCGTAATTCCGACCTGAGTTTTTAACCTTGGCTGCTTAGCATACGAGAACGCTGCATATATAATTATATGTAACTTACACAATTATAGTATATGATACACAAATAATATATACATATCTTATTACATATATTCATGGGCATATATGATATTTATTATTCGTAGATTCGGCTTGATTTTTTGGCCTTGGTCATAGGCGCAACCACCCTATGGGACCAACGGGACGCGTCCCCCAACTTTTGAGTGGTCCCTCTAACTTTATTATTATGGTCCCCCAACTTTTAGGACGTGATTCATTTGGTCCCCCCCCCAACTTTTGGGACGTGATTGCACCTATGGCCTTGGTATATATTATGAGAACGCTTACTATGGCCTTTAATAACATACATATGATATAAAACAAGCATAATATATATCCTATTTTATATATATATATATATATTAATGCTTATAATACGCTATATGATATTATGAATATTTAATACAAGTTTTTAGGAGACCAGATTGGACAGTTTGTGGACGAGAGAGACAGACAGAGAGAGACAGAGGCAGACAGAGAGACAGACAGAGAGACAGACAGAGACATTTCGTCCTATATGCTTATGGTCGGAATCTGACGAACGTTAAAGCGATAACAGAGACTCAACTGGACTTAGAATTTGTTCCACTACCGCTGTTCCACACCGTCCGGAACTATACTTCCACTGTTAATCAAGCGCACAGTCAAGATAAACTGAACCGTCGATGACGATACAACACACGCTCTTCCCTCTCTTTGCCTCTCCCTCTGTCTCTCTCTGTCCCTCTCCCTCTGTCCCTGTGTCTCTCGCTCTGTGTCTGTCTGCCTGCCTTTATCTGTCTTACGTCTTACTGTCTCACTCCACTCATTCTTTCTTCCTTTCTTTCTTCCTTTTTTCTTTTTTGTTTTCTTTCTTTATCTCTTTCTCTATATGTATTTTGTGTGTGGCTGTCTACCTCTTTGCATGTGTGTGTGTGTTCCCGTCTGTCTGCTTGCACCTTTGCAGATGAGTGAATTGTGATTCTGCTTATTATGTGTATGCGCCATTGCGCCTGTCTATTTAAGCATGTCTGTTTGCGTATGCTTGTATATGCGCATACATGTATGTGTGTTTGTTTGTGTGCATGCATGTATGTATGCATGCATGTATGTATGTATGTATGTATGTATGTATGTATGTATGTATGTATGTATGTATGTGTGTATGTATGTATGTATGTATGTATGTATGTATGTATGTATGTATGTATGTATGTATGTATGTATGTATGTATGTATGTATGTATGTATGTATGTATGTATGTATGTATGTATGTATGTATGTATGTATGTATGTATGTATGTATGTATGTATGTATGTATGTAGTATGTATGTATGCATGTATACATTCATGTAGGTATGTATGTATGTATGTGCATACGCATGCATGCATGTATGATGTATGTATGTATTATGTGTATGTGTGTATGTATTTATGTTTGTATGCATGCAGAAATGCATGTATGTTTGTCCGCTTATCCATCAGTCTTTCCTCACATTCGCTCAATTGTGATTAATCAGGTCTTTTTTCAATTCCCAACTAACAACGTATGTTCAATTGTTCATCTACCCTCCTGTCTGTCTGCCTGCCTGCCTGCTAGTCTGCCTGCCTGCCAGCCTGTGTTCTTGGCAAGAACTCTGTGTTCCGTTCTGTTTGTCTTTCTTCTTTTTCCTTCCTTGCATCTTGTAATTATTAGAGGATTCGAAATCTGTCTTATAGCTATTCCCGTAAAAGCGAGCAGATCGATTTAGAGAAAGATTATAAATTGGCGGATCACTGGGCGACGCTGGCAATGGCATGGGGAAGGGACGTTCCCGCACTGCGTCCGTACCTTTATTGATCGGAACCCACATTTTTATTAGTCAAGGATACTTGAACAGTGGAAAAGTAATGATTTACCTGCAATGCGTATTACAAGGACCCTGTCCAGGCATGTTTGCAGTGTGAATAAAATCAATAAATAAATAAATAAATTGATTAACAAGTAAATGAGTCGATCAGCTAAACAATTACGAAATAACAAATTGTGGGGAAAATGAAAGAAATCTGACTGACACATTATTTTGTCCCACATTTTAAACCATTAGCCTAAATTCCTTGTTCCGTTGGAATCGTTTCCAGTCCTACAGAATGACAAAACACGACCGAACAGGTGATTTTTCAAGCACATGCAGGCAGGAAACAAACAGAGGTTGATGCGTTCATGCCGACCGTTGCTAAGCAACGTAGACAACAACAAGATGACAGCATTGCGTTCATTCTAGGCTGTAAAAAATCGATCAAATCGGACGATTAGGACACGTTGCCTAGCGGAGCCAGAAATCCATGGCCACCATGGACCAGACCCTAGACCCACATAGCTCCTTACAGCCTAGAATTCGAGGCAGGTATGCACAATCAATATGATGATATTAAGCGATGCCTTGCTGCATAGGCAGCCAGCGTATGGAACAATAGTAGCACTCAGGCGTGACGGGCAAAACATCACGCTGGAAGCGGGATCGATATATCCACATTCCCATAGATGTTTTCTTACTCTTCCATTCCCTAGGTGGCGACTCTAACATGTGCAGTAGGACACGTGAGAGCCTTGCATGGCTGCCATAGCGTTAAATAAGTTTAAATTCGACACCTGTTTAACGTGTCTTAATTTGTTGATACTTAACAGGTAATTGCGTCGTGGTTTGTTGGAAATGGTAACACGAATTTTATTATTATTCCATGAGACTGGAAAAGTTCAAACCTGGCAATATTGTAATGATTCGCTGATCTCAACTATCATCGTCCTGTGTATTGCCCCCACCAGAGAATGGCGATGCTCATTATCCCTTACGAATATGGCTTCCAAAGTGAGCATCCTCTGAACTAAAATTGTTTTGCTGTATGTCAAGCAAGAGCTGGCTCTCAAAAAGTTCATCAGATTCTTTAAACCAAGTATTGATTTTTATCGACACCCCAGTTAGTTGGACTAAATCTTGCATGTAACTGATGTAGTTTTACTGGCTAACTCGGTATTCAAACAAACACAGCAATTCTTACCTAGGCTATACAATATATTGCTGGTATGGTTAACAATTTGACAAGCAGAAAAAATTATACTTTGTTTAGTAATATTTCGAAATACAAATCTAAAGCGTTCTGCGGATAATCCTAAAGCAAAACAACTCTGCTTAATAAAATCGTCAGTTAGATTTCCTCCAATCTCTACAAACTCTCTGCAATTACTCGAAGGCTATCTATTTGACTGCTAAGAACGGCGATGAAATTCAATGTTGACAGAAGAATTAAAATACAGATAGCTTAATAATTCTCTCATCAAGTAGGCCATCTGTCCCTTCCACAGCAAACTAACACGGTCAAAGTCGACTCTCTTCTTCACGCGGTTGACTTTACCATTTGCCCATTGTATGTACAACGTCCGCGATTTTTCTGATTTCTGACGCCACTTAGTCATCTAGGCGTCCAGATAAATATTCGGACCGAAAGTTTATCTATTTGAAGAGACTACACGTTAGACAAGGGCGGATACAGAAATTTTCAAAGTGCGGGGGTGCAAAATTCTCGGTCTTGGGACAGGGGAAAATTTGTCTTCTTGGTCGCCGAAAAATCTGTTGCCTTTTTTTAGTCCTTAATTTTGTCGAATTCCCGAGAAAAAATATGCCATTTTATCCGCCAAAAATAATAGTTGATGACCTTTTTCTCTTTTTTAGTCATTTGTCGAATTTCCAAGAAAAGATACCATTTTATCCGCCAAAAAATATAATTATATTAGTTGATAAACTTTTTTAGTCGTACAGTGTTCTTAAGCCACTGCACTGACCTCGTGTACGGATCTCGTTGGGCCTGTGGGGAGGGACCTACGAAACTACTCATGGGGGCCACGTCAGCTTTCCCCGCCAGAATGGCTGGTCAAAAATAAAGAAATGTCTAAATGGGGGACCATGGCCGGATTGCCACCCCTGGATCCGCCCCTGGCGGTAGACAATATGAAAAAAGCGGAAAGTAACAGTAGCGAAGTTTTTCTTGACCACAAAAAGACGATGAAAAACCTGGTAGGCCATAGGGTAAAAATGGCGATGGACAAGGGTTCTACCACAAAGAGAAGAATGGCGTCATTGGAAGTTGAACCCGCCGAGGGGCAGAGAACAAAAGAAGAACGGTTCTACGACGAACGATGCATGTCGGTGCGAGGAATGACATTTCACGAGTAAGTAAGCAGCACCGCCAGTGGGCTTTTACTGCTTTTGGAATTTTTGCACTTCAAACGCACTCTTTTGCATTTCATTTCAAACTGAAATGAATTATCTCTACGCTGGTTTCTTCATCGAAATTTAAACATTGAACGTCACTGCTTTTGCACGATCCTGCTTCTAAAGTTTGAGCCCACCCCGGGTATACAGAGTATGAAGAATACAGGGGAGGGTGCGGCAAAACGCCCATGGGAGGTAAGATGCCCATAGGCATTATTTCAGTCAACTGAAATGCCGAATCCAAATTTTAGTTAGAACCGTTTAGTTTTATGTATTTCCGGTTGAAAGACATCCTACTTTCGTTTTCCCTGTGACCAGGTCACTCGTTATCAAGAAAAATCGACTTTTGCGAAAGCTGATGTAAGGGTTCCCATTTTTTATTAATTTGTTAAAATTACTTAGTTTCGCTTTTTCCGAAAGATCCATGCTTTGTTGGATTCATACTTATTTAGGTATGCTACATTGAACTTAAACCTGCCATTGAAGTAGTCGTTTTAGGCGAGGAGTATGGAATGTAACTACTACTGCTTGGGGGTAAGATGCTCACGGGGCTGGGCGTCTTACCCCACGTGACTGGGCGTCTTACCTCACATGACTGGACATACATACCTACATACTACAGAAATACATATATACATACATACATACATACATGCATACATACATACATGCATACATACATACATACATACATACATACATACATACATACATACATACATACATACATATATACATACATACATACATACATACATACATACATGCATGCATGCATGCGTACATACATACATACATGCGTACATGTGTACATACATACATGCATGCATACAAACATGCATACATACATACATACATACATACATGCATGCATACATGCATAAATGCATACATACATACAAACATACATACATGCATACATACATACATGCATGCATACATACATACATACATTCATGCATACATACATACATACATACATACATGCATGCATGCATGCATGCATGCATACATACGTACATGCACGTACGCTAGTCAATTATCTAGTATACATTATCATTGGGGTAAAATGCCCAGGCTATGGGCATTTTGCCCGCTAGGTGGGGCAAAACGCCCCTTTTGGACCAAACACTTTCAGACAATTCTGTGCCTAAAGTTGAATCCATTTAAGTTTTTTTATTTAGTGATATTGTAGCTTAAGGGCAGATGTTTATGATGATAAAAAATTAACATCAATTGTTAATGTGCTTTGCTCTCTACACCCGGTTTTTCCTTAAGGGGGGCGTTTTGCCCCACCCTCCCCCAATAGATTGACCACTTCGATTTGATAAAAAATAATGCGGCATACTTTGCGGCAATTACAAGAGCTAAACCGAGGACTTCTGACTCGTACGTGACGGCGTTTTCTAATCGAAATCCAGTTCCTTGTTGCGCGATATAGGTTAATAGGCTTAAATCGTATACATTATGTGCATTCAAGTACATATGCACTTAAATATACAAGGTTACAAAAATCTTATCTCTTTAATCTAAAGCCTCTTCATCGTTGGTGTTGATCTTACGCCTTAATCTATTTGTCCACTGGCTTCTGGCTTCTTCCGATACGATCATCCCATATACATGTATGTACGCACGTCTTGCACCAATCCCTGCAGTGCAACGTCCGCGTCTGCCTCGTCCGCCTCTGACCTCAGTGCCGTCCATCACGACTCATGCGACCTGTTTGAACAGACGATTCCTATACAGTTGCCGCCGCCAAGAATAGTGCGTCCAAAGAAATTGAATTTCCTACCAATACTTACTGCAGCATGTATACGCGATGCTCCCGGTGCCACCCATTGTCATCGTGCCATTTTGTGCTGCTTGTTTGTGTGTGGGGGTGGGTGGGGTGTGGGTGCAAATAATATGAGTGTGCGCAAGGTTGCGTGTGCTATAATGTGTGCGCATGGGGACTTTCTTCTGATCCTTCCTTAACATCTCGTCTCAATTCCAGCAATTAGGCTACGTGATAAACATATTCCCAGTATTATGAGGCGCAAGTTGATACAGCTGAATACACCTTACGAATTAGTGCTGTTCTTGAACATACATGCGCAATTGCACATACACAATTATATCTATACATGTATATATATATATTTAGGCTACATATATATATGCAGCAGGCTGCTTGTGTGCGTTCAATTGCGTGCATAAATATGCGGCGGAATGGACATTTATGTGGGTCTTGTGCATCTCTGGCAGCGGCCATTAAGTGAATTTGTTTGTGTACCGAAGACGAAGCTCAGCATACTGTGTCTGCGCTCTTCGCTATTGCGACGTCTCCGTTAGTCTATATAAGCCAACCATCCGTCAAACAATGCTTTGCTTTCCGGATTTGCCTCAACGAAGGCGTTGGACACAATCCTTCTGCTTGCGAGTGATAAAGCAGCCGCATGTAAAGTTCTAATCCCGCAAGAAATTCCCATTTTCTATGTTCGATTCAGGGCTGTCTAAGTGTCTATATGTCTCGGTGGATCTGCGGAACAGATTGCTGTGGATTGGGTCCAAATTTTATGGATATTCAGTCAAAATGGCTGAATGAAGAAAATTTTCGGTCAAGTTGTTAACCTCGCTGTGAGCTACTGTTGTATAGTCTATTTAGTCCGTTGATGTTTAGGCGTACGACTAGACCAGCTCAAGGTCAGCGTCTAGACAGTTAGGCCTGCAGGTGCCAGACTGGCGGGAAAGTTTAGCGCGGCTCGGCCGACCGTCGCCGGAGAGCGCGAGAGAGAGAGAGAGAGATAGACAGACAGACGGACAGATACACGGAGAGAGGCAGATAGAAGGACAGAGCGGCCAGGGGAAGGTACGCCCAGACAGTGAGGGAAGTTGTAGAAGAAGGCGTTGATAGTAGAGAGAGAGATAGAAGACGTTTTAGAGAACTGTGGAGTTAGATAATAATAGTTGCGTTGCTGTCGTAGAATTCAAGCGTTTGTCGTCGTTGATCTATTGTTGTGTTATCTGCGTGTGTTATGAACGAAGAAGAAGAAAATACAAGAAACAGAGCTTTGTTGTAATTGAACAAGTTAAGAACTTTAGAGATTTATACACTAGCTTTAGATATCGAAATACAGTGACTAGGCTAGGTGTAGGCTACGCTACTGAACACAAGGGAAAAAACGGGCGAAAACTTTGAAGGTCAATTGGGTGTTGACATTTTTGGTGGCAGCGGTGGGATACTGAATTCAAGTTACGGACGTTGGGATACTGAATTCAAGCAAAGGACGTTGGAGGAATATTTTCAATTGGAGGAATATTTTCAATTGAAGGAATATTTTCAATTGGACGAATATTTTCAATCGGAGGAATATTTTCAATCGGAGGAATATTTTCATTTGGAGGAATATTTTCATTTGGAGGAATATTTTCAATTGGAGGAATATTTTCAATCGGAGGAATATTTTCAATCGGAGGAATATTTTCGGTGGATTTTGCTTACGAAGCATTTTCGACGTCAATTTTCGGAATATTCACCGTCCGTAAATTGAAGGTGAATATCGAATTAATCTGAGGAGCCGACCAAACGGGAGAAGGAAACTGAGCATCCGAACAACTGGTGAGAAGATACAACGGGTATACGAATAACATTACGACAACGCCAGAGAGAGGTATACAAAACTCGCTCCTTGAATAAACACGCAAATTAGTTGAAGTAAGAAAGTAAGATGGAGAAGCTCACGGAACAAAAGCAAGCCAGTATAAAGAAGATGTCTTCTGCTCGATTAATAAAGTTATTAATTGAAGAGGGTCTCGACATAGAAGAAGTCGAAGAGATGTCAAGGGAAAATTTGATGAGAGCCCTAGCAGAGGTGTGGCTAAAGGAAGCTGAAGAGAAAGGCGCTGTCGGCGGTGTTGAGGAGAAACCACAGGCTATGTCTATGGAGGCGTTGATGCAATTTATGATGATGAAGGAGGAGCAACGCAGACAAGAAGAGAAAGAACGGAAACAAGAAGAGAAAGAGAAAGAGGAGAAACGTAGACAGGAAGAAAAAGAAAAAGAGGAACAACGGAGAAAAGAAGAAAAAGAAAAAGAGGAACAACGGAGAAAAGAAGAAAAAGAAAAAGAGGAACAACGGAGAAAAGAAGAGAAAGAAAAAGAGGAGCAACGGAGACGAGAGGAGAAAGAACAAAAACAAGAAGAGAAAGAGAAAGAAGAGAAACGGAGACAGGAGGAGAAAGAGAAAGAAGAGAAACGGAGACAGGAGGAGAAAGAGAAAGAGGAACAAAGGAAACAAGAAGAGAAAGAACGGAGACAAGAGGAAAAAGTAAGAGCAGAACAAGCAGAAAGGATGAGACAAGAAGAGATACAGATGCAGAAGCAGCAGTTCCAGCTTCAGCTAGAACAAATGAAAAAAGATCGTGACGAAGCAGAACGAAGAAGAATGGAATTGATGATAGAATACGAGAGGGCAAGGAAAAGTGATGAAGAAATACGAAAACAACAGATTGAAGAGCAAAAGATGCGTGAGGAAGACAAAGAAGCCATGCGTTTGACAGAATTACAAAGAGCCGAAGAGATTCGACAGGAAGAATTGAAAATGGAGAAAGAAAATTTGGAAAAAGCGGAAAGAGAAAGGGAAGAACAATTAGAATTAGAACAAAAGAAACTCGCTCTTAAGGAAGCTCAGCTCCGAGAAATGGCTATAGAAAAGGAGGAACGCAGAAGACAGTTAGAACTATTGCAGCAAAAGATAGAACAAGAAGAACTGCGTAGGGTAGAAGATCAAAATAGACTGAGGGAACGAAATGAAGACGAAAGAAGAAGTCGTGAAGAGTCAGAACGAACCAGGGTCAGAGAAAGTGAGACAATGGTGTCCAAGATTAAAAAGATAGGTGATGCAATGAAACACGTATTACCTAAGATGCCATATGATATGATGGAGGTGCCATTATATTTTGAGACAGTTGAGAATGCATTCAACAGTTTTACGGTGGAAAAGCAGTTTTGGGTCAAATTGCTGTTGCCACTAATGACGCCAAGAGCAAGAACGGTGTTGAACCGATTGTCTTTCGATGATCTAGACGATTACGACATAGTAAAAGAACATTTACTGAAAGAATTCAAATTGACAGCGAGAGAATATCGATCACGATTTGGAGATGCGAGGAAAACGGCGGAAGAAACATACACGATGTTTACAGCAAGATTAAAGAACCTGTTGAACTATTATGTCAGAAGTAGGCGAGTGGGCAAAAGCTACGAGAAGTTATTTGATCTGTTGGTGGCGGATAAGTTGAAAGAATGTCTACCACCGGGTCCACTACAGTTCGTACTAGCAAAAGAGGGTACTGAATGCTTGGAAGCCAGTAATGTTGCAGAACTCGCAGACGTACACGTGAATAATCGAATTGGTCTAATGTTTCAAGACAAACCGAGATATGAAGCATGGGGTAATAGTTCGAAGCAACCCAGGTGGAATAGTAATAACAAAGAAACAGGAAACCAAGCCAGAAATAACGAAGCAAGGAATGATGGTGCTCCTGGAAGACAGTTTGGTCAAGATAGAAGAGAAGCAACGGGTGACAGACAAATGTACAGTCGAATTCCAGTGATGGGACGCCAAAGAGAAAACAATACAGGGTACAATTACAGGCGGGAGAACACTGAACAAAGAGGAATTGTTAAGAAACGTTGCCATAATTGTCAGTCAGACCGACATCTGATAAAGGATTGCAAAGCACCACCAAGAGCGACAAATCTGAGAAATAGATTTACTCGAAGTGCAGAAAATCTCAGAGTAAATCAGATACAAGTAAGGAATGCACCGAATCAGTATGAAGAACAAGACAACCGCGAAACGGAAGTGAAGTCAGTGATGAAGTGCACGCCTCAATTTGCTATACAGAGAGAAATAGTAAATTCTGCTCCAATTAAAGATACTGGTCGAGAAACAGAAAGCAAAGATGAGTGTCAACGTACGAAGAAGTCTTTACTACAGCATGTCAATGTAGAGATACGTGGAAATGATGACAGTTGTCAGCCTGTGCAAGTCAGAGCGCTGATTGACTCTGGTACAGAGATTCCAGTAATCAATGAGGAATTGTTGAAAGGAGCGACAGTGGAAGAAATTGGCAGAGTACATTTGCAATGTGTGGCTGGAGAACCCATTCCAGCTAAGTTGGTGAAAATCGAAGTACGGATGAGTTGTCATAACGAAGGAGGAGATCTGACCGACAAGGGAGTAAATATCGCGCCATATTTAACCTTAGTGTGTGCCAGCATTCCGGCAGTCTTGTGCAAAGATAACAAAGAGAAGTTCTTGCTGCATCCGGAGATAATCGCAGAACTGAAAGAGGTTCCACCAGTGAATGTATTACAAGGAGAATTGCAAGCGAATGTGACTACAAGAGCACAGAGTCGGAGAAGAGAAGTGGAAGAAGGAGAAGAGGAAAAGTCGAATGAAAGTTTGCTAGATGAGGACACAGAAAGCGATGATGAACAAAGCGTTCAAGAAGAAGAAGAAGGAGGAACATCCGGGAACAATGAAATTGAAGAAGAGATGGTTGCATGTGAACGTGATAATGATTATGATGATTCTGGAAGTGATGGTGAAATGGACACGAGTATGAGGGATTTGTTTACCGAGAATACGAGTGATGAAAGACAATTGGCAGACGCAAAGAAATTTGAAGAGCAGCAGAGAAATGACGAGTCACTAAGGTCGTGGTGGAAGATAGCTGAAGACAAAGGATCAGAGTTTAGTGTGGTGAATGGGTTGATGTACAAGAAGCATCAAATGTTGGACCAGTTGGTGTATCAGTTGGTGTTGCCGAAGGAAAGAAGAATTCAGGTGATGGAATTAGCACATGAGTCAGTATTTGGCGGACACTTGGGAGAAGAGAAGACAAGGGAACGTATCAAGTTGTCCTTTGTATGGCCAAGAATGCGTAGAGATGTGGTGAAGTTCTGCAAGTCCTGTGAGAAGTGTCAGCTGAAAGCACGAAGTTTGGTGATGGATCGAGTGCCGATTACACCAATACCAAGAGAGGATGTGCCGTTCAGAAGAATGACCATGGACGTCGTAGGACCGATCGAACCAACTTCAGCAGCAGGACATAAGTATTGTTTGTGCATCGTGGACTCATGTACAAGATGGCCGACAATATTCTTGATGAAGTCATTGACCGCTAAAGCTGTATGCGAGGCTTTGATGAAGCTGTTCATGGATGTGGGAGTTCCGTCAGTGATCACGAGCGACAGAGGGACGAATTTTACAGCCAGTCTAACAAGAGAATTTCTGAAACTGATGGGGTGTTGCCCTCGATTCGATTCGCCAGGACATCCAGAAGCGGCAGGATTGGTGGAGAGATGGAATCAAACGTTCAAGAAAATGATTCATCATGTCGTTGTGGAAAATCCGAGACAGTGGCATAAAATTATTCCATTTACAGTTTGGGCATTGAGAGAAGTGCCTAATGCAACTACAGGAGTGGCACCGTATCTACTGGTCTATGGAAAGTTGCCGAGAGGGCCACTCACCATCCTTAAAGAAAGCTGGACCAAAGAAATAAATCTACCACCGAACATTGGAGTGCAACCGGCAAAGTACCTGAAAAATTTAAGAGCAGACATGGAAAAGGCCTTGACATTCGCCGAGAGCTGTGCTGGAGAAAAGCAAAAACAGTACGCCAGTCAATACAACAAAAGAGCAAAAGATAAAGAATTCGAGCCAGGAGAGAACGTCATCGTGCTGTATCCTACGTCAACCAATAAATTGATCTCACGATGGCATGGTCCATGCAAGGTCCTGCAAAGAAGATCCAAATATTCGTATCTGGTGGACATGAATGAAAACGGTCGACGGATTATTCATGCTAACAAGATGAGGAAGTTCATTACGAGAACATTGTCTTGTGGTCTGATCGTGGAAGAGGATGACGAATTTGGATCAGTGGTAGAAATACCGCTGAAGGAAGACTATTCAGAGACAAAACAGAAGTCACTTCAATTGGATTACGAACAAATTGGACATCTGACCAGCGAGCAGCAGAAACAATTACTGGATGTACTGAATCGATATGCTGACAGATTCTCAGACAAACCTGGATTATGTACATTGGTAGAACACGAAGTGGTGCTGAGACCAGATTTTCGGGAAAAAGAATTCATGGCCTATCGAATACCATTAATATACCGAGCAGAAGTGGAAAAACAAATACAAGAGATGCTGAAAGAAAACATCATTCAACCATCGTCAAGCAGAATGGCAAGTCCACTTGTCATCGTCAAAAAGAAGAATGGATCCTTGAGATTGGCTTGTGACTACAGGTACATTAACTCTTTTACTGAAAATTGTCGATATCCTATGCCAATCGTCAACGATGTCTTGAGCAAAGTTGGAAAATCCAAGTTCATTTCTGTTCTGGACTGTCGCAGTGCATATTGGACTTGTCCTGTGAAAAAGAGTGACCAATGGAAGACTGCGTTCGTTACACATAATGGACTGTATGAATTTACACGTGTTCCTTTTGGAATGATTAACTCAGGACGGACTTTTGTAAAAGCGATAAATATGATTTTGCAACCGATTCATGAGTTTACTGAACCTTATGTTGATGACATTGCTGTGCATTCTAATGATTGGGACATTCATTTGAGACATTTGGAATTATTTTTGAAACAAATAAGACTGCATAATGTAACATTGAACTTGAAGAAATGTGTGTTTGGTAAGAGTGAGGTGAAGTTCATCGGTCACCTCATAGGATCAGGGAAGAAGATGATGAATCCAGACAGGATTGACAGTTTAATTAATTTGAAGAAACCTGAAACTAGGAAGGAAGTGAAGCAAGTCTTAGGATTTTTTGGATTTTACAGACAGTTTATTTGTAATTTTGCTGAAATTGCTAAACCATTGACAGACTTAACTAGCAAGAAAGTACCTGATAACATTGTTTGGACTGATGCACATCAGAAAGCCTTTGATTCCCTTAAGCAGATTGTCTTATCAAATGTGATTCTATATATGTTTGAGGTTGGGAAACCATTTAATTTGTACTGTGATAGCAGTGATTTTGCTGTGGGAGCTGTCCTGTCTCAGGTGGACGAGGAAGGGATTGAACGTCCTGTTTCATTTATCAGTCAGAAGCTGACAGATACCCAGAGGAGGTGGGCGACGATTGAGAAGGAAGCCTATGCGATCATATGGGCTTTAAACAAGTTGAAAGAAATTCTTATTGGTTCTAAAATCAATGTGTTTACGGACCATAACCCTTTAGTTTATTTGACTGAGTCAATGTCGAAATCTGCTAAATTAGTCAGATGGTCTTTATCATTGCAAAATTTTGACATTCTATTGAACTATAAGAAAGGTAAATTGAATGTAGTAGCTGATTGTCTGTCTAGATTGTAGTGTAAGATATTTTATGATGTATTATGTTATGGACTATTTGCATTGCTTAGTTAAGATACGTTCGCTAATTTTTATAGATAATTAGCTCTCTTTAAAAGAAAGGAAGGAGGTAATGTGAGCTACTGTTGTATAGTCTATTTAGTCCGTTGATGTTTAGGCGTACGACTAGACCAGCTCAAGGTCAGCGTCTAGACAGTTAGGCCTGCAGGTGCCAGACTGGCGGGAAAGTTTAGCGCGGCTCGGCCGACCGTCGCCGGAGAGCGCGAGAGAGAGAGAGAGAGATAGACAGACAGACGGACAGATACACGGAGAGAGGCAGATAGAAGGACAGAGCGGCCAGGGGAAGGTACGCCCAGACAGTGAGGGAAGTTGTAGAAGAAGGCGTTGATAGTAGAGAGAGAGATAGAAGACGTTTTAGAGAACTGTGGAGTTAGATAATAATAGTTGCGTTGCTGTCGTAGAATTCAAGCGTTTGTCGTCGTTGATCTATTGTTGTGTTATCTGCGTGTGTTATGAACGAAGAAGAAGAAAATACAAGAAACAGAGCTTTGTTGTAATTGAACAAGTTAAGAACTTTAGAGATTTATACACTAGCTTTAGATATCGAAATACAGTGACTAGGCTAGGTGTAGGCTACGCTACTGAACACAAGGGAAAAAACGGGCGAAAACTTTGAAGGTCAATTGGGTGTTGACACTCGCAGTTTAGGCCTACTTGATTCACCTTTAAGTAAGGCTTCAGATCTTCAGAGCTAACCTTGACTTTCCAGTCTCTATATTAAATAAAGTTTGTATTTAAGTATGATAAATGTAAATTCGCATAAAAATGCTTTTCACTTTTGGGTTAGCCAATTGTTTCGGTAAACTTTTACAAAGTAGGGAAAGAAATATAGAGTCTATTATGAATCCAACCCTGCTCATATTCTCTTGGTGCCTGTTCCAAGCCACGAGAAAGAAGAAAGCAGCCAGTAATATTTTTGATATGACAGTGTTAGGAAATATCAAATGGCCAACCCGAAAAACTTATAATTTAATTAAAATTGCTCTAAGGTTTGCACAAGTCATTTGAATTTCGTCTACAAATAAGCCTTCGTTTGTTCTAAACACCTTTTTGTTGGTTCATATTGCACATTTTTATGTTTAATTGCATTGATATAGCACCATAAGGGATCCAATCATAATTTTATGGTTGCCAAACATTGACGTGGTCGTTGTGTGGCTGCACTTCTGTCGAGAGTCCTTGGAATAAAGCCGATGCTTTTTGTATAAACGGAAAGCTGCAGGGTAGCAGTCGATATCGGCTTTTCCGGGAAAAGCAATAGGCTCAAATTCTGGATCCGTGCAGACTGCAGTCCGACTTTAGCCTCTCAGTCTCATAGTGTAAACTAGTAATCCGAGATAATGTTCCATACTTTATCCATAAGTAAAATAGTCACCCAAAGCCATTGACAGCAAGACGCTCATTTTCGTTTCTTGAGCCATTGAGCCAAACCGTAGAAGAAAAGCAGCACATGGCTTAAAGGCTGTATGTATTTCAGGAATGCAAAACCAGTTCACTGCCTGGCTTGAATAGGCTAAATGTTTCTCTGAAAACGCCGGTATAAAATAACGCCGTTGGACAGAGGTAGCCTATAGGTGAATGCAAACTCAATATAATGTGCTTGTCGCTGACCGCAATAAGATTATCTCGATGCTAAATCGTTAGATTTTGTATCAAGCACGGTTACCGAATGGAGCAATTCGCTGCCCCCTTTCTGGTCGATTCTAATCTGACTTAACCTAACTCAGCCTGCATGGCCTAACCGAATTTAGAAATCTAATCCAGTAAGTATTGGTTAAAAAAATACGCTGCAATAACAGTATGGCTATATTACTGTAGTTTACGATAGATGCTGGATATGCGCTGCCTCTGAATGTGCACCATTAGATGTCTGCCTCGACTGGATATACTAGGCCACACTAATTTCTTCGATGACGACAACGACGACTTAGATAGATTAAAAGTCGCAAATAACGACGGTATACGACCTCGACCCAATGGAACTAAAGACTCCAGAAATAACGCGACCACGCCGCTCTTGCATTCGGGGAAATCTCGTGAACTTCTACTTCCATACATATAGGGCATCTCGTTTCCAACAAGGACCCGTTTGCTTTCACCGAGGCACCCACCACGTGTGCATAAGCATACATCCACAAAAAATAAAGTCACAAATACATGCATGTATATTATGTATACATTGTGCAATGTGCATACATAGCCATAGGCGCAACCACCCTATGGGACCCTCGGACGCGTCCCCCCAACTTTTGAGTGGTCCCCTAACTTTATTATTATGGTCCCTCCAACTTTTAGGACGTGATTCATTACGGTCCCCCCAACTTTTAGGACGTGATTCATTACGGTCCCCCCAACTTTTAGGACGTGATTGCACCTATGAACATAGCCTAGTCTACGTAGGCCTACGTAAAGTCTATTAATTTTAATCTTACCAGGCATTTGTCGTCTCGTGATAGTTAATCTTCCTTAGACATTTTAGCTTCCCAGGACATTTAGTCTTCTAGTGATATTTGATCCTCCAGGGACATTCAGTCTTTTCAGCACAGTTGGCATATACTCAGGACATTCAGTTCTTTCAGGACATTAGTCGTTCTGCAATGGCGCAGTGGCGTAGCCAGGAATTTATGATGGGGTGGGTTTGGGGGTTTTATGGCCTGGCCGGATGCCCTTTCTGACACCAACCCAACAGTATTACAGTAAATAAAAAGGGAATAAAGTAACAAAGGGAATAAAGTAAGAAAAACAATCGTTATTACAAGCAATTGCTTTCTTTATTATTTAAGTGGATAAATAACCTTTAAAAAACTTATTTCCTCGGCCAATGGGGGGGCTTCAACCTCCGAAACCCCCTTGTCTACGCCACTGCAATGGCTCATGCACATGCAAAAGATGTTCCTCTACAGTGGACCCAACATGACTTTACTAGACCTTCTACGAAACAATATGTATAGTTGCAGTAATAGTAGTAGCAGCAGCGGTAGTAGTAGCTGTAGTAGTAGAAGCAGTTTAACGTCACTGTGTGAAAACAAAGATCATTAGCGATGCCCTCCTCCTTTTATCCAGGCTTGGGACTGGCACTGGCCGAGTGCGGCCAGCAGTAGCCATTGTGTTTTCGTGCCCATCTCATAGGATGGAAATCAGCATTGCCGTTTGCGCTGCTTTTATATACCGAAGACCAAACAGCAGCTGCGGTCATTAACCGCTCGAGCGACACACAGCTTCCCAGCCTGACGCCGTAATAATAGAAATAATTTAGCGGATGCTGTGGGATTACTTTCGCTGACTGCTGTGCAAATAAAACAGGGCAACAGATTAGCAGAGTTTGGCCGAGATCATAAACGGTCCGGAGTCAGGGATTGATCCTATAGGTCAGATTTTTTATGTGAGTAATCGTGGAAGAGTTATAATGGAAGTGAGATTCAGTCACTGCATGGCAAGGTAGGCAAGCAACAAGAAAGGCACAAAGACAGGCGTAACGTTGAAACGGAAGGAGAGAAGGCTTGGGAGACACAGACAGGCAAAACAGATAGACAGAAAGACAGATAAACAGACAGACAAAACAGACAGACACAGTGTGACGGAATGACTGCAGGGATAGAAGTGCAGAAAAGTAAAGGTCACGTTGGTGAAGACGGCGGCTGTGCTGCTCATAATAACGATGATACTAAAACAGATGTTGACTGTATGCTGCTGCGACTACTACTACTACTACTACTACTACTACCACTACTACTACTACTACTACTACTACTACTACTACTACTACTACTACTACTACTACTACTACTACTACTACTACCACTACTACTACTACTACTACTGCTACTACTGCTACCACTACTACTACTACTACTACCACTACTACTAATACTACTACTTCTACTACTACCACTACTACTACTACTACCACTACTACTACAACTACTACTACTTCTACTACCACTACTACTACTACTACTACTATACTTCTTCTTCTTCTTCCATTCTGGTCTCGGATTTCTCTCCTCTCTAACCGGCAGTATAACAAGGAGGTTTGCCTGAATAAATAGCCCAGTATCCGGATAGAGTAGCTAGATAAACTCCTCAGCCTCTCCTCTCCGTTTTCCGTGAGCTTTTGAAGACCATCGAGTTCAACCGTATTGCTAGGTCGGGGAGCGTGTCTGGTGAGCATCTCTTAAGGTAGCGCTATATGAATTTTCATTTACGATTAATTATTCTGATCGCTGTTACTACAAAAACTGTCAATTGTTGTAGGCGTGAGCAATGGCGTGAAGTGCTATAAGTGCACCTATTCAACCGTTTTTAGCAGTTTGGGCACCCCGGCATGCAGCGAGGGAGCGAATTTCAACGGCCAGAATATGACGACCGAGGAGTGCAATGGGAAGTGCTGGGTCAGTTCAACTCGATTCATCAATCACTAGGTTTTTTGATTCGGCTTTGACAGGGATTTCTCAGACATTTAGTTTTAACTAAATAAAATGCTATAGTTAAGGAATATTGTGTAGACATAGCCACTATATAGGTCCCCCCACCATCTCTTGCACTCTCCTCTCCTTTCCCGGCCATCCGCATGGACCTCACTCGCTCTGAACTTCACCATACCTCAAAGTGCCCTTCAGTCAACAATCTTTACCATGTGAGGACTATAGGGTGGTTGTCAAACGACTTATGTCCAAAGCCACTGCCCTCCTTCCCTCCCCATCTCCGGTGCTGAGGTGGTCCAGCAGATGGTTAGTTTGGGTGTCACCAAATTATTTTGATCGTATGTTCTTTGAGTCACACATTGATTTAAAAAAAGCTGCAAAGTCCGTCAATCCATGTTCGCTCTGAGCGTTGTGGTCACCCGCAGTCTCCACGGTCAACGTCTGTTTGAGGCTGTTAAAGCTAGGCCTACTCCCATCTCAAGACTACTGTTTGGGGGTAAGTTGCCTTAATGGTCTTCTGAGAAAATTGAACCATACTGGCTTCCTCCTTCCTACCGATCTTCCTAGTTTTGATGAACTCTGTTCCAGGGCTGCGTATCTCTGCTTTGTTCCGCTCAATCTTCGTAAACCCTTGTCACTTCCTTCACGACCTCCTGCCTCCGATATGGTCGTTCCATATAATGTTCGACCTAGGACACGTGATCTAACCTTGTATCTAGGGCTGATGCCGTTGCCAAAAGAAGTTTTATTATGAGAATGTTGTATGACTTTGCATCAAGTGTTTCAGTTATTCATTTCTTCTGTAAAATCACTGTGCTTTTGCTGATAGTCTAATAAAGATTATTCCTACTTACTTACTTACTTACTTACTTACTTACATACATACTTATTTGCATACTTACTTGCATAGGCCTGCCTAAAACAAGCAGCAGGATACAATTTTAGGCTAATGGTGGGTGGACCATAGATTATAATGCTGTTTGCCAACATAAGAGATGATGCTACATGAAGCATCGCATAAGATAGCTTCTTATGTGATATGTGTTGCATAATAGCCTATCCGTTATTAGCAATATTTTCAGTTTGTTCATATAGCTGTTTTTATTGGTGGTGATTACGACGACTACGACGATGACGATGACGACGACGACGATGACGATGACGACGACGACGATGACGATGACGATGATGACGACGACGATGACGACGATGATGATGGTGATGATGATGATGATGAAGAAGACGACGACGACGACGATGACGATGGTGATGACGATGACGACGACGATGATGATGATTGATGATGATGATGATGATAATTATTATGATGACGATGATGACGATGAAGATGGCGATGACGATGATGATGATGATGACGACGATGATGATGATGATGACGACGACGACAAACAAAGACAACGACGACGATGTCCTTAACTTAAAAATTATTCTCTTATTTTTCGTTTTGGTGGTGATGGCGATAACGATTACTATTATTGTGATACCATTATGTTTTTGTGACTCCTATTGCTATAAAATAGCCTAATGATATTATTATATCATTTCTATTATTACCGTTATCGTTTATTTTTTTAAACAATTTCTGACGTTGTTGCGGTCGGTTATTGTTCGTGTCCAACTGATCGCCGCATGTGTTTTTTTTCTATTTCGCAGAAACTGCGTGGAGGTGTGGGCAGCTCGTTATCTATAAACCGCGGCTGCCTCTCGACCTGCCTCCAAGGAAGTGTAGCCGGAGTCGGAACCTATTGCTGCGACACCGATTACTGCAACGACACCTGGCAAATGAAAGCCTCGCTAGTTGGCGCTCTTGCCGCTGTCCTGGCAGCCTATCTGCTTCGGGCAGTCTAAACGGGCGGTCTAAATACGTGCCTAAATCATGATGGGTGTCGGTCTTCTTTAAGAGACGCCTCGGTGTGGAATTTTAGAAACTGTTGTGGTTAGATTAAATTAATACTAGGCATATCATCCATGTGGAGCCAATGACGCCTGTACCAGTATTATATCTGGAATCAGGCCAATAGCTTCACAACCTGCGTAGGAGTAAATTCTTAGAAGCACTGGGGGAACACAGTACGCTCATTATGATAAGTACCGAAGTGCTCCAAGCATCAGGACCAGCCACTCGGGACATTATGACAAGTAGGCTACCGAAGTGCTCCAAGCCTCAGGACCAGCCACTCGGGACATTAATTATTACTATTTGCACAAATATTTTTAGTTTAATTGGTTTGTCGTTGTAAAAGAACAATCGATTATTTTAATATTTTCGACGTAGGCGTATGCCCTCGGGCAACGACATTCTTACATGTAGAGTAAATGTTGTGCATTTCGTATTCTGCATGTTGTCATTATTATATGCATTTATACTATCGTGTGACTTGCCAGCACATCAATCAGATTTTGTGCCTTTTTTATTAAATAAATCGATGTTCTATGTCTCTTTTAAGCGACGTGAAACCTCCGTTTAAGGAAATTGGCGTGCACCTGGGCATTTTCCTTCTTTGCAACACAACAGGGTCTTGTCAAGTCTCTTTCAGCCTCCTCGCCTCGCCCACTTCGCTCTTCAAGCAAAGGCCCACTTGATTTTCTTATTCATCATGCATGCTTGCACAGCCATAGCTTAGCCCCGGTTCTTTACCTCATTTGGATCCTCTCTTTAGATTGCCATCAACTCGACCTCACATTCTTGCTGGTAACCTACTCTTGTGGTACTTTCTCAAAAGCTGTTTCTTCTCTAGTGGTCTTGCTCAGGGGAGCGCCTCCGAAAGGTTCACCCTACTATGGAGGTGTCTCAAAGTGCTTGAATACAATACAGTGCTGTATCTGGCTACATTGCCTGTTTTTCGTTGATCTGCGCATGTCAACTCAAGTGCTGACACCCTGCGAGTTCCTGTTCACTTCGAAGTTCATTTCCCATGATCAGATTTTGAAACCTTCGGCAATAATATTGGCGATTAACGAAGGTCCTGTTCCGCGTTTTCGTGCGGTTCTGCACGTTAGAGTTTATATCGGTTTATTATTGCCTGCAGTTAATTCGAAAATATTTTAAAGATATTTCGCTAAAATGCATCCTTGAACCGCAATCAATGAGAAAAATATCGACGGCATCATTTTGAGATTAAATTATCGTAGTACGCAAAGTAAGTTTTGAATTTCATTTAACATCACCTTCATGGCAACAAAATTTCTAGGTCTCCGCCACTCTATTCGTCCGCTCTAACTTGTCACTATCATCACTTAGATCATTTAGAACACTTAAGAACACCTGAGAACACTTAGAGTCATCAAATAAATTCGAATTGTTTTGCTCTGAACATTGCTTAATTAGGACACTTTAAACAATTTGAGTCGCATTAAACTGTGATTGCAGCCTATTTTTCCAGGAGAGGACATCTTTTCGTGTGACCTATTGTTAGAGCTGGACTTTCTTTAAAGATAGTTTTGTGAATTGGTGTAACTCTAGTTCTATTTAGATGTGCATTCATGTCTATATTGGCTGAACTTGTTAAAATCGCATTTAAATATCTGTGTAATTATTCAATATGATGTATATGCCAATGTCAGATGCAAATAAAGGTCACTTTCTTACTTAGGCCTACTTGTAAAATTCAAATGTTCCTCAACAAAAGACAAAGAGCGCACCACGAAATTTAATGTAACGGTAGCCTATACGGTAAAGGGACCACTGCCATTAGTTATAGCTACCACTACTACTACTACCATATCTACTACTACTGGGCTACTACCACCACTACCAGTGCTAATGCAAATGATGCATGCTTAGTCCCAGTACTTAACCTCGTTTTATCCTCTCTTTGAAATGCCATCAACTCGACCCAAATTCTTGCTGCATGGTAATAAACTCCTCCTGTGCTTTTCTCGAAAACAGCTTCAAATATTATTTGCTGCTGCTGCTACTACTACTACTGCTACTACTACTACTACTACTACTACTACTACTACTACTACTACTACTACTACTACTACTACTACTACGACTACTACTACTACTACCACTGCCACTACCACTAATACTACTACAACTACTGCTACTGCTACTGCTACTACTACTACTGCTACTGCTACTACTACTACTACTACTACTACTACTACTACTACTACTACTACTACTACTACTACTACTACTACTACTGCTGCTGCGCTACTGCTGCTGGTGCTGCTGCTACAACAACAACCACAAGAACTCAACAACGAAGTGGCAGCGACATTGCTTATTGCAGTACTGTTCACATTGGCCGAAATTCTACAACAAGGTAGTTGAAGTCTCAGATTCTTCCATCTCTGTTTCGAACTTCTCTCCTCGCAAAAGAACTTAGTTATTCCATAGGTCGGTCCATGAAGGAGGAGCTGCCGTTGTCGACCTAAATAATCTACATGAATAAATGTTCTAGCATCCTGCATGCTAGATAAACTCCTTAGCCTTTAGCCTCTCCTAACCGATAACTGCAGGAAGACCATTGTGTTCGACGGTGGTTTCATGTTGTTAGGAAAATGGGCCAATCAATCAAGCAGTCAATCAATCAATCAATCAATCAAACAGTCAATCAATCGATCAGAATTTGTATGGCGCACCTTCAAGCTCCCTAGGCACCCTTGATCCTCTTTTTAGATTTTTCTGAATTTAAGTGAATATATAAGCTTTTGTAAATATTTTAAGGTATCATTTGATAGAGAATTATGTTGCGCATCATCCAAGATATTTAATCCTCTAAATAAATTTCATCGACAAAAGATAATTATTACGGATTTAGTCGAGGTACCCAAAAGAGATCAAGGGTGCCCACAGGTTGGCACCCTTGATCCTATGTAGGAACCCTTGATCTGCTATGTTGAAACATACTATAAAACAGGCTATTTTAATGAAAATAACAAAAGTGAGGGTAGAATTGACAATCAGAACACAAATCTTGCATTAACTCTAGCTTTTGGGTTAAACTTTATACAATTTTTTATTGAATTAGGCAAACTTAAAATTGGCCTATACATGGCAATGTGAATGAAAACCTGATTTAGGATAATTTGCTAAAATAGCAATTTAGTCAAACTTTATGCAGTTTTGCATTGAACAGAAAGGCGTAAATACATGTAGGGGCCTAATAATTTAAAATATGACACGAGTCTCTATTCTTTAGCTCCATCAGGCATAGGCGCAATCACGTCCTAAAAGTTGGGGGGACCAAATGAATCACGTCCTAAAAGTTGGGGGGACCATAATGATAAAGTCAATGGGACCACTCAAAAGTTGGGGGGACGCGTCCCGTGGGTCCCATAGGGTGGTTGCGCCTATGCCATCAGGAAAAAATCATCCATAGGGTGCAAAAAATGGGGTTGTTTAGAATCTTTCATGACCCGGACTCTTGATAATGTTTTATTTTAAAATTTCCTATAATTGAAAACATATCGCTTCATTAAGTCAACAACCTCATGGGCAGACAGATTAAAATTACTGTTTGCAGTCAACTGTGATCCTATGGCTATGCTGTAGGCTAGATCATGGTCCTCCACAGAGCTTAGGAAAGATTGAACCGTTATAAATATATCTGAACTCTGCCTACAATAAATTGCAAATTGTTTATAACAAATTCATATGCGATATAATGATTTATTTTCGAGAAATGAAGCTTATGGTGCGCGCAAAGATTAATTAGGTTATCTTTGTATTCATAATTCGTCACGTGCGCACCATTAACCTGGGGATCATGGGTGCACATGCATGCTAGGATCAAGGGTGCATCACCATAGTCTTTTCACAAAAAATACTAAAACTTTATCATCGCTTCAAATATATCGCCAAAAATATATCTGTATGGTAAGAATACTATTTTCTGTCCCAATATATGTAACGCAGATGACGAGATTTGAAGTAAGTTCCATTTTATGAGGTTCGTTAGATGAACGAAAAACTACAATTTTCGGCTATGAAATCATGTGACAGCTATAGAAGGTAAACAAAGAAATAATGATAGCCCAAAACGCAGCCACATGCAAATGATCATTATTATACATAGTCTGGTGCCCTGCCACAGTCAAGTAAGTAAGTAATTCCAGAGAAAACGTCAAAGGATCAAGGGTGCATCGGGATCAAGGGTGCCTGTTCTCCCCTACTCTGAAGCGCTCCCGGCCCAGGTCAAGCGAAAAGCAGTCTTCAGCAATTGGTGAAACTGAGAACAGTCTGGGATGTGTCGGGGAAAGCTCTGATGAGCAACTCGCGATGTAGCGCTAAATGAATTTCCATTTACAATAATCTGATCACTGCTACTGCGACTGTCAATTGCAGGTGTGAGCAGTGGCGTGAAGTGCTATGCGTGCACCTATACGACTGTTATTGGCAGTGCGAGCAACGCGGCGTGCAACGAGGGAACGAATTTCAACGGCCAGAATATGACGACATCGGAGTGCAGTGGAAAGTGCACGGTTAGTTCACTTGTCAACCACTAGTTTTTTTTTAACCCGGCTCTGTCCGGGTTTTCTCTAAATAAATATTGTTAGGGAATATAGTGTTGGCATAGTCCCTCTTACTCTCCCATCCCGTGCTCTCGTGACTGCTCCTTCCCCGCACCTGCACTATCATCGCCTTCCTCAGCTTTCCTTTCCTCACTCCCCTCATCCCTCCGCCTCCCTGCTTTCCCTGCTCTCCCTGCCCACCCATGCAGTCCTCGGCATGGACCTCACTCTTTCTTAGCTTGACCATACCTCAAAGTGGGCATCCATTAGCAATCTATACCACGTAAAGGCTATAGAGAAATGGTCATCAGGCGACCTATGTCCAAAGCTATTGCCCTCCCTTCCCCATTTCGGGCATCGAGATGGTCCAGCAGCTGGTTATTTTAGGTGTCACAATATCTGAGCTTATCGTCACTGAGTCAAACTTTATGAAATAACTTGCTGCAAAGCCCGTAAATCCATGTTCCTTGTGTTTGTATCATTCTTATTATTAACAATGCTATTACTCGATCATTTCTGTTATTACCGTTATCGTTATCGCCGTTACTATTACTCGATCATTTCTATTATTACCGTTATCGCTATCGCTGTTACTATTACTCGATCATTTCTATTATTACCGCTGTCGTTATCGCTGTGTTACTATTACTCGATCATTTATATTATTTTCGTTATCGTTGTCGCTGTTACTATTACTCGATCATTTCTATTGTTATCGTTGTCGCTGTTACTATTACTCGATCATTTATGTTATTTATTACCGTTATCGTTATCGCTGTTACTATTACTCGATCATTTCTATTATTACCGTTATCGTTATCGCTGTTACTATTACTCGATCATTTCTATTATTACCGCTATCGTTATCGCTATTACTATCATTCGATCATTTCTATTATTATCGTTTTCATTATCGCTGTTACTATAACTCGATCATTTCTATTATTACCGTTATCGTTGTAACACTTTCTGTCATCATTGCCATCAACCGTTCATGCGCAGCTGATCGCATTTTTTATGTTTCGTAGAAATCACGTGTAGGTGCAAACAACGTGGTTAACATCATCCGGGCCTGTCTTCCGGTCTGCTCCGAAACCAAATCGGGCGGAAACGGATTGTTTTGTTGCGACACCGATTACTGCAACGACACCTGGCAAATGAAAGCCTCACTAGTTGGCGCTCTTGCCGCTGTCCTGGCAGCCTATCTGCTTCGGGCAGTCTAATCGGGCGGTCTAAACACGTGCCTAAATCATGATTGGTGTCGGTCTTCTTTAAGAGACGCCTCGCTATGGAATTTTAGAAACTGTTATGATTAGATTAAATTAATCTCTGGCATATCACCCATGTGGGGTCAATGACGCCTATGCCAGTATTATATCTGGAATCAGGCTAATAGCTTCACAACCTGCGTAGGAGTTTATTCTTAGAAGCACTAGTAGGCCTACTCAATACTCATGTAATGACAAGTACTGAAGTGATCGAATGCACTATAGGGCCAGCCACTGGAGACATTATTGTGATTTGCACAAATAGGCTTAGGATATTAGGAAAATCTGTTTGTCGTAGTAAACTAACTTTCGATGATTTTTAAACTTTTCGACACACCCTCGGTTAATGACATTCTTACATGTAGAGTAAATGTTATGTGTGTCGTATTTTGCAGATCGTCATCCTATGCATATATAACTTTCCTGTGACTTGCCAGCACATCAATCAGATTTTGTGCCTTGTTATTAATCAGGTCAGCGTCTCTTTTGGCGACCTGAAATATCCGTAAAATAATAAGAAAGAGTGCGTGTTCCTTGATATTTTCTTCTTTGCTGCAGGGACAACTGGGTCGTGTAGTTAATGTAATACTTCGGTCTCTTTCGGCCTCCTTGCGTCGTCCGCTTCGCTTTTCAAGCAGACTTGATTTTCTAGTTCCCCAAACCTGAACAGCTAGGGCTCAGTTCCGGTCTTCTACCTCAACCTCTCTTTGGAATACGCTGTTTCCATCAACTTGACCTCAAATTGTTGCTGGTAGCCTCCTCCTCCTCCTTTGCATTCCAAAAAGCATGTTTCTTCTCTCGTGGCCTTCACTCTATCGATTCATCCAACCAGAGACACGCCTTATACAAAATAATGCTTGAACACAACACTGTGTAATAGGCCTACCTGACTGTATACGCTGCCAGTTTTTCCGTGACATGCGCTTTCGAACTCAGGTGTTCACACACTGCGAGTGCCTGTTCAGTGCGAGATTTCTTCGTTGGTTCTTAAGTGCTGTAATATGCCGAGCAAATTTCTGTCCAGGGTAACGGCCTATGTTGTCATAGACCCTGGTCGAATCGGATCCATCCATCCATCCATCCATCCAAAGTAGGATAATTATATTTTGAATTTCATCTGAGAGCAAAAGGACCACTCAGTCCCAGGCCACCATGTTCTTTCTTCCGCTTTTGGCCGCATGCATCTTCGCGTGGATTTACAGGTCTGCTCTTTTTCTACAAGAGGTCATCATCGTTTCCTGCTGTTAGGTCTGTACTGTTTAATTAAGGGAGGTTGTGAATAATTATTGATGTACATGTACCTTTAGTTCTACTGAGGTGTGCATTCATGCCTACATTGCCTTATCTTGTTAAAATCTATTTTAAATATATATGCAATAATTATACAGTACAATGTATGCACGCATGTCTGATGCAAATAAAGGTTAATTTCTTACATACTTATAAAATTCAAATGTCTTTATTACGTACCACTTATGTATCCGCATAGTGAAGACACTGCTACTATTATAGTACTATTGCTACTGCTAATACGACTATAACTGCAAATATTTCCACCCCCACCCTACTACTAAAACTACTACTACCACCACGACCACCACCACCACCACCACCACCACCACTACCACTACCACTACCACTACTACTACTACTACTACTACTACTACTACTACTACTACTACTACTACTACTACTACTACTACTACTACTACTACTACTACTGTCACTATTGCAGCTGTAACTGCTCTTACTACCACTACCCGAGTAGTAGTAGTGTATGTATGTAAATACATGAAAGTATGTATTTATGCATGTGTATGTAGGCCTATGCATGTAGTAGTAGTAGTAGCAGTAGTAGTAGTAGTAGTAGTAGTAGTAGTAGTAGTAGTAGTAGTAGTAGTAGTAGTAGTAGTAGTAGTAGTAGTAGTAGTAGTAGTAGTAGTAGTAGTAGTAGTAGTAGTAGTAGTAGTAGTAGTAGTAGTAGTAGTAGTAGTAGTAGTAGTAGTAGTAGTAGTAGTAGTAGTAGTAGTAGTAGTAGTAGTATGTATGTATGCATGTATGCATGTACAATTGTACATGTATGTATGTATGTATGTATGTATGTATGTACGTATGTATGTATGTATGTATGTATGTATGTATGTATGTATGTATGTATGTATGTATGTATGTATGTATGTATGTATGTATGTATGTATGTATGTATGTATGTATGTATGTATGTATGTATGTATGTATGTATCTATGCATGCATACACACATACATAATACGAACATACATGTATATATACATTTACTTGAATATATGTATGTATGTTTGTAGTTATGTATGTATGTGTGTGTATGCATGTGTGTATATATATATATGTATGTATGTATGTATGTATGTATGTATGTATGTATGTATGTATGTATGTATGCATGTATGCATGTATGCATGTATGTATGTATGTATGTATGTATGTACGTACGTACGTACGTATGTATGTATGTATGTATGTATGTATGTATGTACATGTATGTATGTATGTATGTATGCATGTATGTATGTATGTCTGTATGTATACATACATACATACATGCATGCATACATACATACATACATACATACATACATACATACATACATACATACATACATACATACATGCATACACACACATACATAACTACATACATACATACATACATACATACGTGCATACATACACATACAGTCATACACATTACACATGCATAAATACATACCTACACACATGCATACATAACATGCGCGGGCGTAGTGCTTTGGAGCTGGACGGCTGCGGGTTCGAATCCACCTCAAGCCACCGCGTAGGGACCTTGGGCAAGTCCTTCACTCGCAATTACTCATATGCTTCGGCGTGACACTCCGATTCAGTATCCGAGCTGTAGTCGGAAACGCCTCTGAGTAAAGATCTTGAGGGGTCGTTGTGACAAGTGTTTATACATGCATACGTATGTGTGCCCTTATAAGTGCGTACATATACGTACAATATCAGACATACATACTTGACTACGTTCAAACATATATACAATTGTACAATGTAGCCTACATGCATGCGTACATGCATACAATATATGTATGTGCAATGCATACATGCATAAATAAATATGCATGCGTACAGAGACATGCAGACATACACGCAGATAGACAAACAACAAAACAATGCGTGCATACATCACATACATATCAATCGCGCACATGCATATGCATTGTTTATGAAACACAACCATCAGCAGATCGAAGACATCACGTGATGTTAAATCGATGCCGGAAGTATTATAGACGAAGGCGAGACAGCTGCCACTCAACCGCCTAACAAACACCTGTTATGACAATCATCTCCACAAGATGCTATCAGTTGCATAGCCCAGTGCGAATCGATTTCAATAGGTTACCAATCAATTTCATTTCGAATCGGAACATAACCCATATGATACATATATGCATACACTCACATATATACGTGCATACATACGTGCATTATACAATATACATACATAAGCATGCATATGTGCATTATACAATATACATACATAAGCATGCATATGTTCACACATTCATACATGTGCATACATATAAAGATGTATAACAACAAACAGGCTTGCATACATGTACATGCATGTACGTATATTCAATTATTCATGCATGAATAACTACACTCATACATGTACATGTACGCTGTGTCCGGATAAAGTGTAGACCCCAAAAAGAAGTGTAATAACTCGGTCAAAACTCTTAGGATTTGTCTGAAATTTTAAGCAGAGCAATAGTGACCATATATACACGAGATCCTATAGCCGATTAGAAATATTCGTGAGTTTGTCTAATTTATGAGCGTTTAAAATGCAGCACCAAAAAATTGAACTTTCCAACATGGAAAACCTGAAAGGAAGTGAAATTCAGCTATATCCGGTGTTTAAAATGTCCTCCTTGTTCACGGACACACGACCGTAGACGTAGTAGAGTAATAGTTGTCCCGGGAGACTCTCGGCTTCATATCCCGCAGATGTGGCCGTCCAGCAGTCCAGACCCTTGATCCGGAGTACACGGACTGGAGGAGCGCGTTTTTCGTTCACGCGTTTTCATGACATTGATAACCGTAGGGCGCAGGGCGCGTCTGATTGAAGAGTGGCAGATGTTTGACCAAGTGATCATCAACCGGACCATCAAACAGTAGCGTCTACGGTCGTGTGTCCGTGAACAAGGAGGACATTTTAAACACCGGATATAGCTGAATTTCACTTCCCTTCAGGTTTTCCATGTTGGAAAGTTCAATATTTTGGTGCTGCATTTTAAACGCTCATAAATTTGACAAACTCGCGAATATTTCCAATCGGCTTTAGGATCTCGTGTATATATGGTCACTGCTGCTCTGTTTGAAATTTCAGGCAAATTCTAAGAGTTTTGACCGAGTTATTACACTTTTTGTGGGGTCTACTTTTTATCCGGACACAGTGTACATATATATAAAGTAATGCCTATTCCTTCCTATGGGTGCCATCCCTATGGGTGCCCTCCCTATGGGTGCCCTCCCTATAGGTGCCTCCCTATGGGTGCCCTCCAAAAGGGTGCCCTCCATATGGGTGCCCTCCTATGGATACCCTCCCTATGGATGCCCTCCCTATGGGTGCCCTCCCTATGGGTGTCCTGCCTAAGGGTGCCCTCCATATGGGTGCCCTCCCTATGGGTGCCTCCCTATGGGTTCCCTCCTAATGGGTGCCCTCCCTATGGGTGCCCCCCTATGGGTGTTCTCTCTATGGGTGGTCTCCCTATGGGTGCCCTCCCTAAGGGTCCCTCCCCATGAGTGCCTACCCTATGGGTGGCCTTCCTATGGGTGCCCTCCCTTTGGGTGCCCTCCCTATTGGGTGCCCTCCCTATGGGTGTTCTCTCTATGGGTGTTCTCCCTATGGGTGCCCTCCCTAAGGGTCCCCTCCCTATGGGCGCCCTCCGTATGGATATCCACCCTACGGATGTCCTCCCTATGGGCTGCTTCATCACGTTCCACAATAGTTCATGGGAGTTACACTGTCTCTTCTGCTACAATAATATTATTATTTATCGATGTTGCAAATGACAAAGATTGAACACCTGCTGCTATGAATATAGATTTATCATCGGTTTATAAGTCATGGCTTTTTAACGTTGTGCGCAAGATGTGCAGTTGTGTAAATGAATTTGTGCTGTTGTAAAAGCAATCTTGCGCAGTGAAAAACAGTTTTTAAAAGTCCACTGTCCGATTTGGGGCAATTTGCCATGAAGGACGGAACTGGAACGAAGGGATTGAAAGAGATTGTGAAGTAAAAAAATATGCCAAAAGGTTACAGGGTGTGTTTTGGGGCATTTTTCGGCCACTAAACAGTGTTGGCTTATTGTGAAGTTGTAAAAATTCGTTGAAAAAACCCTGCAGTCTATAGTCTTCGAATATATAATATTGTGCCAACTTTGCAGCTTTGATCGGCTTCCGATGGAACTCAATAATCTTCGTAAGTAGCTAATCAAAGTCACTGTTGCTGTATAGTTGCGGTAGGTTATTTCCCATTTCTTGCAAAATGTGAGTGTTTGTGTGGCAAAAATAGAGAAGCCTCTTGTATTGACACTGCTGTGTGTAAAGGTTCGTCGGTCATTATTCACACCTGCAGCTTTCTTATGATGTGGTGGATGTCACTGTCATATAGGGCGACTGTTGCACTTATTCACCTCTCAACAGTGAAGTCTTTAGGTGACATTTAGCGATGCGCTGCTTGAAGCAATAGTTCACACACGCGTTCAGTCTGTAGTCATTGAAGCTGCAGAGATGTTGACTATATATACCTCTAAATCACCGAGTAATCGAGATAATTGATTCGTAGCATTTTTCTTTCAAAAGTCTCGAAACAGTGATGAATCATCACTGATGATATTATATACATTATATATATATATATATTATATATTTATATATTATACATGTATATTATATGTAATCATTTACATCATAGTTATATTCATATAATATTATTATGCTGAAAGCGATGATTATAATATTCTTCCTTGTTATTTCTTCAAACTTACACACGGACCTATAATAAACAGAAGAAATAATACAGAACTTATTTCAAATGAGTGGTCTAACGACGAACATGATTGTAGGCTACTAGGTCTGCTTCTTTCTGCTACTGTATAACAGCTTTCTAGCGCAAGTTTTTAGGTCAATGATTGTCGCAGATGTGATAGTCTGAACCAACGTGTATATAAAGCTATAGCAAAATAGTTTGATTGTTTTTATCGGAAGCAAGAGGATTCTATTAATAAAAGCGGCATGCACGTGCACGTATCGTAACGAGAGCTATCAAAAATTTTAATCTCGAGTTAGGTCTTTTAAAAAGAAATGTTTTCCTTTTGCCTCGTTTTCGTCAGCCGTCCTTCAATGCTCTAAGAACTTCTGCCGAATTGGGTGTCGGCTATCCTCGCGGCGCTTCTGAACAAACTCTCGGACTTGAGGCTGCGCTCGTGAATAAGTTGCTGCCCTGCGCGTTGTTCTGTCTAGACTCTAGCACCTTGGCATCTGATTTTGCAATTAAAATTAGTACAGGCGTCGTGAAATTCTGCCGCAGATATATTTATGTACAGATAGGTTCACTAACGTTAGCCACAGTTGATGCCTTCTGGGCTATAATACACCTGCGTATCAGACGTCGTTAGGGCATGCAGCGACGGGAGCTTCTAGATCAGCGCTGTGTGCTTCTGCATATTATATATTCTGCATGCCAGAGACATTAAAGCAGTCAACATTTGAATATCTATTATGTGGGGCCTACATGCCAATTAGGCTATAAATTATTGGCACCTAATGGCGACCACTTCTGGTTAGCGTTCGGACGTCAACAGAGGTGATAACAGGAACTAGACACCGGAACCAGAAACTGAATACATTCACCGAATACATACAGTCGCCTGAAATAGATAGACCTGTAGGAAGTATGGACACTGTTGCATATACTGATGGACACCTGAAACAGAAATCGTAATTGCAAGCACCCACCGGAAACAGGAGCCGGAAGTAGCCACCGGGAATATAGGTCTAAAATGTCGTCGAAACTGACGTCACTTCTACGTCACAGGAGACTCTTTCTTTGTGTTCTGGTGGTGAGCTGTGTATCGACCATTTTCGTTGTGAACCTGGTTAAGCGGAAGTTATTTGGCCATGGTACAGTTTGTTCGAGTCTGAATAATTTACAGGAGGGTCTCGAAACCCGTCGCATGTCGATTTCTTACCTTTTTATTCAGTCACATGCAACAATGTTTCTGCTTAAAATGGGCCTACTGTTAACAGACTGAAAATATTCTTTTTCTAAATAAAATCACAAATCAAACCTTTCATTGGTTTAGAGTGAGAGAATGAAGAAGACCTCAGAAAGCACTGACATAATTATGCATGCATCATTATTTCGCAGTTTTTCTGGGCAATTAACGAATATAGGTCTAACCCAGATCACATAATGCAAGCGCCAGTAAAATCTGCTTCCTATTTCGCAAATATTGGTGAATTCATAGCCATCCATCGAATTGAAGGATATTCTGAATTCCTGACTCCTCTTGCCTTTTTCAGCTTCTAGCGCTATATCTAGTGAGCGACAAGCGACGGGTTTCGAGCCCCGGCGTCACGATTGTGTCGATAAGTGTTCTATTACTGCTTAGCCTTAGCAGCTTCCTAAACTATAAGCTACATCAAACTTAGCATTGATATCGTCTGGGTGCCACGTTGCAATGACGCAGGGAGCCTAAATGGCAATAATTATGTTACGCCACGATTGTTTTGTGCTGATGCTTGCAGCTATCTACCTAGCCTGTCTAAATATTTTGCCAAAACATATAATTTCGAAGAAACTCTAAGACGAATTTGAACTTCTTGCATAATATTTTATAATATCTTTAATTCTTTATAATATCTTTATTGTTTCTTAGAATCTTACTCTATATCTTCGAATAGGCCTACTCCTCATCCTAGTCGCCATCGATCTCAAATTTAGGCCATGGCATCAATAAAGTCTCCGCCCACGGTCACGTGACTTTGCGTAACCACCCAAAGACGATAAGAAAACCATCTCTAGAGCTCACTATAATTCCTTTCTCAAGGAAACGCTCGTGTAAGCCCAAGCATCGCCTTCTCATCTTTTTTCTTCGTTATCTCCTTAACCTGAACTCATCATAATAGCCAATATATATATATATATAGCAATATATATATATATATATATATATATATATATATATATATAGCACAGATAGCTGAGGTTGGGTCAGAAACGCTTCTGAGTAGCTTGTATTGTACACTATATAAATTATCTTAATTAATAAACAAATAGAAATTTCATGCACAATTATGACCCACAATCTTCATGCATATTCACGATCCACTCTGACACATATACATATTCATGACCAATAATTTCGTGCGTGTTTACGACGCCGACTCCTATTTTCCCACAATCCTTTTCAGCAACCGGAAGCAGCCACCGATCAACCGGAGACGTCGGAAACAGACAGGGGACCGTAAGTAGGTCAGTTCGAATTCTCTGCTGGTTCATGACTGACCCCTCTGACCTCGACGTACGCGTCATACACGTCAGAGACACGTGGGCGAGGCGCTGTGACGTCACTCTCTTCTTCAGTTCCCAGACCAACAAGACCTTTCCCACCATCGGAATCGATGTACCTCCTGGAAAGGAACACCTGACCTTCAAGTCTCGAGGGTCCTGGACGCACGTCTTCCGCCACCACTACGACTCCGCCGACTACTTCATCAAGGCCGATCCAGACACGTTCATCCTGGTGGACAACCTTCGCCAGTACCTCTCTCACTGCGATCCAGGCGAACCGGAAGCGTTCGGTCATCGCCTTTTGTTCCGCTCAAATGAGACCTACTTCTCTGGTGCTGCCATGGTTCTCAGCCGAGAAGCTCTCAGGCGATTGGTAACAGTGGGATACGAGAAGTACAATCACTACATGAAAGATGGAAGAGGTAATGACGTCATGCTGTCTTAGAAACGGTTGTCATAGTAACTGATTGGTTGAGGATGCCATATTGAATATAATATTATAATCTATACCTCGTCACCTGAGACCAAGGCCGCCAAAGTGGCAAGTGCCCAAGGTCCGGCGACTTTTGTAGACCCGGTTTAGGTATAGCCTAGTTATAATCTTATACAGAAAAGCTTAAAGTGTATGCTTTCTACTTATAATATTGTAGAGAAGATTTACTCTAGTTTAAATTTCAAGTTAATAACTGAAGAAATCATATTTAAAAAAATAAAATTGCATGTCGCGCCTGCACTTCTATCAATTACAATATGCTTCTTAAAAATCTCTTTGAGACAATTTACATAGCCCTTGAGGCCTTGACCGCTCTGCTTATGGGTCCGGAATTTGTCTCCTCAACCTGAGAATGCGTATGAATATCTAACGTACGGTAGTCATTTGCATCGTTACCTACCAGCACACTCTAGAGACGTCTTACCATGTCTGTAATTTGGTATGCCTTTGTGAGGCATTGTCGAGAGTATATACCCTAGTGATGTTTTATCTAGTGTAGTGCTGCTTTCTCGAGACAGTGGTGTTATGTAGTCTTTCTGATCTAATTTTTAAAATATGATGACGAAAGAAGGTTGTATAGGATAATAGGACACATGAGGTCAAGGCTCGTATTGCATGTCTTCTATCTCCATTTTTAAAATTATTTCTTATCATCCTATTATGTTTTATTTCAAGTTTTCTGAGTTTTCTTAGTTAAGTTTTGATTTATAATGATGGAATTTAGAATATAAATTTCTGTAGACGTCATGATTACGGTAATGAACCTGTAAACGCCTATAGTATCTGTATTTGAGCATGGGTGACCCTAGCCAGCGGTACTCCGCAGTTCCTTCTGGGTTTCCTTATGGTACCAAGAGTTTTCATGTTTACTTTGATGCGATGCTATATCTTGTTTGCTTAGTGGCTCAATAAAAATTGATTGATTGATTGATTGATTGATTGGTTGGTTGGTTGATTGATAGATAGATTGATTGATAGATTGACTGATTGATTGATTGATTGATTGACTGACTAATTGATTGATTGATTGATAGATTGATAGATAGATAGATAGATAGATAGATAGATAGATAGATAGATAGATAGATAGATAGATAGATAGATAGATAGATAGATAGATAGATAGATAGATAGATAGATAGATAGATAGATAGAGATAGATAGATAGATAGAGCTAGATAGATAGATAGATAGATAGATAGATAGATAGATAGATAGATAGATAGATAGATAGATAGATAGATAGATAGATAGATAGATAGATAGATAGATAGATAGATAGATAGATAGATAGATAGATAGATAGATAGATAGATAGATAGATAGATAGATAGATAGATAGATAGATAGATAGATAGATAGATAGATAGATAGATAGATAGATAGATAGATAGATAGATAGATAGATAGATAGATAGATAGATAGATAGATAGATAGATAGATAGATTGGTTGGTTGGTTGGTTGGTTGGTTGGTTGATTGATTGATTGATTGATTGATTGATTGATTGATTGATTGATTGATTGATTGGACTGACTGACTGACAGACAGACAGACAGATTGATTGATTGATTGATTGATTGAAGTGGCGCTAGACAAATAAGATTGTTTTTACTTGCGACAGCGGAAGACTTAAAGAATGCACTCTGTCTGCACGAGGTTGGCGTTCGTTTCGTTGATACCCGGGACCTGAATGGGAGGGAAACCTTTCTACCATTGATGCTCGCCCATCATCTCTTCCCCTCCGCTGCCTTAATTCCCGACTGGTACCATAGATACAGAGATACTCCCGTCAAAACGGTACGTTTACGTTGGTTAAGGTTTTTTGCGGCAATGTTAGGCAAGACAAAGCCTAGTACAATGCAGGGGGATCCAGGGGGGACAAATCCGGCCATGCTCCCCATTTAGAAATTTCTTTATTTTTGACCAGCTACCACGAGGTCCGCACATGGATTTAAGAACATTGTACGGCTTAAAAAGGGTTAACACTTTTTGTCTGGAAAAATAATGGTATCTTTTTGTCAAATATTTCGACTAAATGACTAAAAAAGGTCATCAACTATTTAGGCGTATAAAATGGTATCTTTTTCATGGGAATTCGACAAATGACTAAACAAAAATCATCATATTTTTTGGTGACCAAAGAAGAAATTTTTCCCTGTCCCAAAACCGAAATTTTGGCCCCTCCCCTTCGAAAATGTTTGTATCCGCTCCTGGTAGGCTGGTACCATGGTATCATACCTACTATGTTAATTAAGTTAGAGTAATGCACGATGTCAAGATTATAGAACGGCGCATTGGATAACACACTGGCAGTGAGATCAGCGGAGCCAAGTTCGAATCCCAAAACCCCTAATATATACGTGCATTGTAGGCTGATATTAGCGTCGTTATATTGCAGGCTGTCTGTTCTGTCAGTAGCTAAGATTGATGGTAATATTATTATTAAGGTAACTGTATACTATAGTGTAGCCGGTTGCGGTCTGTCAACCGGATTATTGAATAAACAAAAGTTAGGCTATTATTATTAGGCCTATCATTATTATTATTATCATCATTATTATTATTATCATTACTATCATTATTATTTTTATTTCTGCTATTATCATTATTATTATTATCATTATTATCATTTTTATTATTATTATTACCATTTTTTCAGATTTGTCTTAAATGGACCCTATCAGTATTTTTTTATGAAAACCATCATTTATTTCCAATTCAAACTGTAAAACACCAACTGGCTGTGCCTGATGAACAGTGAACGCCTAGCAAAACACTAGCCTAGTGTGCTATTAGTTTTCCCACAATTGCATACTAAATCTAAAGTAGCAATGCATTCATTGTTAGTATGGTTGGTCGTCCTCGATCCCGGTTGGTTGTGTGAACGTGCCCCTGAATGCTATAGCGTTGAATCTTTGAGTGCATATAGATAACCATTTAAACAAGTGCACAGTCTCACGAGGGTCTCCAGAAACGGCGGTCATGCGACACCCCAACTCAATCAAGAATTCGCGTCCTGTCCTGTTGACGTTATTATTATTAATATTATTATTATTATTATTATTATTATTATTATTGTTATTATTATTATTATAATAATTATTATTATTATTACTACTACTACTACTACTATTATTATCATTACTATCATTATTATCATTATTATTATCATTATTATCATTATTATTATTATTTTTAGTATTATCATTATTATTATTATTATTATTATTAACATTATTATCATCATTATTATTTTTTATTATTATCATTATTATTATTATCATTGTTATCATTTTATTAGTATTATTATCATTATTGTTTTTATTGTCGTTTTTATTATCATTATTACTATAGTCAGCTGTGCACTTTGTGCCAGAAAGCAAGTCACGTCGGGCACTGAGTTTACCGTAGTCGACTACTCCGTTGTCTATTCCTGGGGGTATGCGGACTACTGATCACAGGTCAACTGATCTAGGGTCAACTGATCAAAGGACTACTGGTCAAGGGACTACTGATCAGAGGCAACTGATCAAGGTACCATTGATCACAAATTATACAACGCACATCGCACATCGAACATTGAACGAATCATCGAACGAATCATAAAACGACTTCACACGTTCCTTGTTGGGGTCCGATTTGTTTGCCAAGAAATGTTTATTTAAACTCCCCACGCCCCTACAAAAGTCCCATAAATATTTGGAGAGTTTTGCATTTCATTTCAGCGCTTAGCTATAATTATGTCGGACAGTAGGCTAGGCCTACGGTTTTAAAGTGCATAATGGGCTTAAATACGCTATTGCTTGTTAAATACGACCGTATGCTATTAAACTCGGCAAGACAATTATTTCTTTATTGAGCGTATAATCAAGTTTTCCGAGTTATACAATGGACTTCGATGTAGGTTACTTTATGTTATTGTTATACCAGTCGTAAATTTAGTAATTTTACTGAAATCGTTTGCTAATAACTAATTTTCGATAGTATTGACACTGAGTAGGCCTAAACCAATTCCGGTATTGAGTTTCGAAACTTTCGATCTATTAAATTGTTGTCTGATTTCATTGATTGTGTTCGTTCTTAGACAACACGGACTGTGATCAATAGTACCTTGATCAGTTGCCTCTGATCAGTAGTCCCTTGACCAGTAGTCCTTTGATCAGTTGACCCTAGATCAGTTGACCTGTGATCAGTAGTCCTAGAACCTGAAGAACCATGATCAGCACTATATGCTGAATCGCTGAAGTAAACCAATGACATACATGTATGACCGTCTTAAATAGAGTTCAGAAGTAGCCTACACACAGGACCACACGCCACAACATCAATGGCGAAATGAGGGAAATCGTTCACGGAAAATCCGTGACATAAGTTTGTTTTTGTCGCAATAATTGATCACATGGTTCTTGCTTCATACATCTCACGTGTCTTCAAACAACTTGAATAACAGTTATTTTATAGATTCGCTTGATAGGCTTCGACTTGTAATTAATTCAAAAAATTCTGTGATCCGCCGCCTCTGTGAGTAATGTAACCATTGCTTGAATAGTATACTATGGTTCATCATGTCGTGAATGTTTCATTTAGGGTAGGGACTGCTGCAGTGATAGTCCAGTTGCCTTTCATTACGTCAAACCATTGGAGATGTATTCCTTCGACTACCTGATACAAATCTCAGATGGATTCCGCCGAGATGCGGAGCCTGGAGAGAGGAGCGATGAACAACAACAACATCAACAGCAACAACAGTTGCAGCAACAGCAGAGCCATCTTCAGTCCAACAGAAGAATTCTCATGTTTCACGGAACTAAGAACAAGGAGAACTAGAACGAACGTTCAGAAAAAAAACCTAAGGCTAGGTTATATAGCGCAACATAACAGAGCGCATATTATCCACAAGCGTTCGCTTCTAAACAATGCATAATGACCATTGAAATAGTGACTGATTGTTACAAGGCGACAATGCTGGTGGAACCTGATTTCGTCAGTCTCGGTTTATCCATTGTTACTAAATTGACATGGCTTATTAGGCCCACTATATATGATTGGCAGAAAGTAATGTATTAATTTTTTCAAATCATTTAGTTTAAAGTGAATAGTACTAGTTACTGTACTACCTGTGACCACTAATTAATTGCATAGGCCCTACCAAAGAGTCGTTGATGTGAACCGCATTGACCCTTTCTGATCACGTGAGGATTGTATGTCGCACTTGCTTCTATCCCATCTTCGTCAGATTCGCTCTGTGCGTCGCTCGCTTGCAACCAAAGCCGCCACTACTCTGATGCATGCATTTATATGCACGAGAGTTGACTATGGTAGTGCCATCTATGCGGGCTTAACCCTTTCACGCATTAATAAGTTACAATCTGTCCTTAATGCTGCAGCTCGCCTGATTGGCGTCATACTAAAGTCTGGGCATATATCAAGTTTTATACGGGAAGAACTGCACTGGTTGCCTATGCAAAAACGTATTGAGTTTAGGATTCTAATGTTCATGCGTAATTGCCTAGCAGGCCAAGCTTCGACCTACATGTATCTTATGGAACTCTGTGTACCTGTGCTGTCCATCCCAGGCCGTAGATTCCTTCGCTCTGCTACGCATGGTGACCTGCATGGTTGTCCCTATGGCTCGATCTTCCACAGTGCTGCACAGAAGCTTTGCTATGAGAAAACAACCAACATGAATAACAGTCTGCAGATACAACAGACCGTTGACATCATATTGCACGTCTTTCTGGAATAAGTTACCTATTAGTTTCCGTAATGAACTTCTTTGTCTTTCTTTACCTGTTTTCCACAAGCGTTTTTGAAAATCATTCTCTTTGATTGTGGTTTGGTGTCAGGTTGGGAGCGCCTCTGAGGAGTTCTCTTGAAGTGGCGCTATATAGGCTAAATGTACTATTACAATTAAAATTACAATTACAATTCTAAGTTAATCATATAATTAATTTCAACTTTTTGGCCAGAAATTTGTTCGGCATGTTTCCGAATAACGGAGTCGGACTATTATAACAGCCTATAGAGTTTTCTGGTCCACAACCAGATCCGATAGAGTTCAGTTAACCCGTTAATCAATGCAGCTACGTTAGTTCCTCATCGCTTTCATTACACCCTCGTCCATATTCACAGAACAAAATTAATCGACAGAACTCATACGAAAATTTCCAATGTCAACATATTTTACAGAGCATGTATTTTAATTGTTAACCCGTTTGACACAAACTCAAACACACCGCAAGACACTGCACAGTGCACGCATTCGTACGCATGCTATCCATCGAGTCTTCACACACTCGTGTTGCAACATCCGTATACTCCTCACCTACAATCAAGGAGGCTCTCGTCTCAACGTGGCGACAACCAACATGAATAACAGTTGCAGATACAACAGACCGTTAACATCATATTGCACGTTTTTCTCTGCAGACAATAATATTGGTCGATTATTAATTGATAATTAATTGCAAGAGACCGATGCATTCGACCCATGTAAGCATGCTTCATCACACACAGCAGCTGTCCAAGCGACACTCAAATCATGCCTGCAAGCATCAACAAACACCACATCCAAGCCAATACAAATTGGCCACAAATCATAGTCACTGCAAACAAAGTGAAGGCTACACTCCTCGTCGAACACCTGCTCCTCCATTAATTCAGCACAAGAATCAGATTCAGAATACAAACTGGTCTTGTGAAATTCTGCCGCAGTTGATGTTTTCTCGGTTAACCTCAGACGCATCAGGCGTCGTTAAGGTACCGAAGCAAGTATCTCAACCCGCTTCTGTGTCGTATTCTGTGCATAGTCTATACTAGAGATGCTAAAGGATTCAATGCTTCAGATATGAAGCAGCTTTTGAATATATAGATTCTATGAGCCTACAATCTTTAGATAGGCCTACACTACCAACATTATATCGGCGACCTCTTCTCTTCTGGTTAGCGGTCGGTCGTCAGCAGAGGTGGTAACAGGAACTGTAGACACTGGAATCAGAAGCCGAATACAACCAGCGAAAGCATGATCGCCGGAAATAGATATACCTATCGGAAGTAAGCCTGGGCTACAGACACAAGTATAGACTGATGGGTGCTTAACAACAGAAATAGTAGTCGCCGACACCTACCGGAAACAGTAGACTGAAACAGTACACGGAAATAGATGCCGGAAGTACTATAGGCTTAAAATGTCGTCGAAACTGACGTCACTTCTACGACGTCACAGGACACTCTTCCTTTGTGTTCTGATTATCAGCTGTGTCTCGACCGTCCTCATCATGACCCTGAGCCCATGGACGTCAGTTGGTCACGGTAAAGCTTACTCCAATCTGAATTATGTCGATAAGCGTTTATAATACTTTTTAGTAGAATCCTAAACATCAGCCTTAGCCTAACTACGGATTGGCTCGGGTCCCACCTTGAAATTCATTCATTCAGAGCATTTATATAGCGCCCCTTCAAGAAACTACTCAGAAGCGCTCACAGCCCAGCCACGACCAAAGAAAAAAGACTTGAAGAACGTGTGAAACCCCGACGGATGAGCTACAAGTAGAGAGCGAAGCGAAAGCGGGAGGTCATTCTAGACTGTAGGTTCCACAACCGAAAAAGCACGGCGCTGCTTAATAGCTAAGCGAGCCCGCGGGATCAAGAGCTCAACCCATTGCTGTAGAGCGAAGCGCCCGACGCTCTGCAACGTCGGACACGGCGGCAAAGATCACACAAGTAAGATGGAGCACAGCCAAGAACGCAGCGTGAGACCACCGCAGCGATGCGGTAGGAGATCCGCTGGGACATAGGCAGCCATGCATGCAATGCAGTACATCACGCATATAAGCAGAGACAGGGGCAAATTTAGGAAGCCGTCCAACAAGGCGAGCAGCAGAGCGCAATACTCGATCAAGAAATGGCACAAAGATCATAAATGACAATGATGTTACGTTTAAAAAATTGTAGTTTTGCTGCTTGCCGACGCGACTAAACCAGACCTTATTATAATAAACTTCAACCTTTAAGAGTCAGCATGAAATAAAATAAATTATACCTTCGTGGATTTCATCGCTAGATGATAATAATTCTCTTTCGTTCTTTTCACATTTTTGTCTTACTCTTTCCCCACCTCCTCCTCCTCCTTCTCCACCTCCTCCACCTCCTACACTTCCTACTTCTCCTCCTACTCCCTCTGGTCCACGCCAATCTAATACTTCTTCTCCACCTCGCAACTACAACCTTCTCCTCTAGCTTCCTCTCTGTCTCCTGTCTTTTCTGCTTTCACTTGTTTTTCTTATATACTCCTCCTTTCCAGTTCATCTCATTCCTTCCACACTCTACGTCCTCTGTTGAATCCGCATTCCAGGACTAATTTATCTGCTATCTTGTCCGCAGCATCGTTTACCAGTCATCGTAAACTCATCCATCAGCATTAGGCCTACTCTGTTCAGTATCACAATATTATTTTTTTTGTTGCCCCGAGGTACTTATGATTCCTCAGGGACTTACACCCTAATGCTAAGATAAAAACATCTGGAACGGCACCTAGTCGTCGTATTATTATTATTACATAAATTTATTACGCGCGCAAGGTCACACCTAAATGTGAATCTGACATTACGAACTCATTGTCTGCATATTCACGATCCAATCATCCATATTCATGGTCATTCATATTCATGGTCCTCACACCATTGCCACAATCACCGTAATCACCTTCTAACAACAAGCTCATGCATATTCGTAACTCATCCGAAATCATCTCTATGCATATTCATGATCCACGCTGACTTGCATATTCATGAGTCATGACCAATAATTTCGTGCGTGTTTACGACGCCGACTCCTATTTTCCCACAATCCTTTTCAGCAACCGGAGACGTCAGAGACAGACAGAGGACCGTAAGTAGGTCAGTTCGAATTCTCTGCTGGTTCATGACTGACCCCTCTGACCTCGACGAGCGCGTCATACACGTCAGAGACACGTGGGCGAGGCGCTGTGACGTCACTCTCTTCTTCAGTTCCCAGACTAACAAGACTTTTCCCACCATCGGAATCGATGTTCCCCCTGGAAAGACTCACCTGACCTTCAAGTCTCGAGGGTCCTGGACGCACGTCTTCCGTCACCACTACGACTCCGCCGACTACTTCGTCAAGGCCGATCCAGACACGTTCATCCTGGTTGACAACCTGCGCCAGTACCTCTCTCACTGCGATCCAGCCGAACCGGAAGCGTTCGGTCATCGCCTTTTGTTCCGCTCAAATGAGACCTACTTCTCGGGTGCTGCCATGGTTCTCAGCCGAGAAGCTCTCAGGCGATTAGTTACAGTGGGATACGAGAAGTACAATCACTACATGAGAGATGGAAAAGGTAATGACGTCATGCTGTCTTAGAAACGGTTGTCATGGTAACTGATTGACTGTGGATGCCATATTGATGTATGCCTCGTTGCCAACGTAGTCTATTCGGCTACCTGGCTACCGTCTAGTGCAGTGGCGGTGCCTGGATTTCAGTTTAGGGGGGCTGAATCCTCGCGGAGGAAATGTTCCATTCTCATCCGCCAAACTTTCTGACGACTTTTTTAGTCATCCGGTTGAAAATCGTGAAATTATTTCAGTTTTGCATGTAAAAAAACCGTATGACCTTTTTTTAGTGAGGGGCTTAGCCCCCGGGTTGCCATTTATAGGGAGGGCTTAGCCCCCTACCCCTTCTAGCGCGGCCACTGGTCTAGTGTCTATATCGTATACCTTGTAGACGGGCAATATCTCATTGGCTAACTTTGCAAAAATGAAATAAAGTATCAGGGGTCCTCTTTTATGGAATAACATACCGAAAACTATTTGTGCATCCAGGAATTTCGCCAAGCTTAGAATCCAAATCCACGCACACACGGTAAAAATGTAAAATAAACTAGGCTACCTTATAAACCTATAGGCCCTATGTTCATTTTTAAACTTTATTTTGAGCTAAGCAGAGGGGAATGTATCCTGATGCTATGCTATTTACTTGCTTCCCCAAAATACCGCCATTTGCATATGTTTTTCTAATCTATTACCATGCTGTAGTAAAGAATATACTATAGCCTAGTTAGCTACACCGGTAAGCGAGAGCGGCATTCGTCTGTTGGTTGCAACGGACTGCGGTTCAAGCCCCGGGCTTGGAGTTGACATTCAGAGATTTAGATATCTAGGGCTAGCACGTGTGGGACGAAGGGGCGCGAGCTCCTGCGAAGCGACCTTGGGCAAGTTGCTTACCCTTCATTGTCTGTGGGGAAGGCAACGGGAAACCACCTCATTCATCTCATCCCCAGGGGCGTAAAGCCAATGAACCTGCCTTCGGACAGAGAACCATCATCATCATCATCATCATCATCATCATCATCATCATCAGTAAAGAATATATTTTTCGTCTAGCATGATCGCTCCTTTCGGGTAGGCCTAGCCCAGCGGTTCCCAACCCGTGGCCCGCGGGCCAAAAGTGGCCCACCAGGCCTCAGAAAATGGCCCGCCAGGCCTCAGAAAATGGCCCTCATCTCTGAAAGAATTATCAAAAATATATGAAAAAATTAACAATTTGGACAGGATAGAACACATTATTATTATTTTCTATTGCAAATTATTTTATTTTAGCGTTGATAAATAACATAAAACAAATTTTGAATCAATTATAACAATTTTATATGCTATTAGTGAATACAATTTTGACCTTGTGGCCCCTAATGTTCTTCAACTAAGAAAAAGTGGCCCTCGTGTCCTCCAACTTAGAAAAAGTGGCCCTCAAGTCAAAAAAGGTTGGGAACCACTGGCCTAGCCGATTGTTCCCTAAAATACGAAGTAATGATTGTACACTAGGCTAAAATATTATCATCGTAATTGTCAAGTACACTTAATCGCTGTATTGCGAATGTGTCATAATATTATTGTCTGTATTTTTGGACTAAATAAACAGATTGAATTGAAAAATAACAAATCAGATTGTTTGTACTTGCGACAGCGGAAGACTTAAAGAATTCTCGCTGTCTGCGCGAGGTTGGCGTTCGTTTCGTTGATACGCGCGACATGAATGGGAGGGAGACGTTCTTGGCACTGGGTCTCATCCATCATATCTTCCCATCCGCTACCTACATCCCCAGCTGGTACCATAAATACAGAGATACTCCTGTCAAAGTGGTACGTTTACGTTGGCTCAAGGTACTTTATGATGATAACGTTAGGCAGGACAAGGCGTGATATATCATGATATATGTTGTTATTGTTAACAATAATTAATTTTAAGTTAGAGTAACGCAGAGACTCAGATCATCGCTATCCATAATTCCATATTCATGACCCATTTACATACATTTTCATGATCCATAATTAATTTCGTGAATGTCTAGGACACCGACTCCAATTTTCCCACAATCCCCTTCAGCAACGCATGCATGCACGTATGTAGGCCTATGTACGTACGTACGTACGTACGTTACGTGCGTGCGTACGTACGTACGTACGTACTTACGTACATACGTACGTACGTACGTATGTATGTATGTATGTATGTATGTATGTATGTATGTATGTATGTATGTATGCATGCATGTATGCGTGCATGCGTGTATGCATGTATGTATGCAGGCCCGCCGAGAAGGGGCAGGGGGTGCAACTGCCCAGGGGCCTGGCGACTTTTAGGGGCCCGGAGGGGGCCCGGGCTACACTGGTTATAATATTTTTTATATGTTGATTACGGGCGGCGGGCCCAGTCTATGATCACTTATGTGACTTAGCCTTTATAGAAAGCTTAGGAGTTATTCCGTTTTATAATAATAGGCTACATGGCTAGCCTAATATTACTATCACACAAGTAGCCTATACAACTGTATTAAGCTTCAACTTTCAAGCAACTTTCCATTGCCTTACACTAATCAGGTTTTTTCCAAAGGACACACTCACTTCCGACTCAGAACGCTCTTCTGATAATTATTATGCGTTGTCGGATTTCAAAAGAAGACAAATCAGAGCCCATAAATCAATCTTACACCGGTTGATTCGAGTGAATTAAAAGTTTATGACGATCATAGCCGAATGGATGAAAATTAAATTTGTGGTATGGCATCATAATTCCAAAAGATGACATTATAAATTAGACTTACGAAAATACTGAAAGTATAGAAACAGTGAAAGGCTTGGTTTTTATTTTAGCACCCTACCTGCAGGGCCCTTGTCTACACAAACGATTGAGACCGTATAGAATTACTAGGCCATAACATAAGAAACTGTCCTCCAAGACATCCGGAACCAGGCGATAAAAAGAGCATTTCCGAATTGCATTTTAAAGGTTCCCAGACAAAAATCACAAAATGGATACCAGGATACATAGATGTAAAAAACGATGGAAACGGAATAAAAAAACGGGGAAAAACGTCGTTTTTTCGAAAAAATAAAAAACGACAAAATAACGATAAAAACGGAAACGGTAAATAATTTCACTTTGCTACATCTAAAACCGCATTTTAACCTTGAAACATTGATTAGGAACCTACTACACGCCGGCTATCTCTTAAATGATGATGTTAAACGATGAAATAATGACTTTAGTTAGCTGAATCCTTGAGAGTTGGCGGAAAACATAAGGAATAGGCTATCAGAAAAAATTAAAATTAAGGAAAATGATAACAGAAACTAAATGAATAAATAAAGTTAAGGAAAAAATATAAAAAAACGATAAAAAAACAATGGAAAAAAAACAACGAAAAACGACGTTTTTTTGGAGAGAATAAAAAACGGGAAAAAACGTTTTTTGCATCTAAGCTGCCAGGTTATCATAAACGCTTTTGCTGAAGTTAAATCCGGAAAGGGTTGCTTTTTAATTAGACCACGTTATCATAACTTTTTTTTATTTATTTGAAAATTAAATTCTTAAAATTTAAGAATTGAATGAATCGTAAATGTAGCCTATGCATTATCGCACTTTTGTTATTTGTTTTTTTTATATTCAAATCTGCTATAAAAAGTCTAAAGACAGTTAAGGGTCCGTGACTCCCGTGCCCAGGGGCCCGGAATTTCTGTCGGCGGGCCTGCATGTATGCATGCATGCATGTATGTACTATGTATGTATGTATGTATGCACTGTGTATGTATGAGCTCTTCAAGATTAGGCCTACTACTCAGAGGCGCTCCCGACTACAGCGCGGACACTAAATCCGAGTTTCGCGTCAAAGCGCATGAGCAATTGCCAATCAAGTACTTGCTTAGGGTCCCTGTTATTAGAACACAATCGCCGACCATGCGCGTTTCTTATTTCATGCACTTCCCGTGTTTTACGAAAACCAAATATCGAATGTCGGTTGTATATTCGTTAGATACGTTAGGCATAGGCCTATACATATAATTATAATTATTTTCCAAAACTCCCAGATCTGCCGTTTCTGCTCTGGGTAGCAATGCAACTATTGCTTGAATAGTACTAGAGTTCATCATGTCGTGAATGTTTCATTTAGGGTAGGGACTGCTGCAGTGATAGTCCAGTTGCCTTTCATTACGTCAAACCATTGGAGATGTATTCCTTCGACTACCTGATACAAATCTCAGATGGATTTCGCCGAGATGCGGAGCCTGGAGAGAGGAGAGATGAACAACATCATCAGCAACAACAACAGTTGCAGCAACAGCAGAGCCATCTTCAGTGCAATAGAAGAATTCTCATGTTTCACGGAACTAAGAACAGGAAGAACTAGAAGAAACATTTAGAACAAACTCTAAATCGGAGTAAAGTGGCACACTTCAGGGGCCCGTATGCACATAAGGGAATAACGTTTGGTTCCATGACAATTCGGCGACAGACAATTCGGCGACAGACAATTCGGCGATAGACAATTCGGCGACAACAATTTGGCGACAGACAGTTTGGCGACAGACAATTCGGCGCCCAGACATTTCGGTGGCAGACAATTCGGCGCCATGTAAATTTATTAAAATCTTTAACACCATAAAGACAGAGTCTAATTTGCGATTTCTGTTTAATAGTGAACGGTTTACTATCAAAACCGCGATTCACAAAACCGCGCACGATCACTACCGCGCACGATCTTACCCGCATTCAAGTATTTCAACATGCATTCAGCCTGCATGTCAGATCGAAAAAAACCTTCATCCAACTTCTATTAAAGCGGTGTCACGACAATTGGTCTACAGACAACTCGTCAAACGACAACTGGTCGACAGACAACTGGTCCAGCGCTTGAGAAATTGAAGCTGGATTAAATTATTTTAGATGTGAAATGTAGGCTGGATTGATTAAAAACGCAAGAAAAATTGAGGCTGGATGAAGGTTCTTTTACAGGTGAAATGGAAGCTGGATTGACGAAAATAACGCATGAGAAATGGAAGCTGGATGAAGGTATTTTTAGATACAAAATAGCTGCATTGACGAAAATAACGCATGAGAAATGGAAGCTGGATGAAGGTATTTTTAGATACAAAATAGAAGCTGGATTGACGAAAATAACGCATGAGAAATGGAAGCTGGATGAAGGTATTTTTAGATACAAAATAGAAGCTGGATTGACGAAAATAACGCATGAGAAATGGAAGCTGGATGAAGGTCTTTTTAGATACAAAATAGAAGCTGGATTGACGAAAATAACGCATGAGAAATGGAAGCTGGATGAAGGTATTTTTAGATCTGATATACAGGGTGCGCCAAAAAAAGTAATCCCCTAAGGACTTTTGTCAATATCTTGGCCAAAAATAGGAATTTTTCAAATCCAGTGTTACGGGCTTGAAGGTAATTCTTATCTGCGTACAATAGCCAAATTTCACCGCCATATGTGAAACAGAACAAAAGTTTTATCACTTCTAGTAAGGCCACCCACCGTTTTTTGACGATTCAAAAACGAAACGCAATTTTTTAAAGGTTTTTTGCTAATATCATGGCCAAAAGTAAGAATTTAAAAATGAATCTTTACAGGTTTAAAGACAGTTCATATTTACACATGATGGCCAGATTTCATCAAAATATTTCAATCACAACAAAAGTTACACCACTTTTAATGAGGCCACCTACCGTTTTTGACGATTAAAAAACGTAACGCAACAAAAAGCACCAAAAACCTGATTTTATCAAGTCATATCTTAAATAACTGTTTGGAACTGAACTTGATAGTGATTCACAACTTGTGTTCAATGTGCCCACCACCAGTGCCAAAACTTCTTTTGAGTCTCTTTGCAAAGTTCTTGATGGACCTGTTGATTGATCGGACAGATTTCTTATTTACCAATTTGATTGTCATCTTGCTAAGTGACTTCTCAGTGAGGTGCAGTTACGCTGGTGCCCTGTTCCTTTTTTAATAGTAATAAAAATGATCAACTGGCAATATCAAAGCCTATTTGATAACAATTATTTCAGATGATACTTAATAAAATCGTGTTTTTGCTACTTTTTCCTGCGTTACATCTTTGAATCGTCAAAAAACGGTGGGTGGCCTCACTAAAAGTAGTATAACTTTTGTTCCGTTTGAAATATTTCGATGAAATCTGGCCATCATATGCAGATATGAATTGTCTTTAAGCCTCTAAAATTTCATTTCGATATTCTTACTTCTGGCCAAGATATTGGCCAGAATAATAAAATCCGTTTTGTGCTGCTTTTTGTTGCGTGGCGTTTTTGAATCGTCAAAAACGGTGGGTGGCCTCACTAGAAGTGATATAACTTTTGTTCTGTTTGAAATATTTTTTTGTAATTTGACCATTGTACGTAAATATGAATTGCCTTTAAGACTGTAAAGTTTCATTTAAAAATTCGTATGCTTGGCCAAGATATGGGCTGAAAACCGTAGGGGATTACTTTTTTTGGGCGCACCCTGTAGAAGCTGGATGTATGTTGAAATATTTGAATGCGGTTATAATCGTGCGCGGTAATGATCGTGCGCGGTTTTGTGAATCGCGGTTTTAAGATAAGATAAGATAAGAATATTCTTTAATATACCAATTGCTATCCGCATGTTGGTGTACATACAAAGTATAATAAACAAACGTACATAATTTCTATATCAAATCAATGTCAAAGTGTTTTAGAATAGCATAAAATCCTAAGTCCAAATCCAATATAAATTTTAAATTTAAAAAAAGTTCTTTTAATGACCAACAATTTATGCTGCACTTTGGTTTATATGGTATTATATTTAAATATGATAAAGCATCCTTGTTATAAATGATTTCCTCGTTAGGTTGTCCGCCCTAGGAATGATTCGGTCATGTAGTCTTGGCCTGATGGAATAAGGCTGTGTGCGCGGTTTTGTGTGCCGAATCGCCGAATTGTCTGGCACCGAATTGTCTGGGCGCCGAATTGTTTGTCGCCAAATTGTCTGTCGCCGAATTGTCAGTCGCCGAATTGTCTGTCGCCGAAGTGTCTTGTCACCATAACTCTTATATATGGCTTAAATCTGGCCTATTCCGGAATACTGGGTTATTTCCGTATGCATGGCTTGAGATTAGCGAATTAAACTAGGTATAACGTTATTCCAACTCCGAGGTAGGAGTAAGCCGGCTACTCCCATTGTGAACAATAGACGGCCGACGTTAGCTGGACAGCGTGAACAATAGGCAGCCGTCGATATTTCCCTGTGGCCCGTTTTTAGGTCTGAATCTGTTTACCCCACGCTGGCAACGACCGCATATAAATATCTTTCACGCATGCGCGCTCAGCTAAAACCTATTGAATTGGGGGAAGAGCAAGCGTCATGCATCGTTGGGTGCAAGGAATGTGTAGATTAGTTATGCTACTTGCTATTTTGTCTCGTGCATACGGTTAAATTCCAATGGCTAAGTCGGGAATTGTTAAGTCGCGTTTAGGCACTATACATAGATTACCTAGCTTACGCCTTTTCCTGTGCATACCAGCCCAGGAGCGCATGTTCGTACGCGTTCGGTCATTAGCAGCTCCCACGGACAACCGGAATAGCGGCTGATTGTTGGAAGGTAGAAATTTTGGGTGGAACCGAGATGTTCCTTTCGATTTACTGTATTGGCAAGCCTGTCTTATTGCTGAAAGTTGTTTGGCAAAAAACAATGTATTTTAAATCATCTGGTTTAAAGTGTATGCTTATATTTCTAGGACTTAATTCGCCGAACATGCGAATTTCGCAATGTAATTGTGTAATTAACTTCACAAATATTTGGCCAGAAATTTGATCGCCGTATTTTCCTAATAACGGAGACGACCCATAGAAATTGTTCTCAACCACAAGTAGATCCTATAGCATTCTGTCAACCATTTAATGACCGTTAGCTGCTTTAGTTCGTCGCATTTAGCAAACTCTCGTCGCTAAAGTGTCAAATGGAAAACAAATTTTTAAAGAAGCAAACCACGACTGCACCGCATGACCTAAAATGTTATCACACACCGATGATCAGCATTATTAGCCCGTCGAATTCTGTCTCAGGAAACTGTAAACAGCCGAGAATAATGATAACTGTGGAAGTTTATACAGCCACACGGAGAGCTACGAGCTTCAAATTTTGAGACAGCTGCATGCACGGTGCTGCATTCAACACTATACTGAAGCAGCATTATCAGAGTATCACATCTCATATGATATCTTCATAATCATTATGTCATAATCGCACTTTTTAATCAATAGGCTATACCCTATTAATCATGCCCTAGTGAACAGTGAAATGTTTAGTAGCGGCAGCAGAAACTGTAGTACAATCATAAACTGTCTCCATATAAGCTTAGGCCTAGGATAGAAAAATCAGGAATTGAAAATAACTCAATCAACAGACAACCTTCGGGATCGATGACGACTAAAGACAAAGCAATCAACCGTCTCAAGTTGTCGATTTTTTTCAAATGCAAACCAATGGAACAGTTCACACAATCTGAAACCGCTGTTTCAACTTAAACTTTTACATGTATATACAATTATACATTAAATACCAGCAGGTGGCGCTATACGCTATATATTATAATATAATACACTTAGTAAATAATATTATATATTATAATTATACAGTATGCACATTATACAGACGCAGTGAAAATAAGCCTATCCTTTGATGATTGGCCTGTAAAGTAGCGTCGTAATATACTTCTTCCGATATCGATGCGTTGAGCTCATCACCATGACGTCATCCTGAAATGCAGTTCATTCAGCGAGTATATATATATTCAGTGAGTTTAATCTAATTTAACTGCTTCTATAGCGCCGAAACATATTGCCCTTCTTTGCTGGTAGTTGTCATAGTTGGTAGTTGACATAGTTGTCATAGCAGGGCAGCAGGGCTACCGACTACTTAGCCTACCACTCGCATGTACGTAGGCTACTTATATAACCCAGGGTGAGAATTGCCGGGGGGTTTGGGGTTTCAGCCCCCTAGTCTTTCTTAGTGCCCCATAGTAAAATCTGTTTTTCACACCCCAATTCCAAGTTTATCATAGGCCAACCCCCAGTTATTTTTCCACAATTCTCACACTGATATAACCTATAGGCTATAGATCTACTCGCGTTTAGGTGTATATTTATCTGAAAGTGCATATAGTTTCTAGCGACTTAGTGCCTTTCACAAGCACTGTAACAAAGTCTGAAAATGTTACTTGGGCATCAACGGTAACAGTTCAGATTAATATTGGTAATCTGTTCTACAAAGACGCCACAGTCAATGAGTGGTGTTGTAGTAACGTATGCCTGCATTTTGCACGACATGCACAGGTCAATTACATGTAAGTAACAAACAGGCAAGCCAAACTGGTGGTCAAATATGGGTTTGCAAGAAGTAGGCGAAACTTGGCCAACTGTAGCCACAGGTCAACATGATCATGCTAGCTCATCGCACAAATAAACATGGTTAATATAATTTTTTTAAACTCGCATCTAAAGTAAACAACTAATAACGAAAGCTAACTTTAAAACATGTCACAATTAATTAATTATTACCTTGATCAATTAATTATGTATAACGTTTCAAAACAGACGCAATTTAAGCAGTTTAAAGGTTCATTTTAAAAGGTTTCCAGTTTTTAAAGGTTTCCAGTTACCTAGACTGACGAGACAAGAAGGTTATACAAAACTAAAACTCTACAATATAAATGTCTATAAAAACTCTATATATTAAAGATGGTTACTCACCTTTATCGACAAGGTATAGAGGTGATTCAAAACGACATGCGTTGGTTCGGCTACCATTGTCGGCTCACACTGAAAATAATAAAACAATTGATTATGCTACTTCCTGATTTCCTTCATTTTCATACATATAATTATGTTGTTCAAAGAACGGTACTGTATTGCAATGTATTGTATTTGAGCATGTATAGAGCGCCTCTACTGGTCTAGTTAGCTACACCGGTAAGCGAGAGCGGCATTCGTCTGTTGGTTGCAACGGACTGCGGTTCAAGCCCCGGGCTGGGAGTTGACATTCAGAGATTTAGATATCTCGGGCTAGCATGCACGTGTGGGACGCAGGGGCGCAAGCTGCTGTGGAGCGACCTTGGGCAAGTTGCTTACCCATCATTGTCTGTGGGGAAGGCAACGGGAAACCACCTCACTCATCTCATCCCCAGGGGCGTAAAGCCAATGAACCTGCCTTCGGGCAGAGAACCATCATCATCAGAGCGCCTCTACAGGGTGAACTGTTACATTGCAGGTACGTTAAGGCAAAGTAGGTCTTCCAAGGCTAGATTATATAAGACGGTAAGACAAGCCAGATAAGGCAGAGATCTAATCACGATGATGATCCAATTATGACGATGATCTAATCACGAAGATGATCTAATCATGATGATGATCTAATGATGATGATGACTCGTGTGGAAATTGCTTTAAATAAGTAAATTGATTCGGTTGCTTATAATCAGCTTTCTCAAGATCGAGCAAACACACCCCGCCCCTACCAACAAAATCCTGGCTACATTCTTGATTGCAAGTCTCATCTTGTCTCTTGCCACGAGGTATGAATTTGACGCGAGTCTTAACGTATAGGCTTACGTGTGCTGGAACTTCCTTGCTGAGTATGGTTTCGAGGAGCTGTGGAGGAACGGACGGTGGACCACAACGCATAAAGCAGTAACTCGCCTGTTTCGGCGGAATGTACTGAGAAAACTGGCCACCAGTTGCAGAACCTGCAGCAGAACAACAGACCCAAAAAGCCATTGCCTCGTACGACCATTGTTAACATAATGTGCATGCGTATTGCAAAAGATTATTGCCCGTTCATAATTGTTAAATTGTGTCGATAAGAACCTGCCGCGTCAAAGAAAAAATGACGACAAAAGGCAGATCATTTATTTGTACCCGTCGTAACCAAAAGGATGATGGTGATGTGATGGTGATGGTGGTGGTGGTGGTGGGCGGTGGTGGTGATGGTGGTGGTGGTGGGCGGTGGTGGTGATGGTGGTGGCGGTGGTGGTGGTGGTGTTAGGGGGTGGTGGTAGTGGTGGTGGCTGTGGTGGCGGCGGCGGCGACGGCGACGATGACGATGAAGATGATGACGACGACTATGACGATGACAACTATGTGCTAACCCATATGATGCTGAATGTAATTAAGATGTAAGCTTAGATCATTTAAATCGCTTAGCAAGACAGTGTCTATTTCATGCACCTTGCAATCTCAAGATAAAGCTATATCAAAAATCGGGCGAAATATTCAATATTGATCGGTTACGAATCGGATAAATTAGCATTACTTTTGTGAAAATACTTTATAGCATGTTTGCATGTATATATGTTCGATCCCCTGTTCGTCAAGGGTAAGCGGAAGCTCGGTAAGAAGCAGCATTCAATTGCGATTTAACTAAGAAGCAGAATTGAATTGCGATTTACGACCTGTTGCGATTGAGTTGTCGCTAAAGTATTGACAGAGATCACAATCTGACGCTTTGATCGTCATGACGTTGTTCTGTGAGCCAACGTTGTTCTCGATCATCGGCTGCAACATATGTAGCATCAAGTTTCGAATTCCAATACGTTTAAATATAAATAATTCATGTACAAGCTAGAAAGCATAGACCTATACATATATACATATAATGTAATACGACATTCATGGCTCACAGGTGCAGGCAAAAGTAAATAATATTATATCGCAGTACCGTATGAATGTGCTATATTTTTCAGTTAAAGAAATGTTGGCGTCTGGAAGCGATAGGAAGGGTAGAAAAGGGAAGGGAAAAAGAGAAGAGAAAGCATGGAACAGTAGGCCTAAGACGGACAAGACGAAGGAAATGAGAAGAAAGCAATGGAAGGCAACTGAAGGCAAGGGGAAAAGAAAAGGCAGGAAAAAGCAGGAGAGAAGAAAAGGCAACATTGGGTGAGTAAAATAGGAGAGTCAGAGTCAGAATTTACATCACGATACTTATTGGCAAAGTAATTAGTAGTTATGCTTGCAGTATCATAAGTAAGGCATGGAAAGGCAAGGCTGTTGGGAAAACAAGGAGGGAAAGGCAAAGCAATGGGATCTATACCTATAGGATGGTGTTGACGAATTTATGAAGGGGAAAATCATTCTCGGAGAATTCAGATGAAAGTATCCTGAATACATTCGATTTAGTGAACAACAGTACTGTTTGAATAACCCATAAGCCTCAGAGTTTAGACAATAATTTTTCCGTTCAGCATTAAAGGAGGCATTCAACGTGGCGTTTAAATAGTTATTCATAGTTATACAAACATATATATACTTTGAAAGAGGTACACAAACAGGTATACACTATAATAGGCCAAGTAGCCTACCTCGTTCAGATGACATCGCCATTCGCCATCGACTAGGAACTTGTACTGGTGCGTACCTTCGGGAACTTCAACAACTGTATAGAAATCTTCCTGACTGAACAACATTCAAACACCATGCAGTGTACACCTCTTCTCTACTACTCAGTAAGACAAAGCTGGCACGATTTCAGCAACTGCAGCCAATTAAGTTTTTATCAATTAGCGTTTATAACGTGGATTTAAAAAAACACTCTAATAATGTACTTAAGATATTTCAAGTATAGGCTAGGCCTATACTTAAGTTTAAAGCGCAAATAAAAGTGTATACACTTTTATCACAAATGCAAGTACATTTCAAGGTGAGGACAATCAAGACGATCATCTAACTTTGGATTTTACTTTGTTGTAACTTCCGTGGCAAGTATATAGGCCTAATTATTATTATGATTAACATCACAATCCTCCTTTATCCAGAGTTGACGAGAAAAATTCAGGAGGCTCCTAAGCAGAGCAGTCACAGTGTTCTAAACAATATAATCAAATATTTTATAAACAAATTGAAGTGATAGCAGTGCTAGTTTATATCTATATAAAAATAGGATTTTATTCAATTGTTAACTTGAAGTTTGAACTGTTTTTTGATATCGCAACAACTTATACAAATCGATAGGCTATGTTAAGGATATTATCTCGGAAGCGATACGGAGCCAGACGACTTGGTTTTCTTGGGACACAATAATTGTTGAATTTTGGAAGCAATTAAATGAAGTCCAGCTGACTCCGACATCTCTGGAACATTTTCTGCTCCTCTAAGTTATGCTATCACAGCCTATCAGCTAGACTGCAATGAACGAGTTCCAGCTTCTGCATGAAAATGATTTGCATTAAATAATATGATACTGATGAACCAAACACCAAAGCACATCTTGACCTATTATAGGCCTACTGGCGTAATTTCAAAAATAAGCGTTTATTTCGGAAGGATAGGCCTACATAACATTATATCGACCTTTCAAGATATGGGCTACTCAGAGGCGCTCCCGGCCCAACCACGGGTAAATAGTACAGTTCTGAGACCCTTCAGGAACAGAGTGGAGTGGCTCTTAGGCACTAAGCGCAGTGTAGCAGAGATGCCATTCCAGGTTGTAGGACCAGCGGCCGAGAATGAACGGCATTGTTGGATAGCAGACCGCGAGCGGGGGAACCAGAAGTGTTTGAAGTCAATACAAGTCAAAGAAGACATGAACTGGCTTAAAACTTGAAGTATAGAGGGCCCTAAATGGCATCTCCTGGGAGACTACAAGTTCCTGAGCTACACCTAAACACACACACATACACACACCAACAACGTTACCTTTTGACGAGCGGCATCTTTGACCTCCAGTCGTCATAGCTTCCGGAGATGGAAATGGTTTGCGCCTCTCCTTTCCAACGGACGACGATAGGAAGGGTCCTGACTGGAGGAAAAGCATCATCGCTCAAGTCCACCGCGGAGTCTCCATTGTCCTTAAATCCAAAGCCATGTTCATTGTTCAGCCGCAGCATCTTCCAATGTTATATACGGTAGAACTCAAGAAGGGTCAAACTTGGCAATCGTATAATCTTCAAATTTATTTAAACGCCACTCGAAAGCTAAGCGCATGGCGTCAGCTTATTCACCACCTCTATGTCTAGCCAGAAGGTTTGTCCATAAGAAGGAGGCCGAAGGAGGTCCGTAGTCAGGTTACCGATAAAGGTTTACACGTGTCTCCTTTGTCAACCAAGAAGCCACTGCGTCATGCTTGGTAAAGGTAGACAAATGGTCCATTATACGGTAGCGCCGCTGCTTACAGCCTTACAAGCCCCTACAGAACGTCACAAATGCAGGCACTGCAAGGATCCAATGAAATGGCTCCATTTAGTCAGAAAAATTTACATCACGATAATTATCGTAATGTAAGTATAGTTGCGTTTGCAGAGTGTAAGCAGCCTTACTAATAGTAATGATATTGGTAAAGTGATATTGGTATGGTAATGGTATTAGCAGTTGCAGAGGTATTTGTGGAGGCAGTAGTAGGCCCATTAGTTATCGTAATGGTCGTGGTCGTGATAGTCGTGGTAGTCGTAGTAAAAGAGTAGTAATCGTGTTGGTCGTACTAGCACAGCAGTGTATAGTGATTGTAGTGGTAGTGGCATTGGTAGTGGCAGTGGCAGTGGCAGTGGCAGTGGCAGTAGCAGCAGCAGCAGTAGTAGTAGTAGTATTATAGTAGTAGTGATAGTAGCAGAAGCAATAGCAATAGCAGAAGCAGCAACAGAAGCAGTAGCAGCATAGTAGTATACTAGCAGCAGTAGAAGTATAGGTCATATCAACAGCTGCCATTACTAGACATTATACGGGCAGTTGACCCACATGAACATCTGCGCTATATAGATGTCCAAAGGCGAGATCATCTCCTGAAAGCGACTGACCGTATCCCACGTGAAATGCTTGACGATCGCTTCCCGTTCATCGCGAACAGTCGACAGTGACTCATCAGCCGGGTTCTCCAGGTCACGTGTCATCTCTCCTCCTCCTCCTCCTCCGCTTTCTTGTCGCCCGCTTGGGACATCTTTCGTTTCAGCGTCCGCATCCATTGTCATCGCTGTCGTCTAGGCAACGATGGCACAAACCACCGCAGCAGCAGCAGCAGCAGCAGCAACCGCAACTCCAGTTGTCCTATCGATCTCCTTTCTCTTGGAAGTATATTCCACAAAATACGATCACGTTAGTGAATCCTAAGACAACGGAAATAAACAAAAGCAACGCTTTCTTATGGAGGAAAAAGCAACTTAAGTGGCCAAGTGCAATTATGCAAACGTGTGTACACTGTACAATGTACATAAAATACAATTATACATAAATTATATACTTACATACATGTATATAAATAAATACATACATACATTTATATGCATACATAGATAGGCCTACATAGTAGCTTCAGGTTATGAAACAAAGGTCTAGGGTAGCCTATATATGCACTCCCAGGAGGAACACAGCGACAGCACGGATCGCGCTTTTAGATCAACTATCGGAATGTCAATCTATGTAGACTCGTGTCATACATGAACGTAGATGCACAATTGCACATACCTCATTGGAGCATGCAACGTAAGGGTCACTCATACATGCAGAAGTGCATATTATTGTCATGAAATTTTCACTGCAGTATAGGTCTGTACTTACACCTGAAGGGGCCAACAGTCCGAAGTGGTTCTGTCACTTTGTATAGCGCCACACTGTTTCATAAAGCTATCTCTCACCAAATCAGTTCGTTTGAACCTAAGTTACCTCAGTCCAACCGCATTCTGCGCAGTCATCCAATCAAAATTATGCTATGTAGGCACTATTAGCCTATACATGTACAAGGCAAGATAATACAGATATGCGTATGTAATTATAAGTCTATATATTCATATAACGCATAATGTATACGCCCCTGTCAAAGCCGATAGATACAGTGCGTGATATCCGTATATTGTTCATAATATACACGCATACACGTATACATAACAAGGCTATAATTATATTCGATTAGACTGTAACTTGATACAGCGACATATAGTATTGGATGCACGGTGTGTATATATGCCCTAGCCGCCCTACCCAAGTTTATTCAATTTTGGTATGTGCCCGTATACATGTAGGAGCATCGTATGCATACAGAGCCTACTTAATCTAATTATCTAAACGTCGGTACAGCCCAAGGTTTTTGAATAGTTTTTGAATACATTCAATTCTTTGTGGATTGATCTTGAGTACAGACTATATTTGTATTCCATAAGCTACTGAAGCCATGGCAGGTGTGGTCCACTTTATCGGTCAAAGTCTGTGTATATAATACACAAATCGCATGTTAAACTAACCCTATATATACAACGAATGCGTATACGTTCTGTATGCAATGTTATGCATGCCAGGAAAAGACGGATGATGAGAACGACGAAGATGAATAGGAGAATAACATGGAAGACAGTTGGAGGATGTGGAATTGGAAGAGGGAAAATCCTATATATATATATACAGGGTGGGCCATAAAAAAGTAACCCCCTACGGTTTTTATCCCATATCTTGGCCAAACATAAGAATTTTTAAATGAAACTTTATAGTCTTAAAGGCAATTTATATTTACGTACAATGGTCAAATTTCAACAAAATATTTCAAACAGAACAAAAGTTATATCAGTTTTAGCGAGGCCACCCCTCGTTTTTTGACGATTCAAAAACGAAACGCAACAAAAATTAGTTTTTTGCTAATATCTTGGTCAGAAGTAAGAATATCGAAATGAAATTTTACAGGATTAAAGACAATTCATATTTACAAATGATAGCCAGATTTCATCAAAATATTTCAAACCCAACAAAAGTTATACCACTTTTAGTGAGGCCACCCATCGTTTTCTGACTTTTTTGAATCATCAAAAAACGTAGGGTGGCCTCACTAAAATTGATATAACTTTTGTTCCGTTTGAAATATTTTTATGAAATCTGGCCATCATATGTAAATATGAATTGTCTAAAAACATGTAAAATTTCATTTCGAAATTCTTACTTTTGGCCAAGATATTGGCAAAAACCTACTTTTTGTTGCGTTACGTTTTTGAATCGTCAAAAAACGGTGGGTGGCCTCCATAATAGTGGCATAACTTTTGCTCTGTTTCAAATATTTTGATGAAATTTGGCCATGACGTGTAAATATGAATTGTCTATAAGCCTGTAAAATTTCATTTGGAAATTCTCAATTTTGGTCAAGATATTGGCAAAAAACCGTAGGGGGTTACTTTTTTATGGCCCACCCTGTATATATATATATATATATAGATGTTTAGATAGCCTGCATATTGCATAAACACTCACGCGCACGCACACGCGCACGTGCAGAGACGGAGAATACGAGACAGTCAGACGCATGCTGTTACTTACATGTATGCTGTTACTTAGGCTACATGTATAATCATATACGTATACACACGCGCACACCTACACACCCACAAACACGCACCCATTCCCACCCACACCCCCACCAGCCCACCCACACCCCCACTAGCCAACACACACCACCACCAGCCCACCCACACTCATCCACACACGCCAAGGCACACAGGTGGATAATGCGAGACAATAAGATGCATGCCATTGTATATCTTCTAAATATATGTATATGCATATGTATAGATTATGTATCTATATTTATATAGCACCCCTTAAAGGTTACTACTCAGCAGCGCTCCCCACCCGACCTCAACTGAAAAGTACTGTTTTAAGGCTGCAGCAAAATGCATCTGATCTAATCCTAGGCATGACACGTAAAGTTTTATAATATACGTAGCCAACATGCACCGTCATTCATATAGCGCTAAATTATGTATATACAGTCATACCGTTGTTACATGTTTAACGACACAAATGTCATTTCCAAGACGATTAGTGTCGCCACGCCATTTAGGCCACCGTGGACGGACCGTGCTAGCCCGAGATTTTTATCTCTGAAATAGCCACCTTTGGGAAGCGAACCGCGGCCCGCACGCTCTCTTACACAGAGTTGCGTAGGCTACAGACGCGCGGCCAGCGCTTTTACCGATGTAGCCAAGCGAGCCAGTATACAGTCATATAATTTTATGCAGAGCACAATTATATAATGTTACTTAGTACGTATAGTTCAAGCTGTTACTCACCGTGGCAGAGCGATGCGAGCGCACAAGAAGCCCATATGTTGCCCAAAGGAACAGTTGGCAAACATTGTTTACAACAGTCCACGTTCCGGCTCGGACCGGCTGGCTAGAGCAACGGTGGCCTGTTACAGTAGGCTATAGCCGCTATACATGTACCTTATACGCGTATTTTACATTGCTTTGCGTAGAGTTGTCGGCTGCAAGGATAATTATAGTCTCCGTCTGCCCGCAACAGTTCAATCTAGCAGATTGTGGCTTAACGGAAAGGCCAAATTTATGACGGTATCTCAGACATGTCTTAGATCCTAGTTGCGACTAGCGGGCAACTAACGGGTAAATCAGAATTCACAACGACGTCTTAGCCAGCTAAGACACAACTACGCTAGTCGACCTATGAGGGTCGTGTAAGTCTACTAGTCGCTGTCGTAAAGGCAAACATGGCCGGCGGGACATCTTCGATTCGTCCACTTCGACGCGGTTTAAACTATTAAAGAGTGTTTCAGAGGCACCAAATTTAATTCCGTTGGATGTGGGTCGATGAGCTGATTTATGCTTGTGGTTTTCGCCGTCACTAAATACCATTAATGTGTAACAAAACGCATTTTAGATCGCATATAATCTACCGCCGAAGATAATATCTTCCGCGGGCGATGCAACGTCTTTGTTTGTTTTGATACGCGGACAGCCCATTGTCTAGCCCACTGGCTAAGGCACGGCCGCCTATTAATATTATGTGCGCATGCGCACTAACTATAACCACTAGGGTGGTCGCATCTGTAATGGCAAATTTTCAACTTCATTTTTGTTCTTTCCCCAACCCCCCCATTTGGTGCCACTTGGTAAAAGACTGATGCAGCCCAAAAATTATCCCGATAGAAAAATATTTAGGACTAGCACAACGTGTTTGAAGTTTTGGATTTTACGAAATTTCATCGTCTTTTTGAGTACAATGCTAATTTAGCTACATTTTTGGACCTATGACTAGTTTTAAAAGAAATGCAACATTTTTTTACTCAAGCACGACTGACAAGTATGTCTGACTTCTACAATGATGATAATGGTTTGTTATATATTTTTATGAACAATTGACCATCACAATAGTATTTGACTCGTGAGTCCCTGAGATCGATGACCATAAACCTTTACTATAAATCTACTTTAAATTTCTGTTAGCTGCCATTGGCACTTTGCTGTTGAGTTGCTTGACTCGGGTTCTGCTAAAAATAAAGATAGCCCCTCCCGCTTCTGGCTTGGCCGACCAGAAGTGATCCAGCACTTAGGCCATTAGTGTTAAGCTACCGAACCCACTGCTGTAAAACCGATCTGCGTGTCGTGCTATAGTGGGCCGTATTTCGTATAACATGTACTTGTAATCATTCTGCGGTGTATCAGATTGGTGATTAAATGAAGATTATTGTAGTAGAAAGTCAACACATTGCCATGTTCTTTTGATAGTCCTGATTTCTATCTACAGGGATTCTTTGTTACACTAAAGGCTCTTTATTACATGCTTAACTTTAACACAAATTCTGATATAATTCGGACAAGGACCTCAATAATAGTTGAACTAGAGAAAACTACTGATGACACATGTATTTTCGTTTATTGTGGTAATCAGAGCAGAATGACACAGCGCATCACAGATAAGATTTATCAAGAGTTGCTGTAAAGAAATGAATTAAAATAGATGTTGAAATTATTAAGATCATAATTTTTATAGATCAAAGAAATTACTTTTTACCACATAGGAGTCAAAAAGCAGCTTTTAAACAACTTCCAAAGAGAGCATCATAATTGAGTGCCTGATGAAGACTACTCACATTGTTGTCTATTTCATAATATAGAAGTTATCCAATTAAAAGTATAAGCTTACTTTTAGAGCTGAAAACATGAACACAGAGTCAAACAATTGACACAGAAAGTGCTGTCAAGAGTGGACTCAAATCAAACTGCCTTTATTAGCTATTGTAAATTAACTACCTATTATAAATTAGCATGAAAGGCGATGGTGTCAAACACGTAAGCTATATGCGACTCAAAATCTCTACATCATGCTCAGCAATGGATCCAGCTGAAATTACAGTGGCCGCATGGACATCTCAGACGACCAACCAATTCAAGGGTATAAGTATAGCACTCTCAAGACAACACCCATTGGTACACCCTTGGAGGCAGATGAACACCTTCCTTGGGCAACATGCCAGAGATTTCACTTTGAGGGAAGTGAATCGTGAAAACTACAACATAGCTCAAACCCATGCAAAGACCAAATGCAATTTGAATTGTGAGACAGTGTAATAATGCCTCAGCTCGAAAACATTTTAGCCTAAATTTGAGATAAAAATTCGCATCTAAAAATAATGGATTTCTACTTTTTAATATTACTACAGTTCCTTGTACCCAGTAACCCCATGAACAATGACGGTAGAAAAAGAAATATTTCTCGGAAATCAGACCTCATTAAGAATTTTGGTGATTTTGCAGAATAAATTAATTTTATAGGGCACAGATGAAACCGCACAATTTTTTTATTTTTCCCCAATATAATTTATACTATTACTGTTCCCTTACTGTAGCAGTCTAAGAACAATATGCTATTATAATCAATCAAGACAAGGTAAAACAGGTACTATTTGTAAAGAAATAAGATATGATAGATATTATCTGTGATGCGGTGTGTTATACAGGTTTTCTAGCCTTAGAGGAATTTTTCTTGAAGTGGCGCTATATAAATTGATGATCATGATTACGATGACAGTAGCATCATCATGTTTAAGTGTGGAGCAACTACAGGTAGTTGAATTGATTCCTGGTTTGAAGATTCCTGGTTGACTACAGCCATACAGCTACTTTTGAGCATTAGAAGTCTTGCTATTATAAGGGTAAAACTTTGATGGCGTTGTGCTAGTCCTAAATATTAATATTTTGTCTTACAACTTTTTGTGTGATGTTTCTGGAGAGAATGGAACCAAACGGCGCCTTGGGGAACAGTCAATTCCCACTTTCATTTTTAACGACCACCCTAATAACCACGCTTTAGTTTGTCGACTAAGTAAGTGGTCCTGTAAGTGCGAGTGGTGAATACGGGGTGTCGTAAATGGAGTCTGAAACTAGCCTCTAATTTATTTGCGTTATGCAATCAAGAGAAATGTTCAATCAAAAGCATTGGCTTCTTGCATAGGATGCCAACGCTGCAAGACATCACGGCTTACTGGAGAATAATCGATCCCTTCAGACAGTCAGCATCCGGTCAAAGTTCAAACCGAGGTCACAATGACCGCATGGCCTAGTTCAGAGCATTAGGATTAGGCCTATCCATTTTGCAGAAGTAGGACAGATGCTCCGTGAAACAAAAACCGTCGAAGATCAACAACTTCCCAATTATGCACCAAAATCCTTAATCTTCACTGATTTTACCCAGTTGCTGAATAAGACTACATACACATTATACAGGGTGGGCCATAAAAAAATATCCCTCAGGTTTTTTGCCAATATCTTGGCCAGAAGTAAGAATTTTTAAATGAAATTCTACATGCTTAAAGGCAATTCAAATATTTATATATAATTATATATATAAGCCTAGTATTAGCTTACATCCGCGGGCAGCACGTCATTATTTCTAATCCAATCATTTTCAGCGTGGAACAACACACACGGTGTCCGGCACACGTACAACCGAGGAAGGAACTACTCAGCTGCAGCCGCGTTGTCCGTCTCTAGTCTCTACGGATGACCCATGCACTAAGCCCATAACGTCGAATGGCCGTGAAGCACGCTGTGCCGTCGCCACTGGCAACGCTTTTCATGGGGCGTCCGAGCTCCAGGGCACACACAAGAGCGATCGATACTGCATGGTTATTTGGCCGATATAGGAAATTGTCATGCGAACAATGATCGGTTCCTGAATAACAATAGGCTAGACCCGTTATAGTTGCTAAAAGTAATTTTTGCTCGACCTTTTTTGTGTATCTCCAATATATATATATATATATATATATATATATATATATAGGCCTATATATATATAGGCTACTCGGAAGCGCTCCCCACTACAGCGCGAACACTAAATAGGAGTTTCAGGCCGAAGCGCATGAGCAATTGCGACTTTTTGCGAGTGAAGGACTTGCTCAAGGTCCCTACGAGACAGCTTGAGGTGGATTAGAACCTGCAACCTCCCGGCTGCAAGGCAACGAACATACCCACTACAATACCGCGCCCCACTTTGTTGCCATGAGCTGCCGTTAAACTTTGGATCCATAATTGCTATATCATAATCATAGCCAGATTTAGACCAGTTACTATTACATAGGCTACAAAACCGTCCAGAACACGGACCGTGACCTGTAGAACGGGCGCCGATACAGACGGCTGCAAAGGCGAACGGTTTAGTTAATTCATTGATTCATTGATTCATCGATTCATTCATTCATTCATTCATTCATTCATTCATTCATTCATTCATTCATTCATTCATTCATTCATTCATTCATTCATTCATTCATTAGATTCATTCATTCATTCAGGCAAGTCATTCATTCATTCATACATTCATTCATTCTGAGAATTTATATAGCGCCTCTTCAAGGCATCTACATGTACTCAGAGGCGCTATCTGCACTAACTAGCCGAAATGATGTTAAAAGTCAGAGCGAGCGAGAAAATAACAAGTTGCTAAACAAAACACAGTAAGCTGAAAGAGTCACCAGTGGCGAGCCCTCGCAGACACGTAGAGTTAACCATCGGATTCCCGTAGACAGCTGGTAGATGGCGTGGTTGATCAGAGTCTCTGTTAGGTGGTAGGCCTAGATGACGCCCGTCCGGTTAATCGTCGAGGCTCAAGCAAGGATGCGTGTAGGAGAAGGCATTCGTCGCTTGTCGGTCGGTAGTTACAAAAGCGCCGCCGGTGAGTGAGTTAGGGCAACGCATCCTACATGTATGTTGTTGGGGTGGTTGTCATTCGGGGTCAGATCCCAGCGAGGGCAGAAATTTGGGTGTGCGGACTTTCATCAAAGGACAATTCATCAAAGGAATATGCGTCAAAAGACCATGCACTCATCAAAGGACTGCTCATCACAGGGTGTTCATCATGAATCGTCCTAGAACCGAAATCTGTGTCGAGATTTTTATCTATCCCACTGCACCCATAACCAACTCAGCTATGATGTGTACACCGACTGTACACTGGTCGAGGACTTGCCACGGCCATCATAATATGCCGAGGTTAAGAAAACGGAGTCGATAACATTTCATGCACATGACTGTCTATAGTAGCTTAAGCGATTAAGATTTTCAGCTCTTAATAAGCTATTCTAATTTATTAGTGTCTACACGCTCAATGATCTTCTGCAGGTGAGTTTGCATTGAAGAGAACAATACCCAGGAACAGTGGGACAATGAATGGCTGTCATGTGACCTGCTTCACATTGAATTCACGGACTATATTACAGAAATAAACGGAGGAATTTGTTCAGTTACGGAAACTTTTTCTGGAAACCCCTCTTCGTATTGCATTGTATTGTATTTCCTCTGTTGCCTGTAACTGTGAGTGTGTAGGTACCCCCTATACCAAATTGACGACAATTTGACACAATCAATCGTTCGTTGTTTTCAAAACCACAACGGAGGTTTGTACGGCATAAGGAATTTCGTCATGAAAATGCACTTTTGAATTGAGTCTACGAAAATTACACTAATATGTTGAAAACCTACAAAACATTTGTGACGCTACTACCGATTGGCCACGTAGCCTGCTTCTTTTCTGATAAGCCACGTACGTAGCCTGTTTGTTTATTTTAATTATGATTATATAGATAGCCTGTTTTTTTCCTGCCTATTCTATAGGTAAGCTCTGCTCATTAGGCTATACGCCGTATACGGCATGCATACGCTAGGGTCTACGCTATTCTCTCTTCAGTTTTTCAAATCTTAAATTTAGTTGCGAAAGCGGAACTTTGAAACCATTGGAATAGAAATTATAGAATTGGTTAGATTCAGCCGAAGTCAGGTTTCAAAAAATGCCATTGACTCGGATTAACAGAGGAAGCGCTAAAATCTTGCGCCCTAATGACTCTTCTGTTGGCAATGAGAAATTCAAACGTCCTTGACGTGTGGTCGCCTGGTCAACGCAACGCATCGCATTATTATTTATTCCCACCTCAGTCGCTAGGGAGCGAATCCTGCTGCTATGTGACAGATAGGCGTATACAGTTATGCAACTTGCTCATTGGAGGCATGCGAGTCCTAACCAGCGACCCTTATGTCGCAGACTTCATTGGATTCTGTTACTGGCTGTTAAAAAATATAGAGTGGAATTGAATCTACCGCATTATTTTATTCCCATCTCAGCTGGTTTTGATTGACCGCTGATTAAAAAAGACTTGGTCAAGGTATGCCTAAATATAAACTGTGTCGGACTCCACCTCATTTTGAAAATGGGTCCTTTATGCATTGGGTCTAATTTGCACGTTCCTTTGAAAGTCGGTCAAAAAATTTAAATTTGAAAAACACAGACTTTCGAATCGCTGAAATTCGTTCTATTGCAGCCAACAATCTTGCATTGAAAATTGAGGAAGAAATCGAATGGTAGTTAAGAGAAATGTCAATAAATTATGCTAATGCAAACTATTCGATATGCCAATAGTTGCCGACGTATTCAGTGTCTCAATGACGTTGCAACTAAAAATCGATTCCTTATTTAATATACAGAGTGAGTTTTAAAAGTTGTAGAATATTTGCTTTATAAGCCTTTCGTAGGCAATGAGAACATAGAATCAAATTAAATTCTTAGTGAGTTACTTATTTCCTCCCAATTAGAAACCCATCTAATCTAAACTAATGCAACCAAACCTCATAATAATCCAATATGCGATCCGTTCTATATATGAAAACGTCTCTTGACCTCTATTGAAAGTATCCGCTCAGAGATGCCGTTAATAATTCCTCAACAACGATCGGAGATTATGCATTAGCCTACTCGTTTTCCAAAATAAACCCTCTGTCCCCTCTTCTTTTCTTCAGTCATTGACGTCACGACTGACGGTAGTTGCTCATAAGTTTCACTTTCGTTTGAACTTGTGGCAACGGAACGGACAGACGCATGAACGTCTTTCGATCGGATGTATTGATCTTGGATGTTTCTTTCTCTGGCATCAAGAGAAACAGCCTCCATCGCATTCTCTTTAGCTTTGAAATCGTCCTCACCAGACTCAGCCCGTTGTAGGTGAACAGCAGCATATCCAATGACCATGCAGAGAAAGATGACGAACACTTGCCCGTGCATCAGTGACGTCTTAGATCGTCCCTGTCTGGAGAGCATAACTTTCGACTTTGCATGTTTTCCTCTGTGCTTTGCAGGTTTCTTTTTAGAAGCAGGTTCCGCGGCCGCTTTCTTATTCGAATGTTTCACAGCAGGTTTACTTTTGATTTTTGACGGGACTTTCTTTGATTGCACGTGTTTCGCGGCAGGTTGGCTTTTGATTTTTGCCAGGACTTTCTTTGATTGTACGTGCTTCGCGGTAGGTTGGCTTTTGATTTTTGCCAGGACTTTCTTTGATTGTACGTGCTTTGCGGCAGGTTGGCCTTTGATTTTTGCGGGAACCTTACTGAAGGAAGGGGCCGGCACTTTACCCTGGCTCTTACCCTTAAGAAACGAATCCAGTGTTTGAAATTCTTGACGCTTTAAGTTGTTATACTTCTTCAAGGCGGCCGAAGGTTTATCGAAAAATGCCGCATGTCTTTCACGAAGCTTGAAGTGGTCGTAGAGGTAGTCGTCGAAAGTGCCATCTCTGATCATCATTTTGTAGCTTTTGACAATGGCTGATGCTTTCTCTGGGGTTTCCGCCATCGCTGCTTTCACCGCCATCCTCTCCGCAGTTTTCGCAGCTTGGTACTTGTTATAAACACTCGCCGGGGCGACACCTGTCGATGCGAGGCTGTCGAGCATATGCTCCTCTGCGTCATTGGCTGCGTAGATGATCTTCATCATCTTTTGAGGAAGATTCTTTCGGATCTCGACAACATTTCCGAACATCTGAAACGGAGCGAATTTGCTGCGTTTCGCGTCTCGCTCTGGAGATCTCTTCGCTCGAAATAACTTCCTTATCTTGGTTGCAAAATACGCGTCTGTTCGGCGAATCGCAGCCGAGGTTTCAGGATAACTTTTCTGGATTTTCTTCAAAGCTTTCTGTGCATGGATATGCCGATAAAGATGTTTTAACAATGATCGGAGATTAGGAATTACTCGTGTTCCAGAATAAACCTTCTGTTCCCTCTTCTTTTCTTCAGTCATTGACGTCACGGCTGACGGTAGTTGCTCAAAAGTGTCAGTCTCATTTGAACTTGTGGCAACGGAATGGACAGACGCATGAACGTCTTTCGATCGGATGTATTGATCTTGGATGTTTCTTTCTCTGGCATCAAGAGAAGCCGCTTCCATCGCATTCTCATTGACTTTCAAATCGTCCTCACCAGACTCAGCCCGTTGTAGGTGAACAACAGCATATCCAATGACCATGCAGTGAAAGATGACGATGAACTTCATCTGTAAGGAATGGTAAAACAAATGTATCGTATGACATTCTTATCAGCTTGATGTTTCGCCTAATAGATACTCAAACTACTAGTCTGTTCTATTATAGGCCTATAGAGAATTACTCAGCAACCTCATCGGTCAGGAATTATTAATTATTGTTACTATTGGTATTATTATTATTATTTGCTTTTTGCTTTGTTTTACTCGAGGTATATATGATCCCTAGGATAGGGATCACAAAAATTGGGGGTCGGGGCAATGTTCTCGAATGGCTATAGTCGTCGCAGAAGGTTTTGTTGGCAGGAAAAGTGTTGCAGAAAGCGAGTGCATTGTAGCGCTGAATAGTTGTTGATAAGCGCTGAAACAGAAATGTTGTCTCTCTCTTATCTCCTAAATTTAATGCAAGCAGGGAGCCGATGAAAATGTTCAACGCAAGACCGGCTTGATTTATTGAACCTAGAGAGTTATTATTGCAATAATTATTACATTATTGTTTTATCACTATCATTATCAATATCAATAATTTTATTATTAGCATAATTATTATCAACATTGGTGATGATGATGATGATGATGATGATGATGATGATGATGATGATGATGATGATGATGATGATGATGATGATGATGACGATGACGATGACGGTGACGGTGGCGGTGACGGTGACGGTGGCGGTGACGGTGACGGTGACGATGACGATGAATCGTCTTCATCATCATCATCATCATCATCATCGTCGTCGTCGTCGTCGTCGTCATCATCATCATCATCATCATCAATTGTTGCACAGAGGTAAAGAGTATCCCTGATTGACTTGAATATTAACTTCTGTTATTATTTATTTATTTATTCATTTATTTCGTCGTCATCATCGCTGTTGCAATAATAATTAGTTTGTCCAGTGAACGAATGAACACGTGTCAATATCCCGGAAATGCAGATGGCGTCGACTGTTATTATGGGTCTTACCGTTTCCAGAACTGGTGCCAATATTTATAAAATTACTACTACTACTCATAAAGTAGAAATTGCGGCATATAATTATGAATAATTCGATTATTAGAGTTAAATCTCGCTTGTTGTAAACACATCATTCAAATAAAATCAACAGAGTATTGGACCTAATTGACGTCATCGTAGTTACCATGACAACTTATTGTCATTTATTTAATTATTCAAATGCATGCCTGGAACGGTCTCAGTATTTGTGAACAACTAGAAAAATGTAGAATTGCAGAACATTTATGTAGAATTCACAGGTACAAATTGTTTAAGAAGCCAAAAGGAATATTAATTAGGACAGGAATTCTTCAGCGCAAGAGTCGTAGACCTATGAAAAGGTTTGGATTGTAATTGTAATTGCAATCGTACATTTATATAGCGCCCCTTCAAGAGAACTCCTCAGAGGCGCTCCGGATGAGAAGCGAGCGGCCGAAGGACAATATCCGAAGCGCGAAGCAGCGAACAGGGGGAGGGTTTGCCCCTCACCATAATCGATTTTTCACACGCTGCACTGGTAGCACTTGAAGCCGTCCCTTTAACGAAATCACTCACCATTTCGGTGCCGAGAATAGGAGTTTAAGATTACAAAAGTGTTTCCTCCCATTGTTTACAATTTTTCAAATTTCCACACTGTATATGGTAACATTTTATGCGTCAACTAAAGCAAATTTCTCATAATTTTATTGCTGAAATCATGGGCGGAGTTTGGTTTCCGTTCTTGGAGGAGCTAAAGCCTTCTTGGGGGCTAAGCCCGGGAAAAGAAACCATCTACACGGTAAAAAAAGATGAATCTGGGTCTTCTTGGGGGGCTTAGCCCCCCCCCCCTAGCCTCTGATAAACTCCGCCCATGGGCGAAAGGCCCTATATTCAATTTATTCATTGCTTAGGCCTATATAATTATTTCATCAAACATTCTAAGACAGGCTTTGTGGTAACTGGAGAGATTTCAAGTGGATAAGCAGAACGGAGGATGGAGTGAAGTCAGAACTTGCAGTCATTTTAGGTTTTAATGATCGTTAACTGATCCCTTTCTTCATCAACAAGCAGCATTGTCCTCATCAAAAGGTAAGTCTCTCATTGCGCATATAATGCCCCGATTGTGAACCATTAGGCTGGACTTGAAGGCCTCCTCTCCTAAATTAAACTAACCCTTATTCTGAACTAACCTATGAATCCTACTCTCGCTATGGTCAGACCTGACCACAACTTCTCTAACATTAACCCTTACCCTTACACTAAACTTATTCTAAAACAGTGAACTCTATTGCCTTTTAGAATGTTCTTACACAATATTGACTCTAATTTGTTTAAGCTGCCATTGAACGGGAATGTTTTTCAGCCGCATGGCTATCTAATATTCGATAGTAGACCCTAATGAAGCCACATTTGAAAACGACATGGGAGAGACACAAAGTTGTGGAAGTCGCAACGAGGTGTGATATGCGGCTCACATTACTCGTAAGTGATACAACCTGTAAGCTGTAACTCTAAAGCGAGTCTGAAATCGACGAAGGCGGTCGGAACAACCCGAAAGTTGATCTTCATGCATGCCTCCCTTCCACGGTTAATTGTAAGTAAATTGAAAAGACAATTTCTGCAGCCGCCTGCAGAAGATGCTGTATGATACCGCTAGTCCATAGCAATGTAGGAGTTAAGCGTATACACAAGCATTGCAGACCAGATGATGATGATAATACGATTTATTAATAGGATTCATCAATGATGATCACCTCATCCTAATACACTCTGACAGGTATGCAGATATTTTAAATAATGGATGTATATATACATGGTAGGCCTAGTCATTGTTCATTAGTTAGAAATGTTTCCATAGTATAGTTTAAATAATATAGTTCTTCTATGTTGGCCGTCAGGCGGCGGCACCTGGCGAGTGTAATATAAACATTAGTTTTGATGGGTCGTTAGGCTGACCGTCACATAGCGCCATCTGGCGAAGGCGCCGGAGACATTTTTAATATACGATTGTTAATATACGATCGTCCGCCTAGAGCGCAACTGTATCAACTGCAGTGTGTTTAGCACTGCAGCCAACACAGTCGCACCCCAAGCGGACGGTAATACATGCACGTGTGTGCACATAGGTACGTGCATGGGTATGCACATAGTTACATACATATAAATGTTATGCGTACATATGTATTAAGATAAATATGCAATTTCATTAATTAAGGAATATGTGTGCAGTCAGGAGTGCATATGCATGCATATACACACAGATATATGTTGCACACACATACACACCAACAGACATACACACATATTTATGCAAGCTGGGTCTCTACACAAAGTTTTATACTTTCTAGTACGCTGACCGTAGTGTGGCGGTCCCTGGCGAAAGCGCCAGTGTCAGTATATATACACATCGCCCATCCAGAGCGCAGCGGCATTGACTCCACTGCATTTAGCACTGGAGTCAACGCCGTCGGACCCTAGATAGACGAGACATATACACGCGTGCACATGTATGCATGTATACACATACATATAAATATACACTGTGAGCCATAAAAAACCGTGCCAATTTATTTTTAGCTATATCTCGGTCGATATTTTAACAATTTTATATCTTTTTATGTCGTTTGAAAGAAAAATTAAATCTCTACGATTTACTTATTTACTTGCGCGATGACGTCATATCCGTTTCGCAGCATAATGTAAATAAAGTTGATGGTTGAAAATTTGAGTTGAAATTTTAAAATGTTGAGCTATGAGGATAAAATTTTAATTAAAAATCTGCGGGAATGCAAAAATTATTCTTCTAGACGATTAATTAAGGAGTTTCCGAACAAGAATTGGAAAAGAAGAACATTAGATGACTTTCTGCGAAAGTTGAGAACTATCGGTTCAGTTGAACGCGCTGCGGGAAGTGGTCGGCCAAAATCGTCGCGAACTGAAGATAATATCGCCGCTGTCAATGAATTGGTTCAGAGCCAGGAAGACAAGCCTAAAACACATCTTTCAACCAGACAAATCGCGAGAGAGCTGAATCTTACACAAACGACGGTCAGACGCATCATTCATAACGATTTGGAACTGAAATGCTTAAAAAGACGACGGGCTCAGGAACTGACACCGCGAATCGTCAATCTCGGCAGTGTCTCGTTTCCTTCTGGAACGATCTGGAACAACAACTTATTGACACTGCAATTGATCAGGGGCGACGTCGCTTGGCAAAATGTGTACGTGATAAAGGAAGTCATTTTGAACACAAACTTTAAACAAATAAAGGCACTGAAAAATTGTTTGCATTTAAGTAGTAAAAATGCAGCATTGATCGATTCTCACGTGTTTTTTTAGCGTCTTCAGTTTCGCAAGACAAGTTTAACATACATGTAAGATGAAATCGATAATGTTTATTTCTGCTCTTTAGAGTATTGATTCCTGTTTAAAATAATGCAAAAAGTGTAAAAATCGATAAAGAAATGACAGAGATATAGATAAACATAAAGTGGCACGGTTTTTTATGGCTCACAGTGTATATATATATACATACACACATATACACGATAGCTCTCATGCAGACTTTCATACGCTGATACACATATTCATGCATATGCACGCATGCATACACACATGTATGTGCACATTCATAAGCAGTCATACACGCATACATTCATATAAGCATACGGGCAGTTACATACACATACATACGCACGCATTCATACATATATACATGCATACACACGGGTATATATATGCATATACACATATATTCACACGTTACCATACATGCATACTAGCACATAGACACGCATACATACATGCATGCATACATAGAAACGTATGCATGCCCAACATACATACATACATACATACATATATATACATATATATATATACAATGTTCGATCAATCACAATGTTCTGTCTATTGTATTGTTCTCGGATGTTGTCATTTCCTTCTTTCTTGATCTTGGTCTTTGCTTTGAACTTTTCTTGTCTCCTTCTTCCCTTGCTTTATGGCGCAAGGGCCGCCAGGGTTAACCAGGGTCATTCCTTGTTAGGCACAAGGATCGCCGTGATGAATACAATGTTCACATCCGTCGACCGGAAGCTTCCACCCACTTGTATACGAGGTTCAAGCAGGTGGGCTGAGTGAGTGCGGTTGGCAGATTGAAAGTCCAGTTCTTCCGTGCGTATTCCCTCATGAGCTCGTCTTGAAGACCGGTCATGGAGGGGCATTCCAGCAGGAAGTGACGCACGGTTTCTTGGACGCCGCACGTTTCGCAGTTTCCGGTGTCGTGTCGGCCCCATCTCTTCAACTGCGTGTTGAGGAGGCAGTGGCCTAGACGGAGTCTGGTGATGGTGACTTCCTTCTTCCGGTTTGGGTCAGCGTACTTGCGGGCCAAGCTGACGTTCGGCTCAACGAGTCTGTAATCGGAGCCGGTGTCGGAGGTGGCCCATTCTTGCTGCCATTTCCGGAGAAAGTGGTCTCGGTAGGCGTGTCGAGCTTCTGGATACTCGAGCGTCGTCGGGATGTCCACGGTGGTGTTGTGGATCGCCTGCTTGCACAGGGCGTCTGCGGTCTCGTTGCCTGCGATGCCATGATGACCAGGAATCCAAACGATCTTCGCTGGCGACTCTGCGTGTTGTCCGTAGTCATCGATGGCATAGATGAGGTCGACGAGTTGGTGTTGTCTTGTCCCGGACCGCTGTCTCTCCAGACTCTGCAACACGCCCAGAGAATCTGAAAAAAGGACAACATTAGGTATATTAGTCTCAGTGGCCCATTTTATCGCCCTGCCTATGGCCTCCATTTCTGCTGCCAGGACTGACGAACCATCGCTCATCCTGTAGCTTCCATAGTGACCACAGGAGGGCACATGAAATGAACAAGATACTCTGCCTCCGTTGTTGCGTGAGCCATCCGTGTAGACAGCCACATGATCCTCATAGGTGCGGATGTGATCTTCGACTATAGACTTCCTTCTGAGAGGGTTGTCCAAGTCTCGGATCGCATCCATGAGGGTGGTGTCCACGACGGCATGGCGAAGATTCCAGGTCGGCTTGGCAGTGCAGGCGAGTGGCTGGATCGTAGGCTTTGCGATCTCGATGCCGATCTGTCTCGCCTTCACTCGAATCGGGTCCGTGTCGTCCTTGGCCGTCTTCGTCTTCCGGCCGATAGTGATGGTCTGCGTCGGATGGTCTTCGATGGCGTCTGTCTTCATGATGAACTCCATCATCTGCTGCTTGCGTCGGAGATGGAGCGGCATTTCTCCACAGTCGACCTGTAAAGCAGACAAACTTGTACCTTTTAGCGCCCCAGAAGCGATGGTCAGCGCTTTACACTGGATTGTGTTAGGCGCTTGCTTCTGGGTCGTAGAGGCACTTTCGTAGGCGATGGAACCGTAGTCGATGACGGAGCGGATCAGTGCCCGGTAGACCATCAGAAGGGTGTCCTTCGAGGCCCCCCAGTGAGACCCTGCGATGGCACGCATCAGGTTGAGTCGCTTCTTGCATCGGTCTGTCACATACCGGATGTGTTCGGACCAGCTGAGGTGCTGGTCAAATATCACACCGAGGAACTTGACCTTAGACTCGTTTTCCAAGCGAGAAGCGCCCAACCTGAGCGGCCGATGTGCAGCAGGGGTCCCACCGCGGCGGAACTCGACTGCGACGGTCTTGGTTGTCGAAACTCGGAAACCCCATTTGTCGAAGTACTCCTTCAGTCGATCCAGGTACGACTGCAGATGGCGTTGGTTGACGTCCGGGTTTGGTCCAGCTCTCCAGATGGCGCTGTCGTCCGCGTAGAGAGAAAGCTTCACTCCGTTGTCCGGCTCCGGGATGTCGTTCAACATGATGATGAAGAGGACAGGGCTGATGACGCTTCCCTGCGGCGATCCGTTCTCCATTCGGAAGAGGTCGGAAAGCGCGGCACCAACACGAACACGGATTGTTCTGTCGGTGAGGAAGTCCCTGATCCAGTTGAACATCGGACCGGTGATGTTGTACTTCAGCAGCTTGTGAAGCAGTCCGTCCGTCCACATCAGGTCGAAGGCTTTCTCCAGGTCTACGAAGACTCCAGTGAGGCTGTACTTGGCGTGGATGGCTCTCTGGATGTCGTCCTGCAGGCGGATGATGTGGTCCTGGCAGCTCCTCAGCTTCCGGAATCCAGACTGGAACCTGTTGAAGAGGTGGTTGGACTCCATGTGCCACGTCAGCCGGTCGGTGACGAGTCGCTCCATCAGCTTGCATAAGACGGATGTCAGAGCAATCGGCCGATACGAACTCCCTTCGAATGCTGGCTTCTGCGGCTTCAGGATCGGGACGACGATGGAGTTCTTCCAGCAGGCCGGAAGTTGTCCTCGTTCCCACACCTTGTTGTAGAGCTCCAACAGGGCCAGTAGACTCGGCTGCGGTAGTTGAGCCAGGATCTCGTAGGTGATGGTGTCTTCGCCCGGACTTGACTCCTTCTTGCAGCGGAGAAGGGCGATTCTCAGAGCCTGGATGGTGAAGGGCTCGTTGAAGGGCTTCTCGTCAGTCAGAAGGTGCCCTCCATGAAGTTCTTCCGCATGCTCCAATTCGAAAGCTTCCTTACATGCTTGGAACTCCACAGAGTGGCTGCCAGTGCAGCTGACTTCAGAGAAGCATCTTCCGAAGAAATTCGCCTTCTCCGCGTTCGTCGTGAAGTTTCGTCCATCCTTCTTGAGCGTTGGCATGGCTGGTCTTGCTCTTGTCCCGGACATCTTCTTCAGCGTTCCCCAGACCTTTCCGAGTTTCGTCTTGTCGTTGAGTGTGGTGCAGTAATCCCTCCAGGAGGACTTCTGCGCTTTCTTGATCACTGTTTGGGTGGTGCCCTTGATGCGGCGGTATTCAGCCACATCCTCCGGAGCGCGTGTCCGCTGCATCCTCCTGAGGGCCTCCGTCCGCTCCCTGACTTGGCGAGTGCACTCGTCCGTCCAGTACGGCACATCCCTGGTCTTCCCCTTGGGAGGGGTCGTCCTGGGGATATGCCGCAGGGCGATCTCCATCGGCGTGTCGAGGATGCTGGTGTGACTCTCCTCGATGTCGTCGGTGATGAGGTTGGTGGTGAGCGCCTCTCTGCAGTCGTCCTTGAACGTCGTCCAGTCGGCCTTCCGGTGAAGCCACCTCGGGACGAACGATTCCTCGACCGGGACTGTCTCGCCGATGCTGATGAGGATGGGAGAGTGATCGCTGCCCATGGAGTCGGCAAGGACGGTCCAAGTGCACTTCCTCGCGAGGGATGGGGAGGCCATCGCAAGATCCAGTTGACTGGTCGCTCCGGTGGCGTGGCTGGTGTACGTCGGGACGCCAGTATTCAGTAGGACATAGGCGCTGGCTTCTATGTCGTCTTCTAACTGGCGCCCACGTGCATCAGTCGAGGCGGACCCAAACAGTGAACAATGGGCGTTGAAGTCTCCCAGAACGATCGCTGACTTGTCCTGAAAGAATCGTGTGTAGGTCGTTGGTTGTGGTTGGTTGACTTCCGTTGATGTTGGTCGATGGTAGGCGTTGACGATCTTCATCTTCTCCGGCAGTCCGTCGAGCGAGATGGTGATTGACTCCGGAACGTCGGTCGTGTTGATCACGGAGTAGGCGATCCCCGTCCTCACGAAGGTTGCCACTCCTCCTCGTCCCTGTACTCCAGTGGTGCGATCATGCCGCGCACAGGAATACCCGGGTAACTCAAAGCTGGTGTTCGGCCTGAACCAGGTTTCCTGTACGCAGATGATCGCCGGCGGTTTCCGCATCTCCGAGATGCGGTGCCTCAGCTCTCCGACGCGGGGTCGAAGGCTACAGGCGTTCCACTGTAGAAGATGAAGATCCATGATGGCGGATGGTAGTTGAAGTGGCTGACGTGGTGCTGCTCTCTGCACCAGAAGCTTCCCTGACAACCGCGAAGGCGGCTGTGACGGCCATCGAGGCCGATTCTTTGGGGATTCCGAAGGCGGCGGCGATCGTACTCACAAGGAGCTCGATCAACAGACCGGGCGAGAGCTTGGCAGCGCCGCCGTCCTCCGTTGTCCCCACGAGCAAGGTGAAGGCATGCCTCAGAGCCTCCAGAGCGTCCCCCTGTGCCCTGCCGTCGGCGGTCGGTGCAACCACCTCCTGCTGTCCATTGAGCACAGCAGGGGCGGGAGCGGTCGGGGGTCTCACCTGCGACCTTTGACGGCGAGAGTCACGAGATGGGCGTGGCTCTTTCGGCTCAGCCTGGGCGGTTGCCGGGTTGCCCGGTGTAGTAGCAGCGGCCATCGTCGCCGGCGTCGTCGTCGTTGATGGTGCGGTTGTTGATGTCGGGGCGGTTGGTGCTGCTGCAGCCGTCGTCTTCTGCCTCTCCTGGTTCTTGGCGATCCGGAGCGCGTCGCTGTAGGATCGACCTTCCTTGACGCTGATGGATGACGCCGTCTTGGCCAGCTTGAACTTCGGGCAGGAGGCCGACATCGCTGGGTGCGGTCCTCCGCATTCGGCGCACTTCGGCTGCTGCTTCTTGGTGCACTCGGTGTGCTTGTGCGGACCCGCACAGATGCTGCACCGTTGCGTCTGTCTGCAAAACTTGGCAACGTGGCCAAGCGAAAAACAGGAAAAACAGCGTGTAGGGGGTGGTACATACACATGAAGCTTAAATTTCAGGAATCCGATATGAACCTTTGCAGGGACAATCGTGCCTGGAGTGAAGTCCAGTAGGACTGCCATTGTAGGCACCTTCACTTTGTCTTGGATCTTAAAGATCCTCTGGGCCTTGATCAGAGGCAGGCACGTATTGTCCCTGGCAGCCTCAAATATTTCAGAGTCAGAGAGATCGAAGGGGACCCCCTTCATCACTCTCTGAACATACTTGCCCCTTCGGCGCACGATCTCGCGTGGCTCCGACACCTTGATCTGATAAGAACAGATCTTGGTACAGGCGTTTACTTGTCAATAATAATAGCGACATCTGAGACGATGAACAGGGATATATCACTCATGGGCGGAGACTTGGGGGGACGGAAAGACGCGAGATTTTTTGACGGGCGAATGGCTGAGTGTCGCCGAAAAATTTCCATCTTTTGCCGGCCAAAATTGCTGACGACCTTTTTTAAAAAGTTGATGACCATTTTTTTAGTCTTGACGCTCAACGATTGGGGGACAAATGCATGGGCTGTCCCTCCAACACCTCCATTGGAGGGACCGTCCCCCCCCCACAGGTCTCCGCCCATTATCACTCACAGCTTTAAAACCTAGATCTGGGTTTTTCGGTCTTGTCTATAGGTTTCTAGTTTTTTTGTGAGGATCAGGGACATGTACTGGTAAATTTTGAGGTGAGTAGGCCTACCGGGAGAAAAATCGACTTTTCGGGTGCGAAATTTCTGATGACCTTTTTAAAGTCATCACCCCAAAAATTTCCCCATTTCCCGTCCGAGAAATCTTATGACCTTTTTTAGTCTTTCGCTCCTAATTTCATGAAAAATACATCCAAATATCCTTTGCCTTTTTCATGCGTAGCCTATAACCACACGCTCTTTGCGAGGTGAGGATAGGCCTACGCTGTAAAGTGTAGCCTACACCCGCGTGTACCCTGGTTTCGGCGGTGAGTATACGATGCCGTTTTCCCCCCAGGTATAGGCTAAGTATACGCCGTATACCCGGGTAGACCCTTGATTACGGCCCTGGTCAGACAGAGCTAATTTTTTCTCACGGCGGTTTTTTCGACTTTTTGCATAGCCTAAAATAGATTTTTAAAGGTGAAAATGCACAAAAGAGTGCGAAAAGGTGGGGAAATGTGTGATCTTTAACAAAAAAAATTAGAATTTGGAGCAAGACTAAAAATTCGGATATTTTTACAGGAAAAACCAAATTTTGGTCGAATAAAAATCCGTGTTTTTTAGAGAAATTTTCAATCTAACCTCTTCTAACCTTTTTCTGCAGGATCTGACCTTCTTACAATTCAGAGTGTCATCCCTGACGATGAGGTCAAAGCCTCCTATTATAATAATAATCTTCGTTTATTAACATTCAATCTGACAGACTGCAGAATGATTTCAGATAGGCCTACAAGTTATACGCAATACGGCCAGCTTCGCACGACACGCAGGTCGGCTACAGCAGGCTCGGTAGCTTACACTAATGGCCTAAGTGCTGGAACGCTCCTGATTAAGCCAAGTCAGGAGTGGGAGGGGCGATCTAATTTTCAACAGACCCGAGGCAAACAACACAACAGACTGGCAGCTAACAGAAAATTCAAATAATTTTATGCCCTGAGCGAGGTTTGAACCCAGGCCGCGATAATGACTAGGACTATACTCAGTTTATCGACCAGCGCTCTCACAACTGAGCTACTGACCCCACAATATTATCAGGCGCAAAACGATAAACAACTCGGAATTAACGATAATAGGCCTACTTGTTTTTCTGTAGTAATTTGACTCAAATCAGATCTGAAAACTTTAAAATGTAGTTATTTTAGACTGGTGATCATAGCCTATGAATTAGCGGATATAAACTTACTGTCACTTTAAGCCTGTTTAAGATGGTTTTTTGGCCTGACTAAAAGAAAGGTCGTCAGATTTTTCAGACGGCAAAATGGACGAAATTTCCCGAGATTTTGGCCGGATGACAAAAAAAATCAGATTTTTCAGACGGCAAAATGGACGAAATTTTCCCGAGATCAGCGTGTAGGCCTACTCACCTCAAAATTTACCAGTGCAGCCCTGGATGTAGCCTAGCCTGTCGGCAGCGTATTTCAGCAACCTGTAGCAAAGGCAGGGCTGCACTCAGAACTTTTGAGGTGAGTATATTTTTATTTCTGGCTATCCTTTTTGTCGTCGGAAGCTTTTTCTGGATTTTTCGCCCGGAAAACTTTCAAAACGGCGTGAAAAGCTCCAATTTAAGATTTTTTGGCCTTCGCAAGTCGCGATTTTCCCTGCGGATAGGATATACCCACTTGGTCTTACCGGTAAGTTACTGAGGTGAGTAGCCTATGCGCTACATGTATACCCGCGTGTACCCTTGTTTTTTTAGGTGAGTACACGCTGTCATTTTTTCACGGAGGTGAATATATATATAGCCTATACGCCAATGGTTCCCAACCTTTTCCGACTACAGGGCCACTTTTTCTGGGAGGGGCGTCGGTGAATCTCTGCCACCATAGGGGCCAGGGTGGGGCCGTGGGGGTACAAAAATCCTCATTTTCCCACTGGCCGTTTCCCTCACAGGCTTATTACAGCACTTTTCTTTCGGGGTCCCATACGCATAAAAGCACCGTTTTAGAGGTGTTTAAGGTCAGCGCTTTTGCCAGTCCGGATTTCACGGGTTGCGTACCGGTGGAGGTCGGAGTGTGTTGGGGTGTGGTGGGGTCAGGGAGGGAGGGAGGTTGGGAGGTAGGGAGGGTGAGAGGCAGAGAGGGTGGGAGGCAGAGAGGGTGAGAAGGGATGGTGGGATGGAGGGAGAGAGGGGTGGAGGGTGGGAGGGATGGAAGGAGGGTGGGATGGATGGTGGGATGGAGAGAGGGACGGAGGGATGGATTGGCGGGGAACGGCCCGAATCCTAAAATTCACAGGCAACACCTGGTACTTCAGCTAGTATAAAATAATTTGTAATAGAAAATAATTATGCGTTCTATCCTGTCCAAATTGCATGCAAATTTTTCATATATATTTTTAATTCTTTGAGAGACGAGGATAATTTTTTAGGCTTGGCGGGCCACTTTTGGCCTGCGGGACACCGGTTGGAAACCGCTGCTATACGCTGTAAAAATGTAAATGTAATCGGATTTTTATAGGCCTATAGCAGCTGCCTATATAGGCTATGGCCTCGACCCCTGAGGGTGAGATCCTTCACCACCCCTCGCACGTTTGATTGGACGCCACGCCATTTAGGTCCCCGTGGACGAACCGTGCTAGCCCGCGATTTTGAATCTCTGAAACAACCACCTTCGCAGTGGCGTATCTACCATGTGTGCCATGTGTGCAAAGCACACGGGCCCACGACCTCGAGGGGCCCACAGAGATTGTTGAATTATTAGCCTGTAGTCTAACCTAATTAGTAATTCACATTATATTGTGACAGATGCAGCTTAGTTTTTGTGAACATATATATACTTACATTAATTTAGGCTACTTCGCTAATTTACTTACGTTTGTCAACTGCCGTGCAGGCAGGCATGTAGGCAGCAAGGCAGGCAGGCACTGCCAGGCAGGCAGGCAGGCAGGCAGGCAGACAGGCCTATACTGAATTTCCTTTAACCTGTTTTTCGACTCAAGTCATGACGGTCAAAATTTGATTGCGCAATTACGCTAATGTGTGTGAACGACAACAAATAATAGGTTTAATTCAGTTTTAAGCTGAGAACAGTAAATGAATCGTACCCGGGTCTGATTTTCGTTCATAAGCTTTCCTATGCAAAGGTCAAAGGCGGGCTTATGCTATAATCGTTTAGGGTAGGTGTGATCATATCCGCCTATCTGTTACGTTCGGGCAGTACAATTCAATGGTGCGCCGCAGAAACTTCACACTTGTCACAGGCATGCTCGTGTATTCCGGCCAGATGCTGGATATAGTAACGGTAGTAAACTGACATCTCCCTCAACCAGAGTGAGCATTTCCCGGGAGTTTGAGGCCGTTCAACCCTCGCTAGTCTGTCTTAATTAGGGTCACATATAGTTAAGTCTTTTCACCTTTTCACAACCCAACTCCACGTGGATCATAGCATAATCCTCCAGTTATTTTTCAACAATTCTCACAGTGCTCTCAAATCTTCTCAGCTCTCACCCCAAAGTGAGGCAGACACCAAATTGAGCAAGTGTGGACCAGGGTTCTATAGGAATTCATGTATTTGCCCCATTTTTGCACTTGTAAAGAATATTGCTAACTTATTTTTAGGTAGGGCCTACTATGAAAAATTGATGATTGTATCGTTTTTGGTGTGCAAATTGCAAAACATGGACCAGAATTAAAAGATGGTTGAAATTTTTTGCTGACAAAATGATACAACTAAAAGTCTAAAACTCTATGATGCCATGATATTGTTTTAAGTAGGCTGCAGCTAATAATAAGTGGAAAAATCTGCAACGTGATAGATTTTAAATTCTACTGGGAAATCACTGCAGTGATTTATAGCACTTTAATATATCTGTCTCTTTCGTGCAGCTGCAGCATTTAGGTTTTTTCTCTGAGCTGTATTACATGTATTGGGCCAAGGGTTAATAGCAAATGCCACAGATTAGTTTTGTGATGTTGATTGCAAGAACGAAAAGATACCAGCCTTACAGGGCCAAACAGGTGGCCCATGCGGGACCCTGCACACGGGCCCACAAAAAGCTAGCTACGCCACTGCACCTTCGGGAATCGAACCGCAACCCTCACGCTCTCTTCCACATACGCGCGGCCGCCAGCTCTTTTACCAAGGTAGCTAACTGGGCTGTAGGCCTATACCCGCGTAGGCCTAGGCCTAGGCTATATCCTACAGTGCAGCCCTGCTTATAGTCTACGAATATAGTCGTAGACTATAATATAGGCTAAGGTCTTTGACTAGTAGCCTAGTAGGCCTATATTAATGCAGTCCTGCTTTGGGAAGATACCGCGGAATGTCACCGCATTGAATCACGACCGTCTGATTCAGACGGTCGTGAACTCGTGATTCAATCGTTGGATCATAATAATTACCATCGTCTGCTAGATGACGCTAAAGTCGTATGAATCTTGGAACGTTTGTAGTCTTGTAGTTTAATTTTAAGTGTAAACAAATATGGCGGCTGTTCAGAAGCCAAGAGGTGTATCGGGGGTCTGTTTAAATTACTAATTTTGTTTTGTAGTAAACATATTATATGTTTTGTAAATAGAATTTTATTGCCTTTGATTTTTTCTGTCTCAGAAGACTTATATAATGAATTTCAAGGTGTATAATGTTAGTCTCAGATGTCAGATTGATCCAAAGCTCAATCCAAGCTCATTCGTATAGTAGGCTACACGTATGTAATGTGATTTAAATCTTCAAGCGTAATCCCGAAGATTGAGAGCATAGCCTGTGCTTATGAACAATATGGCCGCCCCGACATCGCTCAAATGGAACGCTGGTACTTAACAGCCACACCCCATGATGCAATGCGCTCGGTATGTGGCCTTATTAACAAGAATTTCAATAGCATTAGATATCAAACCGTATTAGTAAGAACTCTAACACTTCATCATCCTTGAAACTCCCATTTAAGCAAGGATTATTTTCATCGATTCAGTCTCAACATAGGCAAGAATTACTTACAGTAATCCAACTTCTATTTAAGCAAGAATTATTTTCATCAATCCGATTTCGGTAAAAGTGTATTTTAGCGTATTTTATTATTTCGAAATCGATATGGTGTATTTTAGCGTATTTTATTATTTAGCGTATGTATTTACACATTTCGTTGATGAAACCGTTATAACGTGACAAACAGACAAAATTGAGTGATATTGGAAGCTGGATTGATGAAAACTTATGGATGAAATAGAAGCTGAATTGATGAAAAAACACTTGAGAAATGGAATGTGGATTAAGGTATCTAATGGCTGACGTAGCAGCTGGATGGACAAAAATAACGCTCGAGAAATGGAAACGGAATTGATGAAAAGATTACTTGGGAAATAGAAGTTGGATTGATGAATATTATTTCCTTTCAATAGAAGCGGGTTGCTGAAACGATACTTAATTAAATGAGAGCTTGATTGATGGGAAATACTTGTTATTTAAATAGAATTTGGATTGATGAAAAAATAATTCTTGCTGCAACAGAAGCTGGATTAACGAATGATACATTCCAAGGTAGAAGTCGGATTGATGAAAATACCTGCGGAAGTTCGAAAGCGCATCCAAATAATAAAATACGCTATTTATTTTGAGCTAACCTGTCTTGAATAAAATACGCTAAAATACACTTTTACCCCGATTTCTACTGTTCCGAACATAATTTCCAGGTCTACGCTAACACGCGGCTTGGCGAAAATGCAGTATCGGGGACCGAAGCATACAAAATATTCAGTATCGGGGACTGAAGCATACAAAATATATTTGGATAGTATCTAATGACGACACACCGTAACCGACCGTCATGACGCATTATCTGATCCTAACCGACCCTCACGACGCATAACCTGAACCTAACCGACCCTCACGACGCCTGACCTGATTCTAATCGACACACACGGTCCCCGATACTGCAATTATGCCCATGGCTTTACTTGACGTTATAATGCACAAATAATAAAGAATACTAAAATTATAAATTTCCATTTTGTTAGTATATTGTAATTAAGATAAGATAAGAATATTCTTTAATATACCAATTCCTATCCGCATTTTGGTGTACATACAAAGTATAATAAGCATACGTACATAATTTCTATATCCAATCAATGTCAAAGTGTTTTAGAATAGCATAAAATCCTAAGTCCAAATCCAATATAAATTTCAAATTTAAAAAAGAAACATCTTCATCACTTAAAATTCGTGTTGGTAATTCCGAGGACTGCGTGCCTGTATACAAAACAATATGGTTGCCAACGACTGCACTAAAATAGAGCGCAGTGGCCTATCGCCTGCATCCCACAATGCAAAGCGGTCAGTAAGTAAGTAATCGAAGCAAAGAGTGATATAATATTAGGATGCTTAAATATTCAAAAACGAGAAAGTAATATGATTTGGAAATGCAGCGCTTAATATGATCGAACGATTGTAGGCTAAATGTATCGAAATAATGTAAAGAATAGGCCTGCTTCTATTGATTACTTGCTTAAGTGTCGCTTTTATTTTTCCGAATAAAACGACTTCACTTTTTTTATTCCATTTTTATATATCGTTTTATTACATCTATGGAACTCGCTTCATGGACCACACTCTCTTCAGATTATATATATATAGGCCCCAACTAAGCAGGACTTGTCCCGTTTGGAGTGCTTGTAGCTCCCGAATTTGCCTCCATTGTCATTACCGAATAAGGAACTGTTGTCATACCACTTGTGAAACTTTTTTATTATTATGTCTACTTTGGGAAAAATAAACAATTGAATTGAATTGAATATGATTTTGAATTTAAGATAATGTTTTTTTAACATTTGACTGTCTTCATCAATTCTATGATTGCCATGTCTGTGCACCAAAATGCGGATAGCAATTGGTCAGATAAAGAATATTGTGTGGTGTAGTGGTGGCGTCGTTGCCTTGAAGCCGGAAGGTTCGAGGTTCGAATCCATCTCGCCACGTAAGGACCTTGGGCAAGTCCTTCACTCACAATTGCTCAGCGCTTCGGCGTGAAACTCAGATGCAGTGTCCGCTCTGCATTTGGGAGCGCCTCTGAGTAGGGAGCTTGAAAGGGCGCTATAACAAGTGCACATTCAAACAAATTCATATAATTTTATCTTATCTTAGACTTCTTTGTAACATGACTTGAGTGTATTCAAGTTGCGTGAAACAGTACTTGGTGCACTTGAAGCAAACATGGTATCTCATGCTCTACTACGCAGAAGCATAAATCACCTATTGAGATGGCACCGTTGCCATCTAAGCTGAAGGTTCATTTAGGATTTAGAGTACTTTGCGGACGAATCTCCAGTTATATTTTCATGTCAAAGATAAACACCAGGGATGACTAAGCCACTGTTGGAGTTGATTATTGTTTGTAGTGATATAAATTTGATAGAATGATAATTTAGAATGACAGTTCTCAGTGCGTAAAGCCCAGTTTTTCTTTTTTCTTGAATAGGTTCTTTCCGATGAAGATTACTGGACGACATCCAGCGCCTCTTCCTCCAAAGTCCGAAACATATTTGATGAAGGCGTTGTAAGAGATCAAATTGCCCGTTCACTTTTCCAATCCTTTATTCATCCTGTTCACCCAACTTCTGACTGCCTTTTCACTCTTGTCACTTCCTCTTCACACTCCCATTAACACCTGCATTCTTCCACAACTGTACCACATTCTCTCTTACATTCTGTTTATAGGTATACATGCATGTGTGTAACTATGTATGTATGTATGTATGTATGTATGTTTAAAGCAAGAAATATTTACATGACACCTTTTAGGTACCTTGAAAAGCACTGCTTACTCTACTTCAGTGCTTTCCAATATTTTTTGCCCCCTCACGAGGGAACCCATTTGATCTGAATTTTTTTACATTATAACCTCTACCTAATCAGAGTATAGGTGTTATTAATGACACAGTAATTAATAACTGAATTCTCTTTCATAGATTAGAAAATATTTTACATGGAATTTTCCACAAACCCTTAACCCTGGAGTGTAATTTATAATTTAACAACACAGTCAAATCACGCTGTTATCCAATTTCTTATTGAACCTTTGTCTGCCTCTCTCGGAACCATTGGGTTCTGTGGAACATGCTTTGGGAAAATTTTATTGCTACCCAAATATTTGCATGTGCTTGTTCTGCAGGATCTAGATACGGCTAAGCGATTTCTGCGAAATCAGGATTTTGACGTCTTGGAATGTGATGATGATGTTATTAACTGGGATGGTTCAGGAAATCGTGAAGGCTAGTATGAATCTATTTTAGAATTGTTAAATCATTGTTGTATTGTATTGTATCTGTAAATTTATATAGCACCTCTCACAAAGGCGGATACAGAAATTTTTGCACTTTTTAATTGGGTGATCCGTGGCCGGATTGGCCCTGGATCCGCCCCTGACCTCTCGTAGTGCGCACCAATCATTCAGAGATACTCCCAGTGTGTGAGACCAAGAGAGAGAAAAGTGGTCTTGAGACAGTGAAAGGATGATTCAGCATTTTACTCCAGACGCAAAACGATCGCCTGATTCTCCGCTCGAAAGTTTCGCATTTTCATTGTTCACGATGTTGTTTACGCCAGAAATGGAATAAGCCAAAAAATTAATAAATTGTAGTTTTTAATGATTAATCGATGAATTAATCGTTAAAATCCGCTGCACTAATATAGACGTTTGAAAGCCGTCGTGAAATAGTGTTATTTGTTTATTCCAGAATTTATATATCGTTGCTTCAATGGGGTTACTCTGAAGCGCTTCCATCTCTAGCATGGCAAAAAGACAACTGGGGCCACCACTTAGCATGGCAAAAGAACTGTTTTGAGTTTTATAAAGAAAATCCTTGGGTAGGATCCCACGAAGCAGACATAGCTCCTGTGGGAGCCCATTCCAGACAACTTGGCCCACCACTTAATAAGAAGAAACGCATCGAAAGAGGAAGCTGGTTCCACAATGGAAGCAGAGGCTCACGTTCTAGCCATGACAGTCTCAGTTATCATCATTCTGCAGCCATAACATAGGGCATTCATATGTTGCAGCGTGTTCCATATGTTTTAATTCTAACGTATTTCCTCTTATTTTAACTGTTTTTTCTCTTCAGAGCTTAAATCGGCTCGACTTCGACCACCAGGGGTCGCCGCTCAGAATAGCCGATCGTTTTCAGAACAGAAAAGCGTCGATTCAGGTGACGAAACAATTGCAGTTTAATGATTGAATTTCTTTTCTTTAATCCTGGTTCTTCAAAAACCTTTTGCTTTACTCTTTGCCTTGTTCTTAACATTCATGTCATGTTCGATAGCCTATAGGTTAGCATGTCAGTTGAGAGGGCAGAATTATGATTATGCACGACACGTACAATTTTACATGCATTGTGAGGAAGAGAACTGACTCTCCACTCTCATAGAGCCTTCATATGTTGCATTGTGGCTGATACAGATAATCATAGTAATTGCATATAATAGTTGCATACAAAATTTATATGGCGCCATAATACATGGCGCCTAACTTATCATGATCATTACAAGATATTATGCGGAAAATCATGATGATGACATTTGACCATGATGATGATGATGGTGGTGGTGATGATGACATATGAGGATGGTGTTGAAAATGTGTATTATGTATCTTGGTGCTTAAGCTATCAAAGTAGTGTTTCACCAAATTGCTGCCATGCTAGCAGGCTAATTAACGTTGAAGTTCGTTAAGGGATGTAAGCCGGCCATGCTCGCACCACTGGTAAAGTCACCACCATTGCATGTTTCTATGTATATGATTTTATTACCAGTTATTGCTTTTTTAACATGCAGTTGTACACAAAATGTGCAGTTGTAGAAGCACTTCTGTACAGTTAAAACTAGCAAAAAGGTCATTGTCCTCCGATTGGAAGTAATTTACCATGGATGATGGGAAAGGAGAGAAGGAGTTGTGCACAATGTGCAGTTCTAAAAATTCCTTAAAACAGTCCTGTTATGTGTATTGACTTAGACTCGGACTTGGACTTGATCTTTAGTGACTTCGACACAGACACCTCTGGTCTCGGACTCAACTCAGCCTTAGGTGAACTCAGACTTGACTTGGACTTGACTTGACTACACATGACTACATGACGGTGAACATTCTTTCAGAGCGCATTCCTATGTCCGATAGACGTGAATCCTCGGTTTTGCCATCGTCCTCATCGCAGCAGTCAATCGATGACGGTATGACTACAATCTCTAATCATTCGTTCATTTCAATAATTTATATAGCGCATCTTCAAGAAGCCTACTCAGTGGCGATCCCAGTCCAACCACGATTATACAAGTAGCTTATTACTTAAGGAGCCTATAAAATATTGATGAGTCAATCCTAGGTAGCAGGTGTTTCTCCGACAGGAGATCATTCCACACAGATGGACCTACAACTGATCAGATTTTTTTCTTTGAATGCACTTCAGGTGTGCAGCGCCATAAATATTCAGTAATTGGCAACATTTATCTCGAGTGATCAGAGGCAGCAATCTTTGTTGATAGTTGGGTCAACATTTGTTCGCATGGAAACTTTTTAAACCTGATTTTGTTGATGGTGGGGGGCCTTTGGTCTGAACCTTCCCTGTTATCACCAACCCAGTGAGAGATGTCTAATCTCTACAATACACTTTCCTGCTTTTCCTTACCCTATATATAGGAGTTCTGGGTATGTGTGTAGGTATGTATGCATTAGTGTTGTATGCAGGACCCTCATATTTAAGACTGAGACCAAGGCAGACTAAGACACAATCTAAGACCACAGCTGAGACTTTCAGAAAGAAGTAAAAAAAAATGGGAGAGAGGATCAGATGATAAGCAGACACCATATTTAATGATTGTGGGTCCCTCTGTTTGAATTTATGACCTACCCTCTGGTCTTCCCTTCACGTTACTTGTCTAACTCTGTTTGTAAGCTACTCAAGACTTTTGTCTTTGGCCATGCCTGGGTCTCTTAATTATCTTGAAGGGGTGCTATATAAATTGGATAGATAGATTAGTTTATGAGTTTGATATTTTTGGGGGGAATTAACTTTGTTAAGGATGCATTTATTCCCTGCTATGCGACAGAGGTTTTGCCAGCTAGTGCTCCTATATTTGACATATGTTGTGTTCTGAAGCTAGCCTCAATGACCTAGGGCATGTTCTCCATGACCTTCTCCCACCAGAATGTGTAACTGGATACTCCTCCCTTAGACCTCGCTCACATAATCTACAGATACCATAATATGATTTGTTGATTGGAAAAGGATTTGTCACCAGAATGCTGCATAGATGACTTGTTAGAACTGTCATTTCGCTCAACTTGTGATTTAATTTGCATCGTTTATTACCAATTATTGCTTTTTATTGACAATTAATTATTGCTTCGATACATTATTCAATGTTTTACGTCCCATTGTGTGTTTGCAAGTGGAGTAATAGAGAAAATGCTTACTACCTACTTACAGGTCTCTTCCCTACTGCCAGAAATTGTGCCTGGCTGTGACCAAGGTTCATATGGAAAACTAGCTGGAAACGCCTTTTTAAAATAATTTTCCGTGACTGTTCTGTTTAGCTGTGAGTCGACAACCTGTGCGTCAACCGACTTTTGCAGAGATTGCTAAACTGGAGGCCGAGAACAATTGTCTGCGGCGAAATCTTGAAGTGAGATGAATTTATTGCTCGTGATTCTCTGCGTTGATTTTAGTGCGTTTGCTGCCTTTTGATTTATCTGTAAAACTTGTCATTAAACTAGTGTACATTTAGCAGAATAGTTATAAGCCTTCATTCATTCATTCATTCATTCAAGAGTTTCTATATTGCCTCTTTGAGGCAGCTACTCAGAAGCACTCCCAAACTCTACCACGGCAAAAAAGTACAGTTTTTAGTTGAAGAAAACAATACTTCAGTAAGAGCTTCGGAAGTAGACATAGCTCCTGTAGGAATGCATTCCAGACTGCTTGGCCCACTATGGAACAGCCTCGTGTGAATGGAACCAAGATTGTGTATGCTTTTGTGAGCCACTTAAAATTGTATTGTATTGTATCATATCTTGGCATTTGTAAAGCACCTAAAGCAGAAGTGAATAGGCAGCTCGGTACTCCCAGCAGCATAAGCACTTTGGGTATACATATAGAAAAGTGTTCAAGCAGCAAACTGAGGTGGATAGACCATTCGTCAGAATCTCAGCCTGAATTTGTTGGGGAAGGTTATTCCATGAAGATGGAACCAAGAGGAGCTAGCATATACTGGGTGCAATAGTAAATCGTGTGTGTTATATGAGCATTGAGCACTGGTGATCAATTTGTTGATGGAATATTCTGGGTGTTTTGTTGAGTTGTTCCATTGAACTGCATTTGCAATTGTAGGCGTCGAAGGAAGAACGGAAGTTGTCTCCATCGGAAACAATTAATGCGATGATCATGGGACAGGTAGGTACTGAATGTTTCCGGAATGGACATTGGTCATGTCATGATAATTGTCATTGTGATTGACGTATGAAATAACTATGAAATAGAGCATGGTAAATGTAGAGATGACTCTTTACAGTATAGTGGGATACAGTGGTGCAGAAGTAAGTTCTCTGCCTCGTGACCTTCAGGCAGAGAACTCGTCATCATCATCATCATCATCAACATCACTGGCTACCTGTATTGGTATTGATATGTCAGTTTATCAAAACTCTAGAGCTGAACAGTACCAATACATTGCTCTTGGTTTGGCATTGTTTATGTATGTTGATGAATACTCGTTTAGGTATGGATATGTTTGTGGCTGTTGTTACATATGGATATATTTCATTGGCATTTTAGGGATCAATTTGATCCGCACACCGGAGGAGAGAGCGGAAAGAGACAGGCACGGTGGTGTGGTGGTGGCGTCGTTGCCTTGAAGCCGGAAGGTTCGAGGTTCGAATCCACCTCAAGTTGCCGTGTAGTGACCTTGGGCAAGTCCTTCACTCGCAATTGCTCAGCGTTTCGGTGTGAAACTCCGATGCAGTATCCGCTCTGCAATCGGGAGCGCCTCTGAGTAGTGAACTTGAAGGGGCGCTATAACAAGTGCACATACAAGCAAAGCATACAAGCAAGAAAAGTGGTTGTTGAATGTTCATCTGAATGATATTAAAATGCAGATTACCTCTGAAAGGATTTCAAACAGCACCACATAAATTTACTTTTACAATTACAGTTTTGGTTTTTTAGAAGTACACTCTTGAGAAGTATAAGTCACGAGATGAGAAAATTCAGCTGCTGGATTACGCAGTTGCGGCACATGACGGAAATGCCATTATAGCAGTAAGCCGCTAATTCTGCTGTTTGTTGTACTGTCGTTTATTATGTATATAGTCATGGCAAATGGAGTTTCTAGGACTTCATACCATGTGGCTATTTCATGGATGGATTATTGGACTATTCTGTTCTTACTGCATGTGACTGTATCCAAGAATTATACAGATGATTTTTACCTTTAAAAATGAATATATTGATTTGTTCTCCCACTTGAGTTATGTTTATCCCTGGGCATCATTACTTCTCCAGTGGCTAGGTGAGAAGTAGTCGGTTATCAGCTCAAACTGAACTTGAGTATCTGGGTCACATTTGACTACAGTTTTGACATCTCCATACATATGTGCCATTTTCTTTTCACTGAATGTGCTAATTGACTGTGATATTTGCCAATAATTTGATTTATGATTATCATTGTTATTATTGTTGCTATCATAATTTTTATAATAGAAAAATGAACAGTTTATCATTACTAAAATTATTATTTTTACTGTTGTTGTTAAAGGCACTTTTATTTACGCATATCATTCAAGAGCTTTTAACATGCATTGCTGCACTACTCTAAAATCTGACCAGCTTCACTTGTTGCATTATTTAGAAGGGTCTTGCACTCAACATAGCAACATTTGAATTGCAAAAATTTTTATGGGCTTCACATTTAGTATCCGTTTCAGGATTTTAATGTATTCAGTTTAATTTTGCATACACTTGCCATACGCGCTGAAGCACGCAATGGAAGTGAGCAAGTGAGTTAGCTACAAACTTAATTAAAACCTTTACTACATGCGGTCATGTGCAGTTGTGCACTTTCCAGCTGGTTTTGTTAAGGAAAGTAGAAAAACATGCAGTCTCTTTATAAAAACCTGCAAATTACTTGAGTAACGGATGGATATCTGTTGGTAAAATGTTCCATACTAGGGCACCATAAGATTTAACAGTAAAACGTGTTAGAATAGGCTTTGACAGGTTGTTGAATTTCTAGTGAAATGCAAATGGATGTCAGAGTGAAGGTTTCTGTAATTATTTTGTGTATCTGTAGACGCTGCTATTCCTGCATAATACAGTCAAGCCGACCATTTTCAATCTCGAGTTGATGAAGCGACCGGTGGCAGTTGAGCATTACATCTTGTATCTACACCAGCAGATGGAAACAGATGCATTCAATCAACTGATTGACATCCTGGGGTCTGTTTGTCTCAATTAACCACAAACATTCTGCAAGGTTTTATGTATTATGCGAATGAGGGACGAAACAAGTACATGCATATGGAGTGAATGAATGTGATCGAGTGAGTGAGTGAGAAAGTGAATGAATATAATGATTGGGAGAGTGAATGAATGTGAGTGAGTGAGTGAGTGGGCGTGGGTGGGTGGACATGGGTGGTGTGAGTGGCTGAGTGAGTGAGTGGCTGAGAATTGAAAACGAAAGACTTTCGTGAGCAACTGAGCAGAATACACTCAATACTGGAATACAGGAACTCAGTTCCAAAAGTAGGTCCAGCAATTGAAAATTTATCTTCAGCTACAGTTCTTGATTTAGGTATGAAGAATGCAAAAATAAGGATATAAAATGACTAGATGAACAAATGGGCAATAAACTTGTAATTGAGTAAGTAAGTAGCCTTTATTGGCACATGCATTACATTGCATAGTAGATTATATACATTAAAAAAGTTAGTTGTGGCAGTTAACTGCGGATTTTGAAGTTACTCATGCATAGCTAAGTATAACTGAATATGTTGCATGACTGAACAATTAAAATAATGTACCAATGAACAAAGAATGAAATCTGATTAAGAAAAACAAAACAATTGTGAATGATTACCATATCGTTGAATTGATCATTTACTACTTACAGGATGCTTGGAAGAGCAGAAGAAGCTGCTGTGAGTTTGAAGCATTATTTCTTTGAAATGTTATTAGGTTGTTAGTATAATATGTGAGTAAAACATTAAGCTTAGGAGATTCAGTTCAGGTTAATTTCTATTTAAAATATTAGTAAACAGATTAACTAATCTAATATGGAGACTATTGTAGCATCATTATCATAATGAGTGAGTAAGTGGGGCAGCAATTAAGTGTAGAGGGGCAGTAGCTTACAGGTGGAACTAATATCAGAGGGATATAAAGCTACAACCTGCCAGCCAATCAAATAATTTTTTCTGATGTGTCACAGGTGATGTATATGGTCGACTATCGGGGTGCTCTGCCCTTCTTTTGATTAAATTATTTCATTTTCGTTATTACAGTCGTCAAAAAACAAAGGGAACTGGCATATTTATCCTGCAAAAGTCCCGGATGTAACCACAGACACAATCTAGGTCAATGTCCCAATTGTCATCAGCTTCATGGCCCATCAGTAAATAATAGTCCTAGCGTATAGCTTACACATTTTACTCTGGTAAATGCACTCGAATGGAGACCGATCTCTTTGATCGTATATTACATGCTGCCGAGACGCATTGCTTATGTGCTGATTTTAACGTTTTAACAGATGCTGAAGTACAGGCAGGCAGTTAAACCGGTGAACCTTGACCACAAGAAGAAATCGCTACAGAATTGTCTCAGGTAAGGCATTGCTTCATTGCCTTACTCTTCTTCTTAAACTGAGTCAGTGTTTGAAAGTAAGCATGTAAGTAAGTCAGTTAACATGTATGCCAGTGACCCAGTGTCTTGTGTCAACCTGGTTAACTATAATCCCCAGTATTTAAACTCTCTCCGCAGCTACTCATAGTTTTATCTGAGGCATCTCAAGAAATGTTGTATGCTTCTCTTGATGTCATTGTATACATCTGCAGAACAGCCACGCTGGCAGAACTTCTGAGATGTGGCTGTGACTAATTGTCAGAATGCGCACCAGGATATTTACGGAAAGAAAATACGTTGATTTGTTTTGTGTTTTTTCTGTTTTCAAGTTCTCATTTCGCAACCGACCCATTGCTGGCTTTTGAAGCATCTCTTTTGTCAGAACAGATTCTATTGCTCGAGACACAGCTTCCAGTTGATGTAAGCCGCTCACTTTCTTAAAATTCAAATGTCTGCATATGTTACAATTTAAGATATTTAATTGATATCAAAAGAGCAAACGCATAATAATTAGCTGACTATTATAATATGTTATACAAAATTAGCTTACAATGGGTATGAATTTTACACTACCTTGACTCTGTAAAGTAAACATTTTCAAACTGCCGTAAACACATTTTCAGATCATTAGGCTGTCATGTGTACCTTGAAGTGTAGACTAAGGTCCTATACTAATTATCATAATTCATTGACATGTGCTTGGTGCATAGGGGTCATTGCATAATTACGTAATGCTCGAGGGTGGGTGGGGTCATTGGAAACGTTACGTGGATGGGTGGGTGGGGGAGCTGACCGTTACGTAACGCCTTGAAAAAAAATGTTAATGAATATTAAATTACTATTGAATGACACTTCAGACATAACGTGATCGAAGTTTAAACTTTGTGGCATTGATTTTAAATGTAACCGAAGAAACAGACACCAGTTACATGCCAGGTCAACGTACATTATCTGTTTTTCCGTTTGTGCAAACCAGAAACTGCTGTTTGAATTGTTTGGATCTGTGATAGTTTTACCAATGGAACAACGTGGCAGGTCTAATTCTCCTGGGATTCCTGACCTCGCAGAGCGGCAAAACCACTTTGAAGCATATTTCACTTAGTGGACACTGGACACAAAAATTTAATATCAAACATTTCAAATTGATGTTGAACGTTTCTTATTCGTATGATTATAGTCTGATTATTCTTGTCTTTGAATGTACACGATTAGGTATAATGTCGTTTGTAACTCAGAATGCGGTCTGCAACTGAGAATTAAGGTAGAATTAGTAGATACTTACTTACTTACTTACTTACTTAACTGTAATCATCAGAGATTTATATTCTGTTGTCATGGTTTCTGTCGTTGTAGAGTAACGATGCTAGTCTAGCGCAGAGACGGTTGCCCCCGTTCAAAGATGGCCGACATCTTCCGTTGCTCGAGACTCCAGTCATTTCGACTCTCCTCTACTGTAGTCTATTTCATTGTAATGAACAGGAGGTTGGTCCTATTTTGTTTTCCAGTCACCATTGCTTGCTGCCAATTGTATCGAATGGCAAAATTTTAGTTTATGTGCAATGTTAAAAACAACATGTTACTAGGTTTCTAGCTGGGCTTTCTTCGCAGTTTTCTTATTTCAAAGCTCTCATGTTTAGAGAACCTCAAAGTAAAGTTTTGCTGTGCAAATGTTTTAGCAAGTTGTTTTATTTTGCTCCAAAGCTGTACCTCACCGGGAAATACTCTAGACCAATTCTGCAACCATGTAGGTTTGAGTTTCCGATCTTTCAGGAGCAGGCGATGTTGTCAATTCTAAATGCAATCAATGAAGAGGAATTTATAAGAGCAGTCCGTACACAATAGACAGCCATGGGTATGAAGCATTGGCAACTTCGTTTTCTTAGCCTCAGCCTCAGCATATGAGGGTGGGTAACAGTCCTCTCCCTCACTGTCACATCTTCCCACTGACAGTGTGTGGTCAATGCGCTCATTGTATCTGAGTTGGATAAATTTCTTCCTACCTGTGAGAATTTGAACCCACCTCTGGATTGATGGTACGCATTATCTCCAGTGCCCTCATCAAAATTGAGTGTTAATGTGTTCAGCTTTTTGACGTTGCAGAACAATTTGGCAAGCCCTGTGGCCATTCGTAGACAACACGGGGTAGGTGAACAGTTGGTTGTCTTTGCATAAATAATCTCAGGCATATTTAATGGCATAACGACAGAGGAACTAGGTATTATTGTTATAACTATGTCTGTCTTAGCTTTCTCTTAACTAGTGTTCGGTTGTCACCACTTCATAGCCTTCTATTGGCCTTCTTGCTTGGGTTGTGGGGTTTGATCTCAGTTAAGTACTGTGTGTGTGTACGTCAAATCGTGGTTCAACAAGCAAAAACAGTTTTTGGGCAGTTTTTTATTATTGTTATTGTATTGTGTTGTATGTGACCATGTACAAAGCACTTCTCTTGGGAAAAGCCATTCAGCAGCGCTCCCCGTCACGATCGACCCCGAGGATTTGAGGCGAGAGAAAGACGAGGAAGGACTGCATGAGAGAAAGGTGGAGTGAACTGATGGTGGAAGTCCATTCCATGGAGAGGGACCTATTCAGGGAAAGCATCTGGATTGAGCCACGGCGGTCCTGACGTAGGGAACAAAGATGTCAAACTAATCAGAGGATCTAAGATGACGACACAGTGAATTGGCAGAGAGAGGAGACGAAGCATGAGATCACAACGATACTTCGGAGCAAGACCCAATTGAGGACATTAATATAAAATTTATCATACATATATCAGACATTTAAGGGGAGATATCAGTGTGTTGGATTACCAGATTGCTGGAGTCATGTGCTAAAATATCTGTTTATTCGTGGGGCTACATGCACAAGCATTTTTGTTGATAAAAGTGAAAGAAAGTATATTTTAAAGCATATTATGATTGAATACAAATTTATGTTAAAAAACTAACATGTGACGGATTTTGAGCCAAATTTGTCACATTTATGTATACTCAGGCATTTTATGACGCTATGCATGCTTACAGTTTTTTGCGGCTTTGAGAATCGAAGAAATTTTACTTTTCCTGATTTAACTTGTTAATATGAGTGATATTTCCGCATGTCTTGTCATTTGTTTTGGGCTGATGGTAAACTTAATTCACTTTGAATGTTTTGATAGTTAACCGAAAAGCAGTTCATCTGGACATCGATTAAAGCGCGAGGGAGGCTGTGCGAGTGGAAGGAAGTGACAAAACTCTTTGAGGCAAAGGTATTCATTCATTCATTCATTCATTCATTTCAAAATTTGTATAGCACCCATTGAAAAAAACCTACTCAGAAGCGCTACCAGCCCAAGCATGACAAATCAGATTAGTTTTCATCAACTTGAAAAACATACTGGCATTGTTTCTAGGTTGTAAGCACATCATCTCCAATTGAAGTCCATTCCAACAATTGAGAAAGCATGATGCTGCCTGGTTGAGGTGCTAGCGCAGGAAACCAGAAGTTATCGCTATTAGCAGATGAACAAAGGGCTTGACGGGGCCGGCTGGATCCGAGACAAAGCTTGCACAGGCTGGCAAGGGCGATACCAGGAAGGCACTGCCAAACCATCACAGCCATCCTATGGGGGATAGACTGCATACCTGGAAACCAGTGCCGCGTGTCACTCGTATAGTGAGACAGAAGCATGTTTCAAGATGCATCCAATAAGATGCTGCTTCTAAGAATGAAATTAATTGTTGTTTATTTGTTGAAATGTTGGAAAATCTTTCTTGGTGATTGAAGATTTAAGTGGGCAGGGATAAAAGTATTCTTCTCTCTCTTGAATTGAATATTTTATCAGGAATCTATTGGATCTTGATTTTAAAAACAGTTTGAATTTGTTTTAAATTCCAGGATTTTGATTTCAATGAAGAACTGAGTGATCAGCATTTTAAATATATTCGGTGAATCCATTTTCTAAATGCTGAATAATGTCTTTGTGTTTAAAATTGAACGGATCACGTGTTTACAGACTGTTTCGAGATGGGTTTATAAGTAAGTATATATTCTTTATTAACCAATTGTTGATCTCAATTTGGCGCACAGACATCTAATAAATGGAGAAGATCTTGATTTTGTAAAATTGAATGGATCTTGATTTTTCGTTGCTAGGGCTGGCTTGGAGGAACGAAGATGAAGTCTGTGATTGGCTTCGATCGTGTCCTCTCCCTTCTGAAAGAGTTGAATGCACCCAGAAGTGTAAGAAAATTTGATGCTGAAAATTTCTCTTTTTCTCTAAGAGTTGAATTCTTGCAACGTTTGATGTTATAATTTTGTGTAGGTACCGTTGTAGTGACAGGACTGTATTGTGGTGCCATAGAAAGAGGCATATTCTCAAAATGGAGAGAATTACTAAGCAAGAATCTGGAGAAAAGGATGATAAAGCAACTGATTATTGAGTGTGGTGCTGTATGGGTAAGAGGCGTGGACCACGAGAAAAAGAGGATATAAAGAGACTGGAGGCCTTCGAAATGTGGACATGGAGAAGAATGGAAGAGGTCCAACATCAAGAGAAATGGTGATGTTGGACATTATATGAACCCACCTAGAGGCAGAGAACCAGAAGACGAAAAAAATTAGAAGTCTTCATTGTTATTATTATCATTATTGTTTATATATTCGTAGTCCTCTGTAACGAGGTGGCAGTTTTCACCAGTGTTTACTCTAGCATCGTTCTGCTACTTGTAGATGAATTTAGGTAGGTACCACTTATTGTATGCCTAGGTGCACTAGGCATACAATAGGCGTATATATATATATATATATATATATATATATATATATATATATATATATGGTCTGACTAAAGTGCTATTCGGAAGTCGGAACATTATTTGAGATGTTTAGTAATTCCTGCCATAACAGTGTAGAAAATGAAACAAAGGTGTCAGTGGGAGAGGCGCGGAAAAGAGGCCGACGAAGTGACCATTTACCATGTTAAAAATTATGTGTATGCTCTTCTCAGGATAATCAGAACATATTTCTGAATCTGCTAATCATTATTAATGATATAATTATTTGTTGATGAGTGAACATTCGATGTTTCACAAACAGAGCAATGGGTTTAGTAGCATGAAAAGTAGAATTGTTTCTTGCAGTCATTGTTCTCATAAGAAAGGTCTGCACTGTCTGTTGTTAGGAGTTGAACAAGTACTGCAATCTCGTTGAAGGTCTCGATCATCGACTTGAAGTCGGTTTGAAGTATGGATGTTGCGAAAGTGTCGCAGAGGTTGGTTGCTTTCATTAACGTCATTCGTTCACTCATTCTGAGAATTTATATGGCTCCTCTTCAAGATAACTACTCAGAGGTGCTCTCTGTGCAAGCCTATAATGTGATGTTAAATGTCATTACAACGAATATTTGCATCAGTCAAGACTAAACCCATTATTTAACAAAATAATGTAAGTAAGTTTAAAGAGTCACTTGTGGCAGGTTCACACACGCATGTAGAACCAACCAATGGATTCCCATTGGCATTTGGCATTGATGGGTGCTCCGAGTCTCTGGTCCAAGTTGTGTCAATGGGGTAGAGCGGTGTGATAGTTTGCAGACATGTTGATGAGCTACCGCCGATGAGCAGTCCCACTCGCTGGTGAAAGATGGCTTGCGTCCGGCTAATCATCAAGGCGCAAGGAGTATGCTGGAAAGGCATTTACCGCTTCGGTTGATGGAAGAGCTGCCAGTGACTTGTAGTTGAAGTAACTCCAATGACCCACTTCGGCTCGTCCTCCACCAAGTTGTAATCATCAATTTCATCATCGTGTTTCTTGTTATCATACTCTTTTAGTAAGTGATTTAATGGATCGTCTTCATCATTGTCATCATCATATACATTTGTTCTTGAACTGCAAACATCAGGTGTCAATTGGTCTATTGCAAAATATTAATGAAACACTGAAAGGACATTTCTGCGATTCTGTGTCTTAGATGTTTGTTGTATACAAATAAAGAATTAATTATATGGATTCAATTAAATAATTTCAGAACGAATGAAGTTATTTCATGAAGTAATCTTGTACATGTCATCTTAATCATGCCTGCCAGTTAAGATAAGCCGATATGCGTGGCTACAAATCTTCTTGTCCATTTGTTAGCACCAACTTTCTGATTGTTGTTATTGTATTGTTATTAAGACGTACAAGTTGATGCGTGATCGACAACAGCTGCTGACGTACGAAGCGACGCTTCCACCAAACTCAGCGGAACAATTCCACGCAGCAGCAATCCTAAGAGACAATGTGAGTCACTTCATCATTTCGATGTAAGACGGATGAAATGTTGAACAAAGCAACCTAACTCAAAAACATCGTAAAGTCACGAACAAGTAAATTAAGCTAGGGTTATGGTTAGTTGTCGGATTGGAATTTCCTTTCAATATACCTAATGTACCGTAACTTTCTTTTATTGAATTTTCTTACTTAGCTTATAAATATGTAATTTGGTGCATATAGGGGAGGCTTTTTTATTGTGTCAATATAATGGAACAAAATACTGTATAGATGCTCTGCTGTTATAGAGTAGTAGAAGTTTACAATTGCCAACATTTAGTCATGGTTGGACTAGGAGCACTGTGGAGTAGAGTGCCTTGTAAGGGGCACTGTATGAAAACTCAATAATACTATGTATGCATGAGCACTTGTTATGACACCCTTCAAGATTACTACCCAGAGGCGCTCCGACTACAGCATGGACTTCTAACCTGCAACCTTCTAGCTCCAATGCTAACAAGTCCTACTATAAGGCTAATAAGTCCTACTACAAGGCTAACAAGTCATACTATAAGGCTAATAAGTCGTACTACTAGTGGCATATTGTTAGTATTGGTTGTGTGATTGTACTTACTTACATATGAGTGTGATTTGACTTGTTGTCTTCTCTTTTCTTCAGACAATAAAGTGGAAGAATTAACGAAAACGTTCGAAAGACTTCTCAACGCATTCTCTCGCATCATTCGCCCATCAGACTTCAACTTCTGGCATTTATATCCACTCGAGAGTCAAGACTTCTCATTCCAACCGATCTCTACTACCAATCGGTATTAATTCGGCGTGCAATCCAAGATTTGGCGACAGTCGGTAAACTTTGAGATCGATTGACATAAAATATGTTGAGATTACCTTACAAACTATGTTGCTCCTTACAGTCTTTCATGTTTCATTTACCTTACCATTCTTACCATTCCTGAACTTCCCTGATGTTGAGTGAACTTTGATAAGTCTACTTTACTTCCATGACGAGAGCTGAAGTCACTTTAGCTTAGCTAATTAATGTAAACTTAGCTCAGTATTTGAAAGGGGGATCACGAGAACTTTTTGCCCTTTCCAACCGTCTTTTTGTAAGTTGGGTGGTAACTTGCGGAAGGAAGCTTACCTAATATAAGCTGGCAGCCTCTCGTCTTCCTTCTCTCTTCTCAGAACCTGCTTCTTCTCGTGGTGCCTTGCACACTGGGAGCACTTCTGAACGGTTCACCCTCTAGAGGCACTTTATAAAATACAATACAATAAGCCAGTGGCGTATACAGGAGGGTTTAGGGGGTTAAACCCCCTCATTGGCTTAGAAAAAAGTTGTTTAAAACATTATTTACCCACTTAAATAAGAAAAAAACAGAACAATTGTTTGTAATGGCAATTGTTTTTCTTACTTAAATATTTCCTTTGTTATTTATTCCCTCTTTATTTACTGTTAAACTGTTGGCTTGGTGTCAGGAAGGGCATCTGACAAGACCATGAAACCATGGCTGCACTCTAGGTTATACGCAGGTATACAGCGTATAATCACCTCCGGGAAAAAATGGCATCGTATACTCACCTCCGAAAATGAGGGTATACGCGGGTATACACCGTATACTCACCTCACAAAGAGTGTGTGGGTATACGCATGAAAAAATCTTGAAGAAATCGCGATTTATGAAGGAAAAATTTCTGAAAGTTGAGCGTTTGACGCCGTTAATAAGGGTTTGGGGCGAAAAATCACCTAAAACGACACAATGACTAAAAAATCCAGAAAATTTAGCAATGCATAAATCCTTCATCATAAATTCCTGGCTACGCCACTGCAATAAGCTGACAATGAATTTCTTCCTATGCCTAACCTTATCTTAACTTTTCATAAAGTTGCCTTATTTTATTTCATCTTATGTTACTGTGATTATTTCAGTCGATGCTATCAGAGATTTTGCAGAGTACCTTCTAATGACATTTCATGTAGATTAATTTAAATAATTGTAAAAAAGAGAGTCTTAGGCTTGGTGTTTCTCCATGTGTATTGTATAGGTGATTGAAACTACTCTATGAATATTGTAAAAGGTCTGAGTCTGATTAAATATGAGAATGTTTTCGGTCAGGAATAGACGAAAAAAATTATTAAAGGTTGTTTTGAAATTATTAGTCTGTAATTAGGATTTTTCTTGAGGTGGTGGTTAATTGTTTTAAGACATGTTTCTCGAATAAAATAATAAGCATCTCAGACACTGTTTACTGCTACGAAATGTTATTCAGAAAGAAAGGGGGTCATTCCAGTCTCGGCAGATTCATATGAACCCTTTGGATTGATCCTTTGATTTTTGCATCAATCACTCGAAAGTCATTGAATTTATATTTATTGCTGTTATTCTGTCTTTGGTTGATGCTTGATGTCAATAAACGGATACATGTAAACGGATACATGTAAACGGATACATGTATACAAGAATTCCAGAAATGTCATTCCTGTGTTTTGTTAATAGTTTATTTCCTGAAGCACAAAGCTTTATCAGTATCAGATGTCTGCAGTTCAAGAATAAAACTAGTATTTCCATTCTAACTAAGTTCAACAATCTGAGACAAGTTATATATATTCAAGTATTTTAATCTTGGACAAGAAGCAATGGGATGTTATGCAACAATAGCACCACTCTGGTTTCAAGGAGTTCCAACTGTTGTCGTGAACCGAGATGTTAAAAACTGCGGTTTAAATCCTGATAATAAATACAATAATGATGATTATGGTAATAATAACGCTAATTATAATAATAATACTAGCAATTTGGTACTTGAGAATCACATCCTTTTGCCGTCTTAATACTACTTTCTTTTCTCTGGGTGTGTCGCACTGGGAGCACCTCTGACTGGTTTGCACTGAGAGGCGCTTTATAAATTTATAGATACAATGCAATAATAATAACAGTAAGAATAGTTATAATAAAAACACTAACGATAATAACATCCCAAAGAATGCTAGCCCGATTTTTTGCAATTTCTAGGGATTACACATACCTTGAGAAAATTGAGAACAGTAATTAATAATAATAAAAATAAACTTCCAATTATAATTGATTCATAAGTTGAAAGCCATGATGCTTTGAACTGCACTTGTACCCAGTCGGAACTTGATGTGTTTTTATTCTAAATGGTTTGGAAACATAGAAGTGACGTCAAGATCCTCAATAATAATAATAATTATTAATAATACAATAATAATAACCATAATTAATAATAATCCAACAATAATAGCCGTATTTACACAAGCTGCCGGGAACACCCGAGATTCAAGTTTTTATTCCAGCGTATCTCCATGACTATACAACGCTGTGGCTTTCACAGGTTCTTTCATCAACCTCTTAATTGACATGGATGAGGGTGGTTGAACTCGCTAAAATTGACACAACTTTTGTTCCGTTTGGCATATTTGTTGAAAAAATAATAATAATAATAATAATGAGTAGTATTTTTGGTCGTTGTAGTCTTTTTGAGGAGCTATTATTTATAAGCGCCTCTAAAAGAAAAACATGTCAGAAAAACATGTCAGAAGTGCAACCATCCTGATTATGCTGCAAGATGAAGGTCGCAGATAGAATGCTACTAGCAACAATTATATATATGATGACAATTAAATCAATAGTAGTTTGTTGTGTCAGTTTGAGCCTGGAAGTGTTTTTGACGAATTATCATGTGAAGCCATAACATAATCATGTGAAGAGCCATAACATAATCATGTGAAGAGCCATAACATAATCGTTGATGTGTCGTCGAGATTAGATTCTCATTTCCAACCTAATCATCTTCCTCGTCTTCATCCGGCGCTTCTTCCTGTTCGTTGTCTTCCCCCAGGACCTCCTCTTCATTTCCTTGGACGTCGCCACCCTTGAGCTGCGCCTCCTGTTCTGGAGTTGGATCATCGACCTCGCTGACTTCTGGCCCGGTGGGGAATTCCTCCTCTGCCGCTGGGGGTATTACGGGGTTGTAGTTTTCGGCGAGGTATTTGTGTCCCCATCCAATGTAAATGTTGTCAAAATGCCTGAAAATCCAAAAAGTTATTTATTTAATTTATATTTATTAATTTGTTATGCTAGTTTTGCATATCTAGCACTTTCGGTGTCAAGTCACCATCATGTCATGCTATTGCTAATACTTCGTAGGCTGCCATTTGGGCCCCTGGCAGATTTGGATGTTAAAAAATGGACCAATAATATTGAAGAATTGCGTGACTTCCCGGTTTTGGATGGCCTCTCTTTGTTCCCCACACTTTGTTTGACCTTTTTCAGTTTCCAATTTTTACTTACAATCCTCATCCAAAATAGCTAGGGATTAGCTCACTGGAGTGTCCCTTACATCATTAGGGTCACTCTAACCAGATCTTGTTCGATCAACCTGTCGTTGTAAGTAAAGTAAAGTAAAGTCCTATCCCGTTCCATGAGGAACATAGGGAGGCGCTCATCTCCTTTTCCATGGCCCTGTACTGACCAGAAATTAACCAGCTTATGGAAAGGCTCCGGTGTGCCATAATATTGATACGGTATTTCATAAAATTGATACCGTATTCCTTAAAATCGATACAGTAATTCTTGAAATTGATACAGTATTCCATAAAATTGATACTGTATTCCATAAAATTGATACAGTATTCCATAAAATTGATACCATATTCCATAAAATTTCTATCACATGCCATTAAATTGCTACTGTACACGTGCGATAAAACTGATACGATGAGCATTACGACAGTGGCACTATAGAAGTGATTAGGTTAAGGTTAGATTAAGATTAGATTAGACCACTTTGTGACCTACTTTCCGCTGCAGAAGGCATGAGCTCCTGGCCAGAGACACGACTGCACGACCGCAACGGCATATTGCGGCACTATTCGAGATGACGCTCTCGTCATCCATGGCGACATCGCTCCCATCTCTGCATCCTCGCTGAGCGGAGTGAGCAGCGGAGGACCGACTTCCGGTTCCATCTCTTCCGGTTGCTCTACCTCCTCCTCTTCCTCATTTTCCTCCAGTTCTGGATCAGTCTTTGCTTTTGGATTCCACCAAGTCGTCCTACCCTGAAACGTTACGACACATTTCGATATACCATAATGCATGGGCCCGCGGGCATTATGGTATTTTTGTCCCGCAGCGGTTCCCAACCCGTGGCCCGCGGGCCAAAAATGGCCAGCCTGGCCTACAAAAATGGCTCGCAGCATCTCAATGAGTTAAGAAAAATATATGTAAAATTTAAAATTTGGACATGATAGAATATATAATTCTTTTCAATTACAAATTATTTTATTTGGACGTTAGTAAATTTTTGATTCAATTATAACAATTTTATATGCCTTTAGTTAATTAAATTTTAATATCCTTGTGGCGCCTAATGTCTTCCAACTTAGAAACAGTGGCCCGACAGTCAAAAATGTTTGGGAACCAATGCCATAATGTATCAATTGTTGACAAGGGAAAATTACTTCATGATGACCTGGAGATGCGGATTTTATCCAAATTCAGTATCTTCAAATATACATGTTCTTTTGGTTCAGGTTGTGAGAAATCCAGAGGCTTTGATCGAACTTACCTGAGGCAGAATGTGTTGCACGTGATGAACCCAGTTCGTTAATGTAGGATCGACGAGATCTTTGACTGGTATCGGCTCAAACTCTGCATTCGCGATGAAACTGTCTCGGTTACCAGCATCCTCTTCTTCTTCCTCTTCCTCGTCGAACTGATAGAAACCGAGCGGAGAGATCTGGGTTCCTGCGCTGATGCGTGCTATCTGTGCGCGCAAATAGTTTGCCTCCGTACCTGGGAAAGGTGGATAGCTGTTTATCTACATGAAAAACCAATTAATATTATTATTCCCTCTTGTTGATATTAATAACTGTATTTTAATCATATTTCTCTTGGTACTCCTTATTGCAATGAAATTTAGGAACCATGAAAGCAAGTTTTAATCATTCAGTGGCTTTGAATAAGCTGATGCCCAGTGCTAAGATTTTAAGTATCACTGAAACAATCTAGAGATGACAATTATTGCTGTTCTATTTATTCATTCATTTACTCTGCCTGTTTGCAAATGAGACAATTACCCCATCACTAATTGCACCAAATTACATTACTTGTAACGAAATATCAGTTTATAGGTTTATTAAAACAGTGTGAAGTAATTCAATTTCATGGAGAATATTTGATATCGAGACTAAAACATATAATGTAGTCAAATTTCCACTGTAGATCCTTGATTCCTATCTCAGCAATAAAATCCATTCCAACAGAATTAGACCATGCCTTCACATAATATAACGAACACATTAACCCAATATTAATTTCTAGGAATAGTATAAAATTATATTGCATAAGAGATATTAGAAACTGTAGAGCTGAATAACCATGACTTAACTGGAGCTTCGAGTCTACCAGTAAAGAATTTCTTAATTTTTCTGGCCGTCGTGATTTGAGCTGGGGTTACGAAAGGCAGTTTGACCCAAGCGCCTCCCGGTTCGTTGCACACAAAATACGTTTTCTTGTTGGCTCCAATGCGATTTTCCTCTTTTGGTGCAACTGGAGGTGGCTTATAATTCAGCTTTGGAGTATCGTCGATTTCAATCTCAACTGGAATGATGCAAACAGAGTTCTCAGAAATAATTTTATTATCACAAACTTCACAAACATTCAAACAATGCTTCATCATAAGTTCTACTTCACAAACATTCAAGACAATACTTTATCGTCAATTCTACTTCACAAACATTCAAAACAATACGTCATCATAAGTTCTACTTCACAAACATTCAAAACAATACTTCATTGTAAGTTCTACTTCACAAACATTCAAAACAATACTGCATTGTAAGTTCTACTTCACAAACATTCAAAACAATACTTCATCATAAGTTCTACTTCACAAACATTCAAAACAATACTTCATCATAAGTTCTACTTCACAAACATTCAAAACAATACTTTATTGTAAGTTCTACTTCACAAACATTCAAAACAATACTTCATCATAAGTTCTACTTCACAAACATTCAAGACAATACTTCATCGTAAGTTCTACTTCACAAACATTCAAAACAATACTTCATCGTAAGTTCTACTTCACAAACATTCTTCATTGTACGTTCTACTTCACAAACATTAAAAACAATACTTCATCGTAATTTCTACTTCACAAACATTCTTCATCGTAAATTCTACTTCACAAACATTCAATACAATACTTCATCTTAAGTTCTACGGTACTTCTCAACCATTGAATACATTGTTTGTTTAGCAAAGGCAACCGGAAGTGAAGAGAACTTCTCGAGTTCCACTCACCTTCCTCTTCTTCATCGTCTCTTTCTCTTTCCGGTTCTTCAACAACCTCTTCACCCTGAAAATCACATTTTCAATGCATGACTGTATATTTTATAAACAATTATGTTAAGGCTACATTAACCTACTTATGACTCTGTATTGTCCTATTGTCCTACTAGGCTACTATGGCATTTTATTACATTATAAGAACCATGTGCAGTTATTCTGTGCTGTAATAGTAACTACTCGGTGCTCCAGAATCGGGCACACCAAAGGAGTGAGGTTTTAGGCTTAGTGAGGAAGAATTCTGGTAGGGTTCAAGGGTGTAGGCATAGCTCTAAAGGAAGGCCATTCCAGACCACTGTGACAACCACAAAGAAGGCTCGATTCTTTATGGTTGCAGTACAAGTATATTCATGCATATTCAACAGGGTGAGAATTGCCAGTGGGGTTGAGCGAGTTCAACCCTCCAGTCTTTCTTATGGCCCCATAGTAAAGTCTGCTTTTCACACCCCAACTCCACGTGGATTATAGTCGACCCCCCCGAATGTTTTTCCACAATTCTCATACTGATACACAGATGCTAATACCTCTTCCCTTTCCTCTTCCTCTTCACCTTCTCCCTCTCGAAACTCGACCTCGGCTATGATGTAGTTCTGCTCCGTTCCGAGGATCTTTCCCCAGAACCGGACATTCGTCACCGGCTGGGACTCGGTCAACCGACTGAGCGCCAGCCAGATGCGCACAATCTCCTCGCGGTTCAGCCCAATGCCAGCCTGCTCAAAGTAGTAGCACAGTTCGAGAAGGTTGGGAAGCGGAGATTCCGTCTCCTCTTCCAGTGCTTCCGCTTCACCGTCCAATCCATCACTTTTCTGGAATGAAATGGTAAATCAATCTATCATTGTTTCACGAATCTGAAATCTATTACTGGACCTGGTAGTGATCACTCCAAGAGACAACCAGTTGTTATTTTTACACAAGGTACTAAGAGATCTTCCATGCTTTCAAAAAATTATTTACAGTATTTTTCTGTGATTGCTATGATTATTTTTTTATTATTAATTTTAATATTATTTTATATTAATATTTTTCCGAGATACATAATAGGCTCAATCCCTCAGGAGTCTAAAAAATTTATGCAATGAACTGTTGTTGCTGAATATCTGGAAATTCAGGCCTCGTCCTCCACAGCCATGGGCGGAGACTTAGGGGGACAGCCCCCTCAATGGATGTGGTGGGGGACGGCCCATGCCATTGCCCCCTCCCCCAATCGGTAAGTGTTAGGTCATCATGTACACACTTCACGAAACACACTGAGGCTAAAACGTTAGAAGATAGAAGAAGACAGATCTTCGAACAAACGAGGTGATGACTGAAAATGCCCTGAAATGCAGTGATGTTTGTAGGCTGAATGAAGACGGAAATTTGCTGAAAATTATCTTACAAGAAAAAGTTTCTCTTGGACTTCTGCCAACTTTATCTCCGATGACTTCTCCGATTTACTTCGGATCGTGTCATCATCCAGTTTGAATCTCTCTCGCTTTACATCGCGACTCAAATCCTCGAAAATGTCGACAGCGTTGCCTGGTTTCTCATCAAGAATCTTCGTCAAAACTCGAGAAAGATGGTCGTAGCTGTTAAAGTAACATAATTCAAAGATAGTCTGTTATACTGCACGTCTGCAACCATTCTGCTATAACGTATATAACCAACTGTAACAGACACCACAAATATATTGTATGTCTTTTGACTGTTCATCTTGTATCTACGGTAATAACTTATCTGACTAAGGTGAGAAATCTTAAAAGTGTGACAGATAAACTGAAAAGCTAGTACACTGTAACAAATGTAAAGGAGTGGATGGCCTCACTAAAAGTGGTATAACTTTTGTTCTGTTTGAGATATTTTCATGAAATCTGGCCATCATGTGTAAATATGAATTGTCTATAAGCCTGTAAATTTCATTTCGAAATTCTTACTTTTGGTCAAGATATTGGCAAAAACCTAGGGGCTTTGTTTTGGCCCACTCTTTATATATTCAGTACCAACAACCTCAAGAGAAAAAGGGTGTATCAAGCCAGTCAGTTGGCCTATAGCCCCTTTTCAGTACCTTGCATTGGGTAAGTCTGCTTGTCTGCATGCCTGTTTGTCTGAATGTTTTTCTGAATGTCTGCATCAGATAAGTAAAGTAAGTACCCAGGCAGCTTCGTTCACTATCTCTTTCAAAGGCTATCCCACGACGCCAGTGGAGGAAAATATGGCTATCTGCGGGTCCAGTGAATGTCAAGGTGAGTAGGACTAGCTATAGGTAAGAAAACCCGATTGTGGTGGAAGAAACAAAAGGCTTATACAACCACGTCCTAAAACATAACTTAAACATATCAATCTACTTTCATATATTTAGCGGAATTGGCATCCCCTTTATGCTGGGTCTCCCCTTGACAACCATACTATATGTTAAACATTATGTACACTGCCACAATTGTATTGTATTCCTCAGGAAATAAGAAAAAAATTAAAAAATCATTTAGTTTCGTGTAACGCTGATTCTCTTACAGATTGAGTCCCGTTTTCGTGCTGGCTTTCGATAGAAACGATTTAGCGTTGACGATGGAATTATCTTTGCCTCCGATGTTTAGCTGCTCCGTCTGTTCATCGAATTCGTCGTCGAATTCCATCTTCAAGGTCAACCTGAAATCGGTTGAATCGAATCGATCCAATCGAGCAGCTGGACAATCCGATCGAACTCCGTTGTCTTCAGCTTGTGAAGAAATGTTTGTTTTTGCAGCACCGGCTAATGTTTGGTTGCTATTGGCAACAGGCTCAGCAGCCGGATGGTGGTCGACTGCGTTCTACGTCATCAATTTATGTTTAGCCGAACACCATGGACTTGCATGCATAATTATAATGATCGTGATGTGCTGGTTCGATCAGAAGCATGATTAGAAGGTAGAGTCCTTTATAGTCTACGACTGTACTCTAATATCTTTGGATTGCTGTTGTGTAATTAACTGTAAATTTCGTCAGTGATATAAAATAATTATTATTTATTCAGATAGCCTATTTACTCTACCAACATGCCCAGATCAGATCTTGAGTTGAATTGCATATATAATTGTGGCGCCCTCTCAGTGCACACTTAGGCCTAAAATTATCAGAGGCGCTTGCGGTAGCCTAGCTAGGCTACGTGCGAGAGATGTAGAGAATTAAAGACAGCGCGGTCTTGAGACAGCGAAAGAGATCCTTGGTGCAGACGGTGTAAATTGAGAAGACCCAGCGAATCTAGACCTAGAGACTGCTCTAGTTAATGTCGCCAAAAGATTTATAGGCTATATCAGTTATAATTTTCCTTGTCATAATATTGCACTTATAATTACTTTGCTATACTTGATCAGTGCTTAAATTGTGAAAAATAAGTGCCCGGACGCCCCTTACCTTTCCAAAAGAAGTGCCTGGACGCCCTTAATTAACTTTTAGGCTGTGCTGGCCAATGAGTGGCAGGACGGCGTTCAGATTTTAAAATAAATTCATGGACGCCGTCCATGACCGTCCAGACACACTTTAAACCCTGGCTATACTACGTTGCTAGAATCAGCACTTAAAGTGTAGAAAAGATTAATAAATGCTTGGACGCCCGGTCCTTATACCCTTCCGGTCTGTTTTGGCCAATAAATGCATGTCAGGACGGCGTTGAGATTTTAAAATGCATAGACGCCGTCCATAACCGTCCAGTCGCACTTTATGCCAGTGTGATAATCAGGGCCGGATTAACCAGTATGCCATGTCTGCCATGGCGGCGGGCCCCCGTCGTCAGAGGGCCCCCGCGCCAGAACAGAAAAAAATTAATGGGCATTTTTCCATTTATTCAACGTTGCTTCTCATGGAGAGGGTGTAAATTTACGTCAACTAAGCTTACTGATTGTTTTTCGTAAGGCGAACAATGATTTTATTTATATCGGCCCCCTATCTCTATGCCAGCTGCGTGTATAATTTATGAGTTTGTCCGTATTCCATGTGGCCTACTTTTAGATAAATAGGCCAGAGTGACAGACAGGCAGACAGAGAGGGAGAGATCGGCCTACTAAGAGTCAGACACGGAGGCAGACAGCCAGACAGACAGACAGACGGAATAACGGATACGAGATTCGGTTAAACTTATTTGAACAGTTGAACTCTGCAATGGGTCTGCAACTTCATACGCTTGCAAGGTGTATCAGATTATCTTTGGCGGAGCCTCACAAAGGCAATCTATAATAATTATGTCGTAGAGGAATGCTGCTACATGGATGCGGGGATGCGGTGTGTGGGTGGCGTCCAGGCCGTGCAGCTGTGCTCTCCTAATAGTAATAAGTAAGCATGGAGGTATAGATATATACAATATACTGAATATAAAATTTAATGCGATGTCATTATTGCGACTTGCATGTATATGTATATGTATATGTATATATATATATATATATATATATATATATATATATATATATATATATATATAGGCACCGAACTCTGATAAACTTCCCACATGCCATTGCATATAGAGTTCATTGAATATTTCGTCTTCACTTCAAGAAATTAACAACAGCGAATGCCGGAGAATATATAGGCCTAATAGCCTATAAATAGTATTGCATTGACGAAAGTGAACGATGCCGAAGAATAAAATATTTCAACTTTCCGGTGCTCAAAAAAGGCGAGTAGCGAAAGAACGCGCCGACAGGGAAAGAAAAAGTGTTTCATCCATTGCAAAACTGGATAGATTTTTCATGAACTCCACTGCAGTGACAGCTAGCCACATCAAATGAGTCAGAGCAGGGGCAGATTAGAAATGCTGGTGATAGTAATGTTCCATGCACTGAAGTTGTACCTGCAGAGCCTAAAGTTTGCGAGACTGGTGTAATAGAGATTACAACACAAATTTCTGCATCGTCAGCGGCAGATGATCGTGCTGTGCTATTCACTGTGTCGAAGACATACCATGCGGTAAGAGTCCGTTTGTGTAGGCTATTTAATCAAGAACTTTGCTTATGTTATAAATGTAAAATGATCTCAGTCGTATATGTATATATATATATATACCATATATATTGATATATATTGATATATATATATCGATGAACTCTTCGCTTCATTCAATCATTCGCTTTAGCCTTTATGGAATAAGGCCTATAAATATAGAGCACTGTCAAGAGTAATCACGGACTTCGATGTGCTGGACGCTGGTAAAATTAGAGAATTGTCGCTTGCATTGGCAAGAACATAGGCCTATTCTGGTGATTTGGAAGCCGCGGTATTCCCTGATGAAATGATTCAGCTCGTCATGTTTGCAAAGAACAGGAACTGTAAATCGCCAGCTTCTCTTGCCATGCTGCTGCATACAGAAGATCTTCAGTCTACATTTCCCAACGTGTCTATTGCTCTCTTTATGTAGCCTACATGTGCCTGATGGTATCCAACTGCACTGGTGAAAGATCTTTTAGCAAAATGGCGTTGATAAAGAACAAGCTGCGTAGTACAATGACAGACAAACGTCTAACTGCACTGGAACTTCTTAGCGTTGAGATCGAGTGATCTTTTTGATACTGTTTCATTTAATGACATTCTTGACCAGTTCGCCACTGCCAAGAGTAGAAAAACGTGAACTATATTTGGTATAGGCCTATCACAGGATTTACACCGCTAATTTGAACAATATATATATATATATAATGCTTTGACGTTTCTAAAGTGTCATTTAAAAATATTTTTGTGTTTCATTAAGCTATACACATAATGATTAAGTTTGAATTAGGCCTACACAGTCAATAATAGACACGCACAAGCACGTGGTACTGCAGGAAGACTATGGTGACGGAAGGCAATGGTAAATTAAGGGGCCCCCTGAGAATATGGCGGCGGGCCCCCCGAGGGCTTAATCCGGGCCTGGTGATAATTGTGGAAAAATAACTGGGGAGAAGGTTGGACTATGATTAACTTGAAATCGGTGTGTAAAAACAGATTTTTACTATGTGGATCTACGAAAGACTGGGCCCACTGGGGGTTGAAACCCTCAACCCCTCTAGCTGACAATTCAGACCCTGTTTTAAGCCCTGGTAGGCCTACGTACGTCAGTGAAAGAGACCCTTGGCCCAGAAGGGCATAAATCCAGAAGACCCAGCAGATCCAGAGACTGCAGTGCTCTAGTTGATGTCGCAAAAGATTTATATCGGTTAGATAATTATTGTCATTGCAGGTATTTATGATTAGTTTGCTAGAGTAGGCCTACGTGATCAATCAGAAGCCTATAGCGGCCACTCACATCCATATAATTATAGTCACTGGTCACTGTTAGAATGGCATTGTCTTCCATAATAGCCAGCTGACACTTGCAGAAAATACAGAGGAACTGCAACTGGTGTGCCCCAGAGCCCTCTATTACTGTATTAGGAAGCTTTGACTGACACTATAGCCTATGTATGGGGCCTATACATGTATGTGCACCTGCTATAGCGCCACTTCAAGGTTCCTACTCAGAAGAGTTCCCGACTACAGCGCGGATACTGATAGGCATAGGCGTACGGGACATTTCGGCAGTGAGGGGCCCAAAAAAATTTTGCCCGAAAAATCTGACGACCTTTTTTTTAGTCATCCGCCCAAAATTCTTAGGATTTTCCCGTCCGAAAAATCTGACGACCTTTTTTTAGTCATCCGCCCAAAATTTTTTTAGGATTTTCCCGTCCGAAAAAGCTGACGATTTTTTTACCCCTGCGTGCCCGAAAATCCTCCCGTACCTGTTTTGCCCGAAAAAAGTTTCCGAATTTTTTCCCCCCGACCATGCTTCTTTTGCCCGAAAAACACATTTGCCCCTGGACCCCCGCCTCGTACGCCTATGCTGATAGGAGTTTCAAGCCGAAACGTCCATACGCGCGGCGGCTTGAGGTGGATTCGAATCTGCATCCATCCGGCTGCAAGGCAACGAATATACCCACTACACCACCGCGCCCCACACTATAAAGATAGACCACAACGTACCTCGGGTATGGGCAATATAGATGTCGTGACAGGAGTAGAATAAGTGCAGTAGGGCCTATATAGGCCTATAGTATACATCTCAGACCGATGAAAAATATATTGGACTAAAATTTAATCACGTGCGTTTTCTATAGACTGATAGCCTACTGCCTGCCTATTATGCAACCTATAGATCTATTATAGGCCTATCCGACACGCTGTGGTACTATACCTGTAGGCCTATTAGGCCTATAGCAGGCTTACATTGGCATTCGTCCGATTCAATCTCCACTCTATTAGGCCTGATGCGTGCACCTTTGAACTATGAATTAATTATTAACACGATCATTTCCACTCAGTCGCCATTAATTGTAGGCAGGGATGTATTCGAAGCTAGGCTACAGCTAGCGTGTACCGGGTACTCGCCTCACAAAAATATGGGCCTGTACCCGGTACCGGTACGGGGAAAATGACCTAAGCAACTGTACGTAGTAGCTAGCCTACTCACCTCGATTTTTGGTTTTGCCAGTACGCGTACAGCCTTGATTGTAAGTGCTGGACGCGTTTGCAATTATCGCATAGACTAATAATTATTGTAATCGTCAACTGCATGTGTAGAGAAAACCGTAGAGAAAATGAGCAGAGAAAACAGTAGAGAAAATGAGCAGAGAAAACAGTAGAGAAAATGAGCAGAGAAAACAGTAGAGAAAATGAGCAGAGAAAACAGTAGAGAAAATGAGCAGAGAAAACAGTAGAGAAAATGAGCAGAGAAAACAGTAGAGAAAATGAGCAGAGAAAACAGTAGAGAAAATGAGCAGAGAAAACAGTAGAGAAAATGAGCAGAGAAAACAGTAGAGAAAATGAGCAGAGAAAACAGTAGAGAAAATGAGCAGAGAAAACAGTAGAGAAAATGAGCAGAGAAAACAGTAGAGAAAATGAGCAGAGAAAACAGTAGAGAAAATGAGCAGAGAAAACAGTAGAGAAAATGAGCAGAGAAAACAGTAGAGAAAATGAGCAGAGAAAACAGTAGAGAAAATGAGCAGAGAAAACAGTAGAGAAAATGAGCAGAGAAAACAGTAGAGAAAATGAGCAGAGAAAACAGTAGAGAAAATGAGCAGAGAAAACAGTAGAGAAAATGAGCAGAGAAAACAGTAGAGAAAATGAGCAGAGAAAACAGTAGAGAAAATGAGCAGAGAAAACAGTAGAGAAAATGAGCAGAGAAAACAGTAGAGAAAATGAGCAGAGAAAACAGTAGAGAAAATGAGCAGAGAAAACAGTAGAGAAAATGAGCAGAGAAAACAGTAGAGAAAATGAGCAGAGAAAACAGTAGAGAAAATGAGCAGAGAAAACAGTAGAGAAAATGAGCAGAGAAAACAGTAGAGAAAATGAGCAGAGAAAACAGTAGAGAAAATGAGCAGAGAAAACAGTAGAGAAAATGAGCAGAGAAAACAGTAGAGAAAATGAGCAGAGAAAACAGTAGAGAAAATGAGCAGAGAAAACAGTAGAGAAAATGAGCAGAGAAAACAGTAGAGAAAATGAGCAGAGAAAACAGTAGAGAAAATGAGCAGAGAAAACAGTAGAGAAAATGAGCAGAGAAAACAGTAGAGAAAATGAGCAGAGAAAACAGTAGAGAAAATGAGCAGAGAAAACAGTAGAGAAAATGAGCAGAGAAAACAGTAGAGAAAATGAGCAGAGAAAACAGTAGAGAAAATGAGCAGAGAAAACAGTAGAGAAAATGAGCAGAGAAAACAGTAGAGAAAATGAGCAGAGAAAACAGTAGAGAAAATGAGCAGAGAAAACAGTAGTTTTTGGCAGTTCTGCAACTTAACTTTAGCTACAAATCCATAGACCGACCAGACATTTTTCGTAACCAGCGCAACGACCAGGACAAAGGCTTCTTATTAATTAGGCTACCAGGTAGGCCTAGTTCTTACTAAACTTATGCACTAATTTGCTCTGACATGCTCTGCTGTAACGCCTCCGTTGCACAAATCAACACATAAATTAAGCTTACTTTAATAGTACATAAATTGAAAATTAATAACCTACGGTAGGCCTACTTTAATATTAAATTCAATAAATTCAAATATGGGGCCATTGTTTTGGAAAGCCCACATGGATTGTTAGCCTACATAAAATGCAAAGTTTAGGCCTGTGTTTTTTTAGTAGCATTCCATAAGCGTTAGCCACAAAATAGCAGTTTGTAAGGCTATACAAAATTTAAAAATTAGGCCTAATAGATAATTTTTTATGACTTTGTTAATAAATACATTCAACTCCACATCAATTTTATTTATTAATGACCTAATCTCCTTATAAGGCTGTTAAATAAATTATAGGCCTAGGTCTGCAGACTACCTATCAATAATTAGAGTGCGTATTATAGGCCTGTTTGTGTGTCTGTGTGTGGTGTGTGCGTGTGTGCGTGTGTGCGTGTGTGCGTGTGTGTGTGTGTGTGTGTGTGTGTGTGTGTGTGTGTGTGTGTGTGTGTGTGTGTGTGTGTGTGTGTGTGTGTGTGTGTGTGTGTGTGTTAGCGCTTGTGTACACTCACTCGCGTGTGAGTGGGTGTGCGAGTGTGTGCATGTGCTTGTTATTCATTATTGTGTACATAAGGATTCATTATAAATCACTGGTTAATAATAAATAAATAATCGTATGTGTATTATGTATGTATTAGACTACATCCCCATATATTACTATAAATATTACACATACAATTATAGATAGGCCTAACTATATAACATTTTCCACTTCATTTCTGTCGACATCATTTGGATAAGATTCAGCGCCCTGAGGATGAAATTTAACGGACAGCGATCTGTGTGACATGTCCTTGGGCAACGGGTACGCTGTAGAGCGGGCCTCCGCTTATTGTGTAGGGATTCGAATTGCGGAAGATCGCTGGAGCGCCATCTGCAAATATCTTCGGAGCAGCCATGGATTGTTGTGGAACGTAGGCCATCGCATTACCTGTATTGACCTGCAACGTAAAATACAAGGATATATGAAGAGAGGAATCTTATAGCGCATTTCCTGAGTCATTGCGTTCTCAGTTGCAGTCTAATCGACAAGAGTATAATTGTAGGTCTACGTGTTGCAGTGAAGCAGATGTTCTTAGCTGTAAACAGTGGCGGCGACAGGAGGCTAGGGGGCTAAGCCCCCATAAACAATAACATATGGGGGATAAGCACCCTAAAAAAGGCATCCGGTTTTTTACATGTAAAACTGAAGTTTTGGGGGCTGAAAATGAAAAATTTCCATGAACTTTCGACCGGATGACTAAAAAAGGTCGTCAGAAATTTTGGCGGATGAAAATGAAAATTTCTTCCGCGAGGATTCAGACCCCCAAAACTTAAATCCTGGCGCCGCCACTAGCTGTAAACGAACCCTATTTTCTTTGCCAAGTTATACAGCATCCCATGCGCTATAATATTATTGCAATTATTATAATTGCGCTTGCATGTGTTAAGCCACTGCTATATGCATCGTGGTCTTAACGGTGGTCTGGAATGGACGATTCCCCAGATGGAAGTGCGCCTGCTTCCTGGGGCTCTTGCTGAGGTATCTTGTATTCAATTCAGCACTGTACATTTTGCCATGCTGGAGTCGGAAGCGCCTCTCAGCAATTCCCTTTCAGAAGCGCTGTATAATTGAGTGAATGAATTAATGAATGGATGACAGGATGAATGAATGAATCAACGAATGAATGAGCGATTTAATGAGTGAACAAAAGAACGAATGAAGAAAGTAATGGGTGGATGGATGAATGGATGGATGATTGAATGAATGAATGAATGAATGCATGAATGAATGAATGAATGAATGAATGAATGAATGAATGAATGAATGAATGAACGAACAAATGAATGAACGAACAAATGAATGAATGAATGAATGAATGAACGAACGAACAAATGAATGAATGAACGAACGGACGAACGAATGAACGAATGAACGAACGAACGAATGAACGAATGAATGAATGAATGAATGAACAAATGAATGAACAAATGAATGAATGAATGAATGAATGAATGAATGAACGAACAAATGAATGAACGAACAAATGAATGAATGAATGAATGAATGAACGAACGAACAAATGAATGAATGAACGAACGAACGAACGAATGAACGAATGAACGAACGAACGAATGAACGAATGAATGAATGAATGAATGAACAAATGAATGAATGAATGAACAAATGAATGAATGAATGAATGAATGAATGAACGAACAAATGAATGGATAATATATATAACTGGATCAACCTTGGCTCTGTGTTGTACTGGTGGTAGATCGTCATCGTCCTCTGGTGTCAATGGTTCCTGCATCTCTCGCGTTGAACTGATGGCGATACTAACGGAGTTCCAGAGTCCAGCGAAGGCCAACAGGCTGATCACCAACCAGAACCCAACACCCAACCGATACAGGTTGCGCATGTCCGAGGACCAATCGCTACCTGTATAATTATACACGAGCAGACACTTCTGATGAACAATGTCTACAGTAACTGATGTCGTAGTCGGTGTGCATTGACTCGGAGCCGAACATTTGCTGTGAAAGGTTCAAAGGTCTCACCTCCATGTGGATTGGCCTTCCCCTTTTCTACGGGCTGGATTCTTCCCGACATCATTTCGCTCTCTCAACACGTACGTTTCTTTTCCCCGGGGCATCCGTGCTGAAAGCGCCTCTGGATCTATATGTCTATTCAGCTGCTCCATATATTTTTTTCAGACAGGCTAACATACGATTCTGATGGCAGACAATCAGCGTGCCTGATCAATCATCTTACAGCATGCATTTGGTCTTAACTGGTGATTTCTATCTAGAAATGTTACAACGCTCAATAAAGCGAAGTCATGGGAACCAGCTTATTCACAGGCGCTAAGTGAAAATTCAATCGATAGGCGGAGGTGTGGGGTGAAGGCAATGGTTCCAGGTCGAGATCCAAAGGGGCAGTGTGGGAATTGTGGAAAAATAACTGTGGGTTGGACTATGATCCACTGTAATCGGGGTGTGAAAAGCAGACTTTACTAAGGGGCTCTAAGAAAGACTCGGGGTCCCTCTGACCCACAATAGAGAAATCTCTATTCTGTCTGATGGATGTTGCGTGCATATGGAACAACAAAGTCACCTCTGCTAGAGAACGAGAACAGAGAACGGCGACCAGATCATGCCGAATTTAAAGTACACATAACGATTTCGCAAAGATAGAGAAGACCCTGTATAATGGATGTACAAAATTAGGGTTGATAGATTCGTGTGTACCTGGCACGAAGTCTCCGAATCCTATCGTCAGGACAGTGGTGAGACAGAAATAGATGGCATCTCCGTATGTCCATTTCTTTTCCAGGGCCGTCAGGATTCCAGCTGGAATGACAACGAGCAGAACGAGATTGACGACGAAGATGATCAAGGTCCTGACGACATGAACCTTGGCCGCATCCTTCGGTCCTGCGTTGCGGATGCAGGTCTTGCGCAGCCGTTCCGCTCCGGCGATCATCATGTAACCGATGCCAAGCCCGGCGACGATCAACAGAGGAATTCCGATGAGGGCGAAGACCAGGCAGAAGGCTCGACCACCAGGGGTCTTCGGTGGAGCGTTTCCATAACCTGTCGAAAAGAGACGCCTTGTTTTGCAGAATAAATTGTAACATGATGCTATGATGCAAAAATAACGTACATGTATCTTTGAAGGTGTCATATACTACCATAAGCTGTCAAAACTGATGCCTTGTATTGTTGTGTAATAAAATTATGATGCAATGTAAAGTATCTTTGGAGGTTCTACCATAACCTGATAAAAAAAATGGAGCCTTGTATTGAAGAGTAATGTTACATGATGCAATGTAAGGTATCTTTGAAGGTGCTACCATAAACCTAACAAAAAGAGACGCCCTGTATGTTTTCAGAGCAATGTAACATGATGCAATGTAAAGTATCCTAATTATCATATCTTTGGACGTGTTGCCATAACCTGACAAAAAGTGACGCTTTGTATTGCAGAGTTATGTAACACGGTGCGACGTAACGTATCTTTGGAGGTACTACCATTACCTAACAAAAGTTAGGCGTAATTTATATTGAAGCTTAATGCAATATAAAAACGATGATACAGTGCAACGTATCATGGGCGCCCGCAGAAACTTTTGCAGGGGGGGGGCAAAATTTTAAAGTTGGTCACGGTTAAATTTCCTAGTCGCAAGAGCTTAAAAATTGCAAAGCTCGAAAGTGAGAATATGGATATTTTTCAGAGAGGTTTCTTAATGCATATTTCTCAGTTTCATTTTGTGTAGACGTATCATTTTCAATATTTTTCTTAGATCGAAGAAATTTATTAAAAATCCAAAGTACAATGTTAAAAAGTAGATTTTTGAAGGGGCGCTATATAAAAAATGAATGAATAAATGAACGAAAAACAGGTATCAGTTTTAAAGGGGCAAGTGCTCCATCAAGTTTCTTCTATATTTTAATCGTAATTTCTAAACTTCTAAAGTGCCACTCCAGAGTCAATTGTAGGGCACCAGCTTATTCAGAAGCGCTGCATCGAGTCATCACAGGTTGTTCAAAGGGCAGTCAAGAAAGAGGTCCGAGTCCTGTATCCTGAGGGTCAGATGTTAATGTAGGTGTCGTTTAGGAAGGTGGAGGATCCCGAAGATCACAAGAATGGGGTATAAATTCTTTTGAACGGAGGAGACGTTGGTTTTGGGAGAAAATCTCGAGGCATGATAACCAGAGTCAATTATCCAAGTTTCTCTTCAGCTCGACCTACCCAAATTCTGTACTATCTGGCAGCATGCAAAATGGACAACATGCAGCCTGACTTAAAGTAGACTTGATTCCATATATAATGCTGGTGAATATGTAGATCTCCATTACTTAATTTCAATGGGCTGTTGATCAATTTCAAATTTTTACATTAGTGTAATTTATTGATAATTAATTTTTGCGTAGTTGTGAAAAATTGCATTAGCCTACAGCCAGATTGCAGACAAGTAGGCCATAATCGACAGGAATACTATTTGTATGGGCAGCCACGGGAGGGTTAAAAGTCATTGTTACCGTTTTCAGCAAGAGCTTGAAAAAATGCAAGGCAGAAAATTAAGAGCTTCTTTATTTCTAAAGAGATTTCATTACTTAAATTTCTGACTTTCACTGAAGTGCATCATTCGTAACATTAGTATTTCAATGGGAAGAAATTTCTTAGACCTCAAAAGTAGTAGTTAGAAAAATGGGTTTCAATTTTCCAGGGGGGGCAAGTGCCCCCCTTGCCCCTATGTGCGGGCGCCCATGCAACGTATCCACCCCACCTCCGGGAACCTCCTCAGTTCAAATCCTAATTTAAACTCTGTATGAATGACTGATATTCAGATGATTTACCGACGGATCCTATGACTTGAAAGGACAGAAAGATGGAACTGGTGATGTCCCAGTTCGTGATGTAGGTGAGGTTACTCGTTCCAGGGATCGCTTGAAGACCAGCCGCCTTCGCCTTCACGAACAGATTAGAAATGTCACGAATCGTCGACAAGTTCAGACATGGTCTTTCATCTACAATAGAAGACGCAACAAAAACGTCTACCACCATGATTGACTACTCTCGACTTCTGGCAGCAACAAATTTCCTTGCTGCATAGTAAAGCGAAGTGAGAGTTCGGCTGCATATTTATTATTATTATTATTATTATTATTATATCGGATCTTTATGGGTCAGGTTTTGCTTCAGTGCAATGAAGGATCTATAGGCCTATGAACAAATCCTGATGCTCATAAAGAATCCTATCCAAATGGAACATGCAGACATTCGTTCATCCATTAGTTCATCCATCCATCCATTTATCCATCCATCTATCCATCCATCAATTCATCCATCCATCCATCCATCTATCTGTCCATTAATCCATCAATCCATACATCCGTATATCCATTCAATCAATCTATCCAATTATGAATCCATTTATACCGACATCACCATCTATGCATCCGTATATCCATTCATCCGTCCATCCCTCAATTCATCTAGTTATGCATCCAGCATTCGTGCATTCATTCAGCTATGCATTGATCTGTTCGGCGATGCATAAAATCTATCTATCCATCGAGTTTTGCAGCAATTCATACATCCACACATATCCATCCATATAATCTTCCTGCCTTCCTTCTATCCCTACACATTTATTAATTGTGCAAATTTTTCTCCTTAAAATCTTCTTTATTTGGGTACTTTCCATCAATATCTTTACCTGCTTATTTAGTCAGTAATTTATTTTCGGTGTAGTTACCTAAAAAGTCGAGTAGCTTCTGTTTTGCAGTTTCTCTCACTTGGTTTTCGTGAGGCATTTCGATGAAGTGAAAAATGACTCCACCGAGAACTGCATAGACCAAGGTAATACTGACGATAATGACAACGGTACGCCAGTGCATGATGACGATAACAAAGAAGATAATATGATGATGATAATGACGATTAATTAGCTGCAGGTTGATCCTGAGTGGAAGTGAATATTCTTCTTCTTGTCTCGGCTAACTATCTGATTCACGCTTTCAAATGGTACGATTTCAATCTTCGGAACCTGTCACAGTCAATAAACAAATGATTCGTTAATTAATTATTCCATAATTATATACATATAAATTGATATAATTACTGTGTTTCACCGGGTGCAGGATTGCATCGAAGCAAGATTAAGTAGTATTAAGTAGGGTTAAGTAAGGTTAAGTAGGGTCAGGCAATATTGATTAGGAGTAAGTGGGATTAAGTAGGATTACGCATGATTAAGTAGGATTAAGTGGGATTAAGTAGGATTAGAAGCGGATTCAGAACAACAAATTCAGATGACGACTGGGAACTATGGTGGGTGGATGAGTGAATGGCTGGGTGGATAACTGCCTGGATTTCTGGGTAGCTGCATGGGCAGGTGAATGGACGACGAACCGTCGGACCGTCGGACTGACTGACTGACTGATTGACTGACTGGCTGGCTCACTGACTGACTGACTAACTGACTGACTGACTGACTGACTGACTGACTGACTGACTGACAGACTGACTGACTGACTGACTGACTGACTGACTGACTGACTGACTGACTGACTGACTGACTGACTGACTGACTGTCTGACTCTCTGACTGACTGACTGACTGACTGACTGACTGACTGACTGACTGACTGACTGACTGACTGACTGACTGACTGACTGACTGACTGACTGACTGACTGACTGACTGATTGACTGACTGACTGACTGACTGACTTAGCACAAGGAGTCATAGGCCCTTGGCACATTATCTCAGCTTTTTAACATTATGTAGGCCTATATGTTACTCTGAACTAATGCAAAACATCATGCCAATCTATTCAATACATACATGTAACCATCAAGGATCGGATCGTAATGATTACGAGGAGCATGAATTATGGCGATGACAAATATTGAGTTGCACATTTTAGAATGCAGCAGAAAATAAAGATTAGTAACAACTATGTTTGAAATGACAAACAATAACAACTAACGAATTGAAGTGCATACATGTACTTACTGAAATGTTCAAAATCATTGTCCATCTCTGACAATTGCATACGGACTATGGTTAGAAACTTGTTTTTACTCCATAATAATGAAATTACAGTTACCGAATTCGATTTTTCATATTGTCAACTCATGTTATCAAGACGCAAAACGATATTTTGCTAAAATAACGAAGCGATTAAAAGAGAAGTCTAAGTGATTAACATGAGATAGTCTGAAACGCCCTGTAGATTCCTTGGGCCTATACCAATTGTTCGAATTGTTAGGCAGAGGCGGTTCCAAGTGCTTGAGTCCACATATCATTTTGGTGAAAGGAGGGACAGCCTTCTGTTTGTCTCAGAGATTCTTCAGTGAACGCGTTACTCGGACTCTGTATAATACCAATAATATTGGTATTATATTAGTTTACAATGCAGTGTAATATTCTTATGTATTGTAATAGTAGCTTACCTGTGCAGATCCTGAAAAAGGTCATATTCACATAGAGCTTTTGAGGCATTCACAAAATGCGCTATATGAAAGTCCAGATAAGTCTACGTTCATACACATTGACATACCAGCACACACACACACACACATGCGTTTCATACATACGTAGGCCTACATGTAGGCCTACACATGGGCGGATACAGAAATTTTCAAAGGGGGGCAAAATTATTGCCAGAAAAATTCTGATTACCTTTTTTTTAGTTGTTTGGTCGAAATGTCCGGAAAATATATCAATTATCCCTGCCAAAATAACTGATGACCTTTTTTAGTCATCAGTCTTCTGGCCGACGTAATCTCTGCAAGCAATATAATATATGCTATAACCTCTCTAGTCGTCGCACCCTCTCCCGTTGCATTGATTTAATGCTTGTTGAAACCAAAATAATGGGGACCACGTCCTATATATATATATATGCACTTTTGAAATGAGGGCCTTGGCCGGATTGCCACCTGTGGATCCGCCCCTGGGCCTACATATACATGTAAATACATGCAGGCATACATTATAGTTTCGTCAAAGTACATCTCTTATATAAGAGTTATTTTAGGAAGTAGACAGAATGCGTTCAGTGAATACAATGTCATGTAATTGTAAGTTACAGTTCGTCAGATGATTTCTTGGAACAGTCACTAAAACTCGGTGCGCGTTCTTCGGGGAAGGGAGCCAAAACCTTTGAGTTAAGGTCACGTGCATGTTTCTCTTTATCTCTTTATGCTGCTGTGTTTAGCATGCTTCGATTTAAAGCACGTAATGTAAACATTAACTAAAGTACCGTAATAGAACAATGAAAGCTTATTAGGGCCTACACAGTTTCTGTTAGCAACACTGTGTCCTAACAAAGATGAACAGTGTCGCCCACCTCTTTCCACCAGGCTTAGGACTGGCATTTCCAGAGTACGAGCAGTGGCGGGGACATAACAAGCTAGGTAGGCCTAGTCAGTTGGCATGATAAGATCGAGGCATAAACTAAGTACCGTAGCGGTATTCAAGCAGTTTGTTCAATCATTGTATATTCATGTATACATTACTTGTATACATTTTCAGAACAGACAGCAGTAGCTGACGCGGCCCTAATCGCTATGGGATAATAGGGAGGCTGTGCATCCTTTGCTAAAAAAAACTTCAGGCAATGCTTAGCGATCGTCCATCCGAAAAATATTGCCGGTCACGCATCGATGATTTGTTGAATCGCCGCCCATTGTAGTCACAGTGCAACCATGCGTTTATCAGCCAGTCAGCGTGCACGATATGTTAATATGTATACATGTAGCCCTACGTTAGCACACAGGCCGAGTCTATAAAATCCAAAATTGCCAATAGTTAGCAATATGAGAATTAACGAATAGGCTAATTAATTAATGGTCAATTGCGATCAAATGTATTTATTCCACAATAAGTAATGACACATGTAAAATTAATATTACTGCGTATCCCACACTGTCTGAATTTCGAGATAGGTTTATATAGAGACAGACAGACGGAGACATAGGCCTAGTTAATTTAACCTGCCGCCTAGTAGCACAGACAACATAGTCCCTTCCGCGGAACTTGTCTAACTCTATTTATAAAGTAGTTCCTACCCAAGACTTTCCTCTTTGGCCGTGCCTGGGTCAGGAGCGCCTCTGAATAGCTTCCTTGAAGTGGCGCTATGTAAATGCCTCAGATGGATATGTAGGCGTCTTTATAAGACGTCTCTGTAATAGGCTAACTTGTCACATTCTTCACGACCTCCTCCCTCCCCTTATATTTTAAGGTCACTCCATACAATACTCGACCAAGGCCACATAATCTAGCCTTTCATAGAGTTGATTTTTTTGCCAGAAACAGTTTTATTATGCGAATGTTACATAACTTTGCATAAATTTTTCTATTATTTATTTCCTCCGTAAACTACTGTGCGTTTGCTGCGGTATAATAAAGAATATTCTTACTTACTTACTTACTTAACTAGCATTGATAAAGACGCCTAAATAAATGCTGATTATAATTATCAAGCGTTGAAATAAAGATCTAGGAGCAGATGACGTAAATTACTACGTCATCGTCATTATTACAATTATCGTTTTTCAGTTGCAGCATATAGATTTGAAGATGACACACGCTAATGTTATTATCAGAAATTTGCAGAAATCTTCTCCTTTCCGTCGAAATTCGTCCGATTTCCATTCCGTCAGCTGCTGCTTCGATCGAATCTTCATCGAAAGTTATCAGGTCGACATAATTAATAAAAAAAATGGTGAACTTTTAATCGAAAAATTCGACAAATTCAGATCAATTTTGCGATCTCAAAGTTAGAGCTGCTTGACTTTTTTGAGAAAATTCAGTGACCTCTGAAGCGCGAAAATGTAATTCATTTTTATATTAAATTTTTGGTTCTTAGTTTAAATCTTGATTTAATTGGATTTTGATGTTGATGAATTTTTAGTTTTTAGAATCAAATTTTATTTTCTTTCTTTCAGTTTTTCTGTTAATAAGTTAGTTCCCACGAGCTGTAATTTTTTGGAGGAAGTGTTATAAGAAATAAACTAGCTCTTTTTGCCATTTTCCAAATAAGTTAGATCTATCGACGTTGACAGTATAGGCAATGTTGATATAAGATAGGATTTTAACAGAATTATTAGAGACTGATTCGTAGCTTTCATAGGAAGACAATTTTCTTGTTTGGGTCGTCACAACTTTGGAAATGTTACCAGCATGTCGACGCACTAAAAAGAGTGCTGATACTTGAGAATCGCTGCTCTAAAGTAATTATAGGCCTAATTGTTAATCTGTTTGTTGCTTTCCGTTGTCGGTGGAGCGATTGTTGAAACATTTCCTATCCAGATCGTTCGTTTTCATGGATTGCAAGAAACCGTCTGGCGAATTAATTGTCATCAATCGGAAGGTGGCGATTCTTGCGACTGAACGACATCTGTCTCATATATGGTGCAAACTACGAACTGTTGCTGCTTAACGACACTGTCATATCAAGGATGATTAGTGTCGCCCTCCTCTTTTCTCCAGGCTTGGGACTGGCACTGCCAATCCAACAGCAGTGGCGGAGTTCCGACTACTACACCGGTAGATGCAACACTAGCGCAAGAATATCTAGACGGTTCTTATGGAAATATTCCTAAAGCGGAAATACAGTGATCATTTAACAAAGATGCTAGTTAAGTCGTTTAAGTCTTTCGGAAATGTATTGCTGCATTCTATGATACCATATCATATGCATAGCTATGCTAAACCTATCTGGTGTGTTGTGTAGTTGTGGTGATGTCGGAGCCGCAAAGATCCTTCAAGAAGATTCGACATCCGTCGACGGAAGGCGCTTCTTATGGTTGGAATGACGAGCGACACCTGTCAACAGCTGTAAGTTATTGAAGAAAGCATGCTTAGGAATATCTTAGCAGCAGTCTTGGAGACCTCTCTCTAGACTCAGCCACTGCATTACTCTGACAGAGCCAGTCCCTGTCCTCAGCGGCCCTGGATGAAGAGTGGATGAAGCTAGTAATTGAAATTGGGTGTCATAGTATACTTATTATTGAGGAGGGATTCCGTTGAATACATTTTATAGGCAGATATTCCAAACCGATGAGGGATTGGAGATGGCGGTGTCACGAAATAGAGTTTCCCCCGTATTAATTGTATCCCCCAAATTTAAAAAAGTCGAAAAAACCGCTTCCGCGTTTATTTTATTTTGCAAATTAAATTTCATCTACTTTATTTTGAACAATGACACTAACAGGTATGTTTATTCTTACTAGATAATTTGGTTTGCCCTGTTTTTAGAGCACTTAAAACATTTAAAACACTTAAGAACACTCAGAGTCACTAAATAAATTCGAGTTGCCTTTATCTGAGCATTGCTTAGGACACTTAAAACAATAAGAGTCACTTTAAATTTTGATTACAGCTCATAATTTTTTTATTATGCGCATTTTTCAAAAAAGGAGATAGAATGGTTTATCCCCTCGGATGGAATCAACCGGTTAATTCCATCCGGGGGGATAGATTAATTCATCCCCCCCCCCGGATAGCTTTCAGAAGGGATACTCCGTTTCGTGTCAGCGGCCGTAAGTTGAACAGAAAGTTGCCTCAATTAGTTGAATAACAGCAACGGGTGACTTAAGATAAAAGGAGTGAGAGGTGCAAGGAGTTGAATTATATGAAAGGGTGACTTTACAGTTAAACGGAGAGAGACTCAAGAAGTTTATTTATAAGAAGCCTTTAGTCGAATGGAAAGAGTCCCAAGGAGTTGAGTAGTAGGAAAGGACATGCATGGCCTTAATTTGAACGTAAAGAGCCCACGCAGTTGAGTTGCTGAAAAGGGTGGAACACAGGCCAAAGAAGTTAAAGTGTAGGAAACGGTGACCCCAATGTCCTTCTATTGAATTAATGTATTTTTCTTCTGTGCTATGGGTGTTTCTCCCTCCCTCGCTTCCTCCCTCCCTCTCTGTCTGCCTTTCACTCTGTCTCTGTCTCTCTTTGTCTCTGTCTGTCTGTCTGTCTCTCTATCTCTCTCTCTCTCTCTCTCTCTCTCTCTCTCTCTCTCTCTCTCTCTCTCTCTCTCTCTCTCTCTCTCTCTCTCTCTCTCTCTACATTATCTTTTAGAGTTTTTAGTCATTATTCGGCTGTATGAGAGTTTTCATCATTTCAATGTGAAAATGTATTACCAATGCTAGTCCCAAGGATACTCGAAAGTATGCAAAAATAATTTTTGCGATTTTGACTTAGACATTCCATTCCCTACTACTTTCTATCTATCTATCAACTGTCGGCCCGCTATTCCGAGTGTCCACTATTCCGACGGTCCACTATTCCGAATATCTGCTATATTTTGTTCGTTATTCTTGGTGGTTAGCCAGATTGAGGCTACGGTGGATTAGGGTTGGGTTAGGGTGGGTTAGGGCTGGGTTTGGGTGGGTTATGGTTAGGGTTATGGTTAGAGTTGGGATGAGTTAGGGTTAGGGTTATAGTTAGGTTTAGAGTTAGGTTTAGGGTTCGGAATAGTGGACCTTCGGAATAGTGGACCCTCGGGATAGTGGACCCAAACCATCTAAATAGTCCTGTTAAGGCGCTACTTAAATGTGCAAAATTTATAGAACTTGAAGTTGAAGGTGTTGATAAATTGCAGAGGCCATGTCAGAGACTAGTCCGGCAGTTTTGATAGGGTCCGCCCTGCAGTGGCGGCCAGAGACTTGTCCGGCAGTTTTGGCACCGTCCGTCCTGGGGGCCAGAGAAGTCCGGCAGTTTTGGCACCGTCCGTCCTGGCCACCGGTCAGCTCTGTCGGCTCTGGTATCTGGCATGGCGCGCTGGCTGTTGACTGGTACCTGGTTCCGGCAGCGATCGAAGGATGACTGCAATTCTGGAGAGGAACGACAAAGATCCAGTTGACCGACCCTCGTGGAAGCACCTAGGTTTGTTTGAGTTTATCTTAATGTCAGAAATATCTGATGCCTTTTGGCTGCAGCTGATGAAATCGTCATATCATGTGAGGATGCTATAGGTAGGCTATTGGGATGCAGCTCATGATATCGATCAGACGAACGCTTCTGCTTTTGCATTTTCTCCTTCTCTTCCATTGGTTCTGTTTGCCTAACTGTTTTGCTCTATTAATCCTTCTATCCCGTCGCTATTTAAACTTTAGTCTGATCTCTTTCAACTTGCTTTCTCACGGTCGGCTGACTTCTTGTTTTTTTCTTGTCTGTTAATGTCTTCTTGACTTCTGCATTTGGATTATGAGTTTAGTCTGTGATTCTACGTGAAGCGAGCCTCGATTGATGTGTCTTTGTAAATGATGATATAATTACTGACTTATAATTCAGGTTTAGTTACTTAAATTACTTAGCATTTTTGTTAAATGATCACTGTATTTCCGCTTTAATTAAGTAGGGCCTATATTCTTGATGTTGCCCACAAGACCGTAGGGGATGTTTTGGGTGTTTGAAACCCCTCCCTAGAAACGAAATAATGTGCGTACGTGTGTGTGTGTGTGCATTATACTTTGTAGCCTATAGGCAGTTTTGAAGTACGGTAGCGTACAAGTACTATTTAGGCTGTAGACCAACACATTTTTATTTTCTATAATAATATTTATGTCAATTTAGATTGAATCGCAGGCTACATCTCTCTTTGATTAATAATCGGTTAAACGAGACATCAGGGTAACCAAGAAACCTATTTACTATTTAATTATAATAATGTGCATTATGTGAAAAATTGTGGTATACCTACTGCGTTCATGATTCTTCATACCGTTTTCGTATCTATGTTAACTACCGTGTCACATCATAAATTCCTCCCGCTTTGTATTAATGAAGACGGAGATTCAAATGGACACATTAACACCTTTTGTATAGCTTTCAATCCTCAGGGCAAGTTTTCAAGTATCCACAATTCGAGCAACGTGCAGTCGCCTAAAGCTTGCCGATCCCTAACATTTGTGACACACCTGAGAGAAATTGTGGGGAGGGAATTCCTTCACGTTCCCTCCCCAGGTTAAAAAGTGGGGAGGGAATTTCCTCCCCTCCCTCCCCGGAATTTACGGCCCTGAAAGTTGCAGCTTGTTCACGAATGAAGACCATGAAATGACTCCCGTTCCAACTCAATGCTTTAACATATATAGCGCCACAGTTAATTTTTTCAAGTACACAAGTGGCTTGGACATTTTGACGATTTTTGAAGAGAAAATTAAATTAAACATTATTATTTTAGTCTGGGCCCAACGGTGTACCGGTGATTGTCAGTTAATTACTGCGTTCAAAGCGATGATTGTTTTGATAAAAAAGTGTCCATGTTTACCACTCTACTGTTTGGTTAGAAACTCTGACCATTTACAGTCGCCGAGTCACTTGGAGTCTTCGATTTATGTTGATCTCTGTAGCAGGTCTATTCTTCAGAAGAGGTGTTGTCAGAGACGGGCCATGCAGGATTGCATGGTCCTACGGCTATGCATACAGTCCTATACATGGATAATCAAAGTATTTCGATGGAAACAACTACTTGGAGACATGCGATTTGGGCTTTCAGAATTCATGCAAGACTACAAACAGTTTCGTCAAGTCTGCTATTATTGACCAATATAGTCTATTACATTCCTTACAGTGTTTAACTACCTAAATTGGGGTGCAGTGCAACTGTAAGAACGTCAGTTTGTGATTGCTACAGAGACCAGAAAACACCGGCAGTTTTGGTACCGTCCGTTCTGTCAACTATTAGTCAGCTCTGACATCGTCGATCTCTATCTGACACAAAGCGTCAGCTAGTATAATGGCGTCGTCAGTATTTATTTAATCGGCGAAAGGACTCCGGTAGTTTTTGGACCTGGCATACCCTACACAGTATATCCGCCTCGGACGGGGATCGAACCCGTGCTCTCTGCGTTACAGGCAGACCGCTCTAACCACTCGGCCACCGTGCTTCACGAGTTGCCCGATGTTGATATCTGACCCGTTCTTCATCCTTTCAATCCGCTCTTTTACGGTCGAGCTGAGTCATAATAATTATACGAGCTGCGAAACGTCCGAAGGCCTATCTACATTTTCGAGCTGGAAAAAACAATAGAAATAAATGACATAATTGCAAGGAAATGAAACAATGCATTTTAAATAATACATTTTAAATAATACATTTTAAACAATATATTTTAAGTAATACGCGACGTTTAGCAGATGAGTTTACATAATATTTGTCAAAACCTGAATTGATTTGACTTCTCATTATAATTAGACCTATATCCATTTCAAAATTTATCCAGTGTTTATGTTGACAGGTATTGCACTTTCAGATTTTTATAAATGTAATGCATAGACCTCTCCGCCTAGGTTACGTACCCTTAATTAAAACGGCGCTGCAGAGTGCAAATAAATTATCGTTTCCATCGTTTCAATTGTGAATAAGCTGGTGCCCTGCTTCGCTCTCATACATGTAGCTTGAGAGCATATCGCTTTATAAACCTGGATCATTCTACGATTCGGCCGATTATCAGATAACGACCAGCTATTGGCAGATATCGCAACTTGGCAAGGCCTCATGCCTACTCTCCCCGGCCGAAGCCGGGTTCGAGAGTATTGTATAGGCTTATATATATATAAATAAATATATATATATACAAATATAAAGGCCTACGTGTATACATGTCTATCATGCAATGAATTTATATGGCGCCCCTTCAAGATCCGTGGGCTCCCCCTACCCAGGCACAACCGTATAGAGGAAAGTATGAGTAGTTTATAAAAAGAGTTAGTCACAAGTCCCCCCTCAGCCCTGGACAAAATGGTCGTTAGACTATTCCAAGCAGAGGAACACAGAAATAATGGAAGCCCTCTTCTTTCTCATGAGGGTTGTGCGTGCACTAGGAAGCACAAAGTTGCCCCTTGGGGTCGAGCGCATATTACACACACACACACACACACACACACACACATATATATATATATATATATACATGTAGGTGTGTACACTGTACAATGTATATACATGTATGCATTATATAAACATTATTACATGTGCAGTGAAAACCGCGTCGGTGTAGGTTTGGAGTGAAAAGCTCAAAAACTGTGGAAATGCATCACGGTCAAACAGACAGAAAGACACACAGAGAGACATACAGACAGACAGACAGACAGAATCTTCTCTTTATTTATATAGCTATAAACATATACAGTGAAAGCTGTGTCGGTGTAGTCTCGCGAGTGAAATTTACGCTGAGGTATATACTTGCATTTAATTGCAAGCGCACGTTCCTGTTCGGTATCTATTAACCGCGAATGGACACCTGCCTCTCCAGCGGCTGCGGCTCATTGGCATTACTCAGGAGGCACCACTGTTTCGATTCGGATGCTGTTGCTGCAGCAGACAATCGTGTGTTGCAAGTTGCAACAAAGGCTGGACATCGAACTGAATAATTTCGTACGCAAGGCGATAACTGGACAATTAAGGCGCCACCTCGCGGTCACAGCGGTCGCGGCTATAAATAACTCATGTGGTCATTCGCTTGTGCACGGGATAAATGAAGTGCAAAGTTCAAGTGGCATGCCGTGCTACCGGCCCATGCTATACACAGGCGTATCGTCATGTATATTATATATACGTAGACAGGCAGATAGGAAGACAAACAGGCAGACAGGCAGGCCGAGAGACAGACATGCAGGAGTATGTGCACTGAGAGAGGATCGACTGAAAAAGATTTATAGCCGTGGACAGAGAGCTAGGATTGAGTGGGCGAGACAGAAAGATTGCAGAAAGTTTAAGAGGGACACAGACCTACATCGGAAGCAATAGACGGAGACAACAGACACGTGAGGGGGGAGACATAGAAACAAGACAATAGAATACTGATATAGGCAGCGAGTTTCAGACAAGATAGAGACAATGAGACATTGTGACTCGAGAAGGTAGAGGGACAGATAGAGAGGGCGACAGATAGAGAGAGGGACAGATAGAGAGGGCGACAGATAGAGAGAGGGACAGATAGCCAGAGAGGCAGATAGAGAGAGAGACAGATGGCGAGAGGGACAGATAGCGAGAGGGACAGATAGTGAGATAGGCAGATAGTGAGAGAGGCAGATAGCGAGAGGGACAGAGAGTGAGAGAGGCAGATAGCGAGAGGGACAGATAGCGAGAGGGACAGATAGTGAGAGAGGCAGTTAGCGAGAGGGACAGATAGAGAGAGGGACAGATAGCGAGAGGGACATATAGAGAGAGGGACATATAGCGAGAGGGACATATAGAGAGAGGGACAGCTAGCGAGAGGGACATATAGAGAGAGGGACATATAGCGAGAGGGACATAATATAGAGTGGACGAAAGAGTGAGTGCGATAACGAGCGAGAAAAAGAGAGCAAGAGGTGGGCGGGTAAACGGAGGGACAGACAGACAGACAGACAGACAGACAGAAAGAGACAGAGAGAAAGAGAGAGAGACATGGACAGAGATAAGGGGTGTCAGATACAGAGACGTGTGTCCATGATATAAGCGATCAATGCTATCTTTGTGTAAGTGTCGTTCTGCGAAGCAATTCAGTCGCGATTAATGATAACATTTAAGCGATTAACATCTCAGTTAAAAAGTTCCTGAAGCGATCAAGTCAAGTCGCTCAACTATGGCTGGCGTTAAGTCCACTAGTTAGCGTAGGCTGTATAGGCTACTCTGCATCGCCTTCTCTCTACCTGCTTCATTCACATCTACTTAAAGACTGCAGAAATTCAGCGAGAGGCGGATTGTTCAGTGGCTACCGAGTCCGAGAAATTGAAGGCGAATCAAGGCGATTAATATTGTCAACGAAAGATTGGTCGATGACGACGATTGCAGCAAAAATAATAATATTAATAATATTATTATTATGATGACCGAGAAAATAAATGAAATCGTTCAGGTCAGTCTGCTTTTTGGAATCATTGCTTTGCTGTTATTGTATACATGGTAGTAGTAGTAGTAGTAGTAGTAGTTGTTGTAATAGTAGTAATAGTAGTAGTAGTATAGTATTAGTGGTAGTAGTGGTAGTGGTAGTGGTAGTAGTAGTAGTCTATAGTAGTAGTAGTAGTGGTAGTGGTCGTGGTGTAGTGGTAGTGGTGGTGGTGGTGGTAGCAGCAGCAGTAGCAGTAGTAGTAGGAGCAGCAGCAGCAGCAGCAGTAGCAGTAGCAGTAGCAGTAGCAGTAGCAGTAGCAGTAGCAGTAGCAGTAGTAGTAGGAGCAGCAGCAGCAGTAGCAGTAGCAGTAGTAGTAGGAGCAGCAGCAGCAGCAGCAGTAGTAGTAGTATTAGTAGTAGTTGTAGTAGTAGCAGTAGTAGTAATAAAAATAATAATAAACTAATAATAATAAGTGTAGTAATAATGATGATTAGTATTGTTCATCTTGTTAGCCTACTGTTATAAAACGAGAAAAATCAGGCTAGGAAAAGTCAATATTATTGAAGACTAAATTATAGGCTAACTGGACGATAACATTTCTGAACATTTTATGCAACTGAAATATCAATAAAAATGGAATCAACTGCTCTGCATGAATTGCTGGATATTTAGCATCATCATTGTCATCGTCGTCATCATCTTCGTCGTCGTCATTATCGCCGTCGTCGTGGTTTTCAACTCAAAGTCATGATCAGGATAATCAGGATACTCTTTGATGTGATGAGTTTGACTTTTGTTTCTGTAGCTCTTCGTTCGTCTGAGTGAGGACGTTGATGAAGAAATTCAAAGACTTACGAATGACTCAACATACCAAAATGACGTACCAGTCCGGTATCACTGCAAATACATTCTATTATTATATTACAAATATATCTCAAATTAATTATCGTTAAAAGTTATTGTTACTTTACCACAGGGGTCTATAGATAGGTGAATTCACCACACAAGGAAAATAAAAATCATAACATCTTAAACTGTTGCATCTCAACTCGCTCTGATACTTACACCACCAACACCACCACCAACAACAACAACAACACCGGCACCATCACCAACACAAACAAAATCAACACCTCCACTACATCAACACCACTACAACCATCACCCCAAGACTACCAGCACCACTACCAAAACCATTAACACTACCACCAACACCGCCACCACCAGCAGCAGCAACAGCACCAATACCACCACCAGTACCACCACCACCAATACCACTGCAACCACAAACACCACCACCATCAACACGATTAGGCCGACCACTGCCGAAAGCACAGCTGCTTCTACCCAATTGCTACTTTTACTATTTTTCGTGCCTGAATAAACACCGGGAACAAAACCTAAGCTACATGAAGTGTACGTGGTGTTAATAGTTTATTATTTTTATGAGGCTATATCTTGCAATTTATGATAGTAGTAACGGCATAGGTCCACGCAGTCTGTCTTGCTCATGCAATAAAGCCAAATTGTACGATGTACAGCACTGCACATGTACATGATGTACAACATTGTACATCGTATAAATATAATAATTAGCCTATCTACTATTGCAAATAGTTTAGTGCCAGGTTAAACTATTCTGTGTGTGCTAAACTTGCTATTCTAAGTAGGCCTCATCCCAAGTATATGCCTACTATAAATACTGTATATGATGTATTTATTAGTTATAATAATATCCATTCGGCTTTAAGAGCAAACATTTTGAGAAAGAAACTCTAGACGTCTGACGCGCAAGCCAGACTCGTGTGTGCATGCGTGGGTGTATTTATGTAGATATTTTGTATACACATGTGTAACATATGAAGTATGTATAAATATGCGCCTTTCGCTATTTGTATCTGAAATGCACGGCGATGCATAGAAGGTCGAGAGTTGTTTGATTACGGACCACTTGATGTCACTTAGGTGAGACTGAGCGAAGAGGAGGAGGAGGAGGAGGATGGGTGGACAGTCATCGTTTGCATTCACCGAAACGGGTCTGAGGGATGCAGTAATAGGCCACACACTCTCACATATTCAAAGTCACACATACGCACATTATACACAAATACATGTATACACCCGCATGCATGCATGCGGGTGTATACATATATACATACATGCATACAGACAGACAGACAGACAGACAGACAGTCATACATACATACATACATACATACATACATACATACATACATACATACATACATACATACATACATACATACATACATACATACATACATACATGCATGCATACATACATACATACATACATACATACATACATACATACATACATACATACATACATACATACATACATACATACATACATACATATATACATATATATGCATGCATGCATGCATGCATGCATGTTTGCATACATGCACAATTGCACATACATGCACACAGACAACTACTGCCTCATATACGCTCGTATATCAATCTATACAACAATGTCCTCTCCACTGTTATTGAAAATTTGTCGGAAAAATACGGGTCAAGTAATGGCCATAAACTCAAATATAAAATATGTATGTTGGCTATTTATAGATTTGTATATATATATATATATCGGTCTATGTACATGACATGAAAAGAAGCAAGCGCTTGTAGGCCTACAAGCATACACACGATACTCGTGTATACGCTTTACACTGGCGTAACAACTTAGTTAGTATTATAGCTATAAAGTCCTGCGATCTCGCATGACCAGAAATAATTGAAGCAGCCGGATAGACTAGGCTGCAATTTAGGCCGAAGTCATGCACCTGAAAGTTAATCAAGTGATTAAAATGGTTTGCCACCTTAGCTCAATAATTATCTTATATCAATAAAATTATCAATATCCATATCCCTATCATAGGCGCAATCACGTCCTAAAAGTTGGGGGGTACCAAATGAATCACGTCCTAAAAGTTGGGGGGGACCATAATGATAAAGTCAATGGGACCACTCAAAAGTTGGGGGGACGCGTCCCGTGGGTCCCATAGAGTGGTTGCGCCTATGATCCCTATCAATATCAATAAAATATATAGCGTATAGTTGTTGCCTTAATCGTTGCAACTAATAAAAGGTATTGATAATTCTCTCGCCTTGTCTGTTCTAATAGATTACTTTATTCGCTTGCATCGGATACGGAAGTTCAGAATAAGGGGTGTAGATCTAGAACAATAAGGCCTAAGTTTAGAACAGCAGCTGAAGATAGAGAGGACAGAGGATAGAGAGTTCGTATCTCTCTTCGCGTACCACGGTCTTTCTCTCTAAACTAAAATTAATGTGCACTTCAGAGCTCTGTAAGGAGGGCATTTACAGATTTCAGATTTCAGTTGCATTGCATTGAGTTATGCTGTAATCTTATAATAATGGTCGAACTAGAACCTGCTCACCAGGCAGCAGCTAGAACATGAGTAGAGGCAGAGTCTTTTACATAGGCTATTATCATATGGGTCAATAAATTTACTTTTCTTGTTTAATGGCTCTCCGTGCGTGCCCATAAATATTATAGGTTTGTGTGGTAATAATTTATATGCGGGGGTTGGCGTAAAGAAGTAGCTCACAGAGAAGCTGTGGCCTCCATCCTCCACTAATCAGCCTCTCTTTCCGTCATCCCGGGCCGGGCCTCCCCTGAGGTCCCTCTATCCTTAATTGCCGAGCGTGAGTTTTAGCTATGATGCTTTTGATTCTCCCTCTGTTTTTCACTGGGCTCAAGTTGCGACCGCCCTGAATAGGGATAAAAGCTCCTGTGCGGATAATGACGGACTATAGTCCGAAGTCGGTTCCTGCCGATTCCACACATTCTACAGTCGTGGCTGGGCTGGGAGCACCTCTAAGCGGACCTCTTGAAGGGGCACTATATAAATCTTCGGAATGAATGAATGAATGAACGAATGAATATGAATATTCAAGTGTTTGGGATTCAGATCCAAATGACAGAGTGCGTATGTAGCCCGATGCATTTTCCGCTCGGTTTCCTCTCGTCCGCCCTCTAGACCGACAATCGGGCGGAGAAGCAATGTACTTGAGGTGTGGGTTGATGAAGGCAATTGACGTCTAAGCGAGACGAGGTTGGAGAGGGCATACCCTGGCAAATCAACGGGTCAAGTGCCACATGAAAATTCTCCGCTGTTCACCGTCCAAGTAACAGTAGTAGGCCTAACTCCCTTGATCTCCGTAGCAAGCAGTCCGTATACCTGATTCACAGAGTTCCTTTCAACAGCGCAAGGCCTAACGTTGTGAACTTTTAGCTCTCTCTTCGGTTTAAGTTTTAAATATAATTATAATAATTATTTTCTAATTAATAACTGAGCTCTGCGAGTCATTTGCTCAGGGCGTGCTGAGAATTAAGTCTTTAAGTTGCAGTTTTATAGACGTCCACGTGTTATACTTACGATTACCACTCCATATGTCAATATGTATATCGAACTGTCCATGTCTATTCCGTCCGGGGTGATTGCATCCCATCTGCTTGCATCATGAGACAGAAACAGAGACAGAGCCAGAGACACAGAGTCAGACAGAGAGACAGAGAGAGAGGTGAGAGACAGAGAGAGAGACAGAGAGAGAGAGAGAGAGAGAGAGAGAGAGAGAGAGAGAGAGAGAGAGAGAGACAGAGACAGAGACAGAGACAGAGACAGAGAGAGACAGAGACAGAGAGACATAGACAAAGACAGACAGACAGAGAGGGAGACACTCAGACAAAGAGAGCGACAGACAGAAAGAGAGAGAGACACACAGTGAGAGACAGAGAGGCAGAGAGGCAATGAAACAGCCAGACGGACAGATGTAGAATTACGCAGACGAGCGGCAGTTTGTCTGCATGTTTGGCTTTCTTTTCCTACACAAATTCCTCTTTTCTTCCATTCCTTTCTTTCAGTTAATCATTCTCTCTTTCCCATATTTTCTTCCCTCTTCCAGTCAATCTTTGTGCTGTACATATATAATGTCACCATAAAAATATATCATGAAAGGTTTCACTAACCCAATACTTACTTGTTTTACTTGAATAGCAGTGACGCGAAGGCGACAGGCTGTCCCCTGATACAGGACTGGACGGTTAGAGGAGATCGTGAGGACCATAGCTTTGCATCAAGGTTTCCGTCTTCCATTTTCGACTGGCGAACAGAGGATGCGACTGATTGCAGCCAATACAACAACTCATCGACAGCAGCTGACGAGACCATCCCACAGGTAGGCATATATTCATTATTAATATTGTGGGGCGCGGTGGTGTAGTGGTGGCGTCATTGCCTTGAAGCCGGAAGGTTCGAGGTTCGAATCCACCTCAAGTCGCCGCGTAGGAACCTTGGGCAGGTTCTTCACTCGCAATTGCTTGGGCGCTTTGGCGTGAAACTCCGATGCAGTGTCCGCTCTGCAGTCGGGAGCGCCTCTGAGTAGGCAGCTTGAAGGGGCGCTATAGAAATGGAGAAATAGAATATTGTCACTATTATTGTCACTATTATTATTATTATTATTATTATTATTATTATTATTATTATTATTATTATTATTATTATTATTATTATTATTAGTATTATTATTATTATTATTATTATTATTTTTATTATTAACACAATCATTTATTGAAAGACCAATCAAGATTAAAAACCATACTAAAATCAGAAAAGTGTTCAAGCATAGAGTGCATTGTACTCGTCCCCGAGTAATAATAATAATATTATTAGTATTATTACTACTGCTACTACTACTATTATTATTTTAAAATCACAAAATGCTATCATTAAAATAAACGTCAAAGCGTCTATAGATATCAGTGGTGTAGACAAGAAGTTTCGGGGGTTAAATCCCTCATTGGCTTAGAAAAACAGTTTTTTAAGGTTATTTATCGACTTAAATCGGGGAAAAAACAAAACAGTTTTATGTAGTAACATTTGTTTTTCTTATTTTATTCCCTTTGTTACTTTATTCCCTTTTTATCTACTATCATACTGTTGGGTTGGTGTCAGGAAAGGGCATCCGGCCAGGCCATAAAACCCCCAAACCCCCATAATAAATTCCTGGCTACGCCACCAAAGCTCGAGGGTACGCGTACCCTAAAATAGAATACGTTAAAATACGTACGTACCTTTAAAAAATACAATACGCGTATGGTACGTACATGTAGTCTACGGTAACATACATGTGCACGAAAAAACAATTATGGCTTACTCGGCGACCCATAGCCAGTGCCGCGCTAGGAGGTGTAGGGGGGGCTAAGCCCTCCTATAAAAGACTAAACCCCCTAAAAAAGGTCATCCCGGTTTTTTTACATGTACATGCAAAACTGAAATATTTGCACGATTTTCGACCGGATGACCAAAAAAAGGTCGTCAGAAATTTTTGCGGATGAAAATGGAAAATTTCCTCCGGAAGGCTTAAGCCCCCAAAGCTCAAATCCTGGCGCCGCCACTGCCCATAGCCGACATGTACGTTACAGTAAGTATACATGCAGTCAACAGTATGCGTCATTTAAATCGGTATTTCCGGTAGCGTAGCAGTAAATTTAAATCGATAAATTCTTCTGTAATAATTAGGCTAATTGGATGCAACTGGTTAACCTTTTCTTTAGAGTTGGACTTTTGAGCGCTACAGCAGAACTGAACCGACTTACTGACATTAATTAGTGCATTAAGTGCAATGTATGGTGGATAAACATAGCAGTGGCGGCGCCAGGATTTCAGTTTCGGGGGGGCTGAACCCCGCGGCGAAAATTTTCCATTTTCGCCGCCAAAATTTCTGATGACCTTTTTTTAGTCGTCAGCCGAAAATCGTGGATATTCCAATGTAAAAAAAATTCAGATGGCCCTTTTTTAGGGGGGGCTGAACCTCTTGTAGGGGGCTTAGCCCCCCAGCCCCCTAGCGCCGCCGCTGAAACATAGTCGTACAGTATAGCACTGCAGCAATTCACTACGCTGTGCACTTGGCTGTGATTTTTGCTTAAATTAAACCAAGCGATCATTCTTATAATGAGCAATGACGAGGCTAACGTATTTTATTATTGTTTACGTACTCTAAAATAGGGTACGTTAAAATACGCACGTACCTTTCACAAAATAGAATATGTATGGTACGTACCCTCGAGCTTTGTACGCCACTGATAGATATACAGAAACCCAAACCAATTTTTGCAAAAAAAATTTTACCAGCATACAAAAAAAGTTGAAGAAGAAACAACGCGACCGGGGTCACAACTCCAAGCACCCCACGTTACTTCGGAGACGAAGAACAACACCCTCTACCGGACGTCGTATAGACAAGCGGAAGTGGCATCCAAATGCCCGGATGGCAATGGGTCTGCAGTGAAGTCAACGCAAAGGCGAACGCTGTCGACTGGATCCTACTTTGACAAAAGTCAGCTTCCTATTCAAAATGGTGGCCCCCTTTCTCTTAGTGAAGTCAAGTATCATTGCAACAGTATACCCGACAAGATGAGTGGCAACGAGGGCGTCCTGTCAGAACCTCGCCACATCCACCGCCGTCACCACCAAGCGCAAAGCAGCCTAATACAATCTAGAAACGTCTGTCGAGGATTCGAGAAGAAACAAACCATGGATTTGTTTGCGGAACAGAAGGGTCTGGTAGGAATGTTTTCAACCGGAAACCAAGTAGAGACTGAATCTCATTCGAATTCTGAGTCGTTGGTCAGTCGGCAGATTTTCGAATTTCCAACAAACTTGAAGGGAAGGAGCGCTGAAATTGATTCTAGCAAACCTTCTAGCTTTCTGTCTAGCCTTGAAACAGGTCGATTGCTTTTGGAATTGCCCAGTGAAAGAAAAAAGAGTGATGGCGATTCCGTGAAAGTTTCAAATTCTCCGTCCAACTCCAATATATTGTCGGCATCGCCTAAAAGTTTTGGTGTGGAGAGTGTTGGAGTCGACTGCAGAGAAGTTCTAAATTCCCTCTCCAGGATCTCCTACCCTACGACGATGGATCCGTTCATGAAGTCACCCACTAGACTCAATCCGAGGAAGACTTGTATCATCGAAGACCAAAACGCCAACTATATTGTCGGCCAGGGTCTCGTTGAGGAAGAAGAACCTGTTTTCGGAGATCCGCAGGAGACGCTGGTTCATCGTGGATCTGCGCCTCAGCTACCAAGAAAGGACTGTGAGGAGTCCTCATATCGAAGATGCATTTCCGATTCTGCTAACCACTTCCGTCCGTCGATCGGATCGGATTCACCGGAAGTGAAAAGGAAATTCACTGGGTCCGCGATGATCGAAAAACATTCTTTCGACGCTATCCAAGAAGAGCTCCGTCGGGGTGATGATGAGTCTGCTGAGATATCCCAGAAGACCGTTCATCGCAGTCTTTCGGAGTGCTTAAGGTCGACATCCGGTAGCGATTTCCGTTGGAAAATTGTGGAGCGGCCTGAAGCACAACGGACACATGATGCATGGAAGCCAGTACAAACGTGTCGGAACAGTTCGACGTCACGTGTCTGCAGCAGCGACCTACACGACATCCACGACCCTTTCGAGAAGCAGTCTGTCGAAACACCCTTCGCCGTATCTTCTAGGTTCCCACCAATGACCGAGCGTCGACCTTTAACTGTAAGTGACGTCATAAGTCACATGGCCCCGCATCTGCTGATTCATCCAATCACAGGAGGGCTGTCTTCTTTGGACACGAGTCCACCGTCTCCCTACGACAACGTCAGCTGCTGTGGGGGAATTCCTTCGGCGCCGCCAACCCCAACGAGCAGTACGTGCACCGAATACCTTCCTCCATGGGACGAATTCTCCATCGAAAGACTGTTTGCCCATGTTCGACAACCAATCCAGCTGACAATGACTGAGACGGACTCTGACCCGCATGTCCGATGTTTGGCTGAGATAAACAAGAGAGTGGAGAGAGACGAGATCAAGAGAACGAATCAAGGACCTGACAGTGAAGAGGAGAGTCAACGCTGTCAAAGGCGTTTGATTGATGACAAAGGTCAGTACTGTCAGACACCTTCCAACATTGACGCTCAATTCAGTCCGAGGTCTTCATTCAATGATTCTGTGGCTGTGCCTCAGGAAGGTCTGTATTCGAGTCAGGATCGTGTTCGGGATTTTCTGGACGTTGATGCCGCAAATTGCGACGAAAGGTCGTTCGGATCACAAGGGAATGACGTTCTTGAAATGCAGGAAATGAAGATGCCAAGAGGAGAAAGACCTGACACGTCTAAAATCGATGAAGTGAAGGAACTCGGATCACTATTGGACCAGCCTTCAAGAATCCAGGACACAGAGCAAGTTGTGACACGAGGACTTGAAGTTTTGGATCAACAGCATTGCACGATCACAGCCAAGACTCCTAATTGGTGGTCATTGGGACTAAGAAATATGGAGGCAGTACACGACATCTCTATGCTGCACGGTCCGAAGAGAAGAAGAGGTAAAAGCGGTGAAACAGTGCAGAGTAGGAGCAACGGAAAAACTAAGACATCGAAACGCGCCACAGTTAAATCCCAGGGAACGAACAGTTCGGATGACTTCATACTTACATTCGAAAACCAGATAACCCCGTCTAAATTGTCTTCCACCGAAAACCAGCGACCTTACCCACGACAGCTCTCGCTGCCCTGCCAACTCCCAGTTCCGAACGCACCTCTCCCTCGCCTCAAATCCAGCGATGACGTCCTTGACGATTCAGCCTTCTCTCTCGAGGACCCCTCATCGACACTCCACTTCCGCCATCCAAACAGAACGAGACCGGCAACCCGGCGTCGGACTTCATGCCTCGCTTCTTCTTCCATCCCTCCAAGTCAGTTACCTGTAACTGGAATCAACCGCTCGTCTTCTGCAAAGTTCGTCCGGCGAAACTATTCCCCAACATCTGCATCGGACGATCTTGCTTCGAAGAACTTGCGCCACATAAATAATGAGTTTCAGAGCTCCATTATAGAGGACGAAGATTACTTCGATTGTGATTCGTTTCTGTACATTTCTTCCCGGAAGTCAGATCTGCCCCAAACCGGAAGTGACCTACTTTCAATTACGGTCAGGGATCAGGAGGCAGAGTGTCGAGCAACGGCTGATCCAGAGGCTGAGGATTGGTGGTCATCTCTATCCAGTAAGACTTATTCACTAGGAAACATTCAACGCCATCGGCAGCAACAGCTTCGTCATTATAGATATCTTCGTCATCATCTTCTGCAAATCTTCTTATTCTTCTTCTCCCTTTTCCTCTTGCACTTTTCTTCTCCTCTATCCTTCCCTTTTCTTTCTATTCTTCATGTTCCTCTTCTTCCTCTTGTTCTTGTTAGTTTTCTTGTTCTTGTTCTCTTGTTCTTGTTCTTGCTCGTGTTCTTGATCTTCTTCTTTTTAAGCCTGTATCACCGTCGTCGTCATCACCATAATTATGATCATCAATCGTTATCTTTATCGTCACTATTGTCACACAGACTTCATCGTTTTCTTCTGTATCACTTTTTTATCATCATCATCGCCATCATCAACATCAACAAAAGTATTTTTATTCGACACTCGTCCTTTCCATTTAGATTGCCTACAGCCCTACACCTTTGACATCGAACTCAGTTGGATTCATGGCTATCGTCTGAATATCAACGGTTGTTATTATCTTTGCAGGTGCTCTTCAAAACTATCAACCGCCTAAAATAAACGGAATCCTCGTCAGCTACCTCACAGGGTATAAAATTAGTATTAATTAAATAAATTAGTATTAATTAAATGATAATTTCCTTATTGTATCTGAGATTGTTTCTTCTGCTGGTGTAGTTTTATTGCTAATGTCATTATTTACGCTTTTATTCTTGTCCAGATAGTGCAGTGGCTAACGTGCTACATGTAGGATGCTAATCGAGAGGTCGGGGAATCAAACCCTCGACATGCTATATATCTGGTTCGAATTTCTGGTTCATATAATTATGCGCCCATAGCCAACTCAGCTATTATCCTGTCGTAGACTGTCGTCGGTGAGAAGCATGAGGAGAGGAATGACCAACCGTCAACATATGCGAAAGCTTAGGATTATTGCAGACTTTATACCTATGGATGCTTGACTCATGGCTATACCGTCTGGGACGTCTCTCTGTCTTTGTCCTTTTCATAAGAGAAAATAATTATTATTTTGTCCTGTTTGCCTAAAATATTATATGACTCTAGTCATCGTCGTTAGCGTCATCGTTAGCGCCATTCTTTTCGTCACTTCCATCTTTCTTCTCTTTCTTCTTCTTCTTCTTCGTTTTTCTCTTCTTTTTTCTCCTCTGCTTTTTCTGCTACGTTTTCTTCTTATTATTCGCATTCCTCTTGTTCTTTCTATTCTTCAGGTTCTTTCTATTCTTCTCATTCTCGTATACTGTTCTCATCCTTATACTCGTTTACTCGTTCCTTTCCTGTTCTCTTTGCCTATTTTCGTTCTTCACGATCGTCAACATTATCATACCCTAAAAATGTAAGACAGCAATAGAAAAGGAAACACACACACACAAACACACACACACACAAGCACACACTCAAACACATACACAAAAACACATACACACAAACACACACACAAACACACACACACCCACACACACGGATTTGTTTTGTCAGTTTATCAGAGAGAAAGGAAACGTTTCTTGGATCTCTAATTCAGACTTTCATCTCGTCTACCAAACAAGCAACGAATCGAAATCCAGGATACGTCTGCAGAAACGTTAGAATCATCATCTGTAATTCTCATTAGTTGATAATTCCTCTTTTTATTTTGCTTTCCCCCCTTCACTGGGGATAGAAATATTACACAAGAAGACGCAATATCATTTAAAGTGGAAAATCATGAGTTTTCATTTTAATAATATCGTCAATTTGTTTTTAGTCCATTCATTAGTTCGTCGTTAAATCCAATTAATGATTCAATACTTCACTGTATTGTTTTAGGCGCCCTTTTAACGGCATGGCTGTGTTACGGCCATAGGCGCAACCACCTTATGGGACCCACGGGACGCGTCCCCCCAACTTTTGAGTGGTCCCCTAACTTTATTATTATGGTCCCCCAACTTTTAGGACGTGATTCATTTGGTCCCCCCCAACTTTTAGGACGTGATTGCACCTATGGTTACGGCGCCATAGAAATCGTGTCATTGCTATTATTATTGGTCTGATTATTATATATATAGTCAATAATAATAGCTTTAGACGCGTGCTAGCGCGAATTCCATCTACACGTATGCGATTGTGAAAGTTGGCAATGTATCTCGTGATAATATGAGAACGATGTGCAAATAGTGACAATAGTTTGGCACTTCACTAAAGTGGAACGCGATCGGATTACCACAACGACAATTTGCATAACCAGCGCTCAGATGGGCCTATTCTGCATTGTCTTGAGAGACTATAATACTTATAGTATTTTTTTATTGCATCAATACATTACTTTGAGACATTTGACAGGTGTAGGCTATTTATTTATAATTTTGCATAGGTGAGGCAATTTCTGTCCGGTGTGAGCAACTACTTGACAGGTGCCAACTGTGACAAGGAGATCGGTCTGTTCATGGAAGCCATTTTTGATGAGGTAAAACTGCATGCGCGCTCGTCTTCAATGTCTCTGTTCACTGACATTTTGTCAGTGCTCCTCAAAGTTAAAAGCTTTTCGTGAAGAGACTGCTTTTTAACGGTGATGAGTTTTGCTTTTAAAAGCATTCATTCTGTTCACTGCCCGTATCTTTTTTGTCCATCAAATTCCACCACCATAGACGTATGGATGTTTGACTGCCAGACCCTTTGAATTTGAACTTGGAACCTAAACTGGCCATGACTACCTGCCTTTTTGGCTTCTAAACACCATGGTACTAAAACCAACCAGCATAGCTATTACCTGCTTGCGCCTTTGACTTTTGAACATGGAACCAAGACGGAAAAATAGCAGCCTTCTCCTTCGGATTTTAACTTACATCCGGCGCTATGGAAGGCATTTAGTTGTTTTGCACTATAGAAGAATAGAATGGGATGGAATAGAATATACGAGCAATATATTTGTTAATGTTTTCCTTACTTCTCAGTCGTCGTCGTCGTCGTCGTCGTCGTCGTCGTCGTCTGTTGTTGATGCGACGATCGAAGTCTTCCTACAGAACGTCGTCGTTCGACCTCTCAACAGACACATCTTTCAACTGATAAATGAAGAACACTCAAGGTCAGACCTTAGCTCACCAGCATGGACTGGGAGCGCTTCTGAGTAGGTTACCTTGAAGGTGCGCTGTATAAAAAGTCAATAATAATAATGATAATAAAGCTAAGATTAAAGTAATGTATACAGATGAAGAAGAGGTCAGATTAAGGCAAGAGGAGATGTAGTTATCGTAGGATAAAGGTAAGTTAAGGAAGTGGAGGTAGGAGGCGGGGTGGGGCGAACAGCAGAAATTCACCTGGAAACGCAGGGTACCGCATAGAGGTGGAGGTTGGGTGCGGCACCCTCCCGGGGCTGGTGGGCTGGGTGGAGTGAAAAGGTAAAATTAAAATTTCCTGGGCAACGCCAGCTACCCCCAGCTAGTATTTTCATAAAACAAAGCCGAATAAACCACGGAACTATTCCATTTAAGACGTAAAACAGTAAGCATATAAATTATTATTATCTTGTGTATAACAACCACAATTACAGTTGTCATTCATAATATCATTGCACTTTTAAGTACACTTGCAATTATTGTCGTCACAGTTACACGTGTAGCCTACATTATAAAATTACAATTGCATCACAAAATTACATTAGGCCTACATTACATTACGCGAAAACACGTCACAATCTTCACATTTTGCATGAAACAGACGGCCTTTCCGTTTTCATGTCGCATCTAGATTGACATGACTTAGATCATGCGACTGTTTGGTGTATTTATTATTTTTAAAGCATTGAAGATGAGAAGCTGTTGCGATTGGGGCTGGAAAGGGCGTCGCTTCGATCACCAGTGGAACTCCAACTCAAGGTCAGTTCCAGTCCGTTCCACGTGGTTGGTTCCAGCTGGAACAACTAACACATATACAGTATACACACAAGTCATATTCACAGATACAATTAAAAATTAATATTACTAGAATCAAAATGACAATTGCACAATTGCATCTGGACGATTGTTTTTTTCCAGTCGGATCTTGTCTGCGCCTTAGAGACGAAGATGGATCTCATCAAGGACCACTTCCGGGGACTCGTCGAAGCCGAATCAGCTCTGTCGAAACTGGAAAGTCTTCGAGGTCTCGCTTCCGTCGTCTTCCCGATTGTGAGCCAACCGTTTCATCTGATGATAATTATATCTTATTAGAATGTGAAGTGGTCGAGGAAATAATTCATTTCATCACTACTTGTGCAGGGAATAAGGTAGGACAAGGTTATATGAACCAATATGCAAATCAGGGTTAGGTTATGCAAGAGTTGCGATATGGATAAGGACAGGGCCGTAAATCCCGGGGAGGGAAGGGAGGGAATTCCCTCCCCACTTTTAAACCTGGGGAGGGAACGTGAAGGAATTCCCTCCCCACTTTTTCTGATGTGATGTGCTGCAGCACATAATTATGTTAGGGTACCGTAGGCTAGGCAAGCTGTAGGCGACTGCACAATGCTTGAAAACTTGCTCTGTAGGATCAAAAGCTGGGAGATAAAATTTTCTCTTCAATGATACAAAACCGGAGGAATTTATTATGTGACACGTCACATGCCCAATATAATCACCCTGCAAGACTGCAGGGAGTTAGCGGCCATTCAGTGAGAACACAGCTAATGACAATATAGGCCTATATATAATTATATATGGTGATTATAGATATCATACATACATATAAACTCAATTTGGGCAAACTCCTAAGTACCTTTGTGATTTGAATCACTTGATGCACAAACCCGTGGACAAACCCCTCTACGTAATCTCCTTTCGCCCTCTCCGGTCTGCTGATCTCTTTGATCTCCTAGTTCTTCGGGCAAGGACTGCCACGACCCAACCTTCAATTGCCAGTGTAGACACTTCTTTGTGGAATGACTTCCCTTCCCTATATCCGTAGTAGGCCTAAGATCTTATATTATCGTGGGTGACACTCGCTGCTAAATGAAGTCTTTCTTATTGCCTCAGGGCTGTCACGCTGAAAGCGTCTCTGAATAGCTAGTATACCGTAAGAAGCACTTTATAAATTCTCATATGCAATGCAACACAATACATGCATATGCATTCATGATTCATGCATACATAAGCTTACATAGGCTAAGTGCATAGTCGCAAACACGTCCTAAAAGTTGAGGGAATATAACGACACTGCTGAAAGTTGAGGGGACCAAATGGAAATTCTTAGTAGGCTAGGAGTAGGCCTAATAATAGCGAGCGTGAAAGCGCAAAGCCGCGATTGCCTAAGGCAAGAAGCTCCTAACGATTAGAGGGTATGGGGGAGAGTCGCAAGCTCCCCTATTGGGGTCTGGGGCGGAGACTTGGGAGTCATTGTGGGCTCTCAGATCTGAAAGGAGAAATTCTGATATAAGTTCATCTCGAGACCACGTTAGCCAATACCGCATATTCGACTGTAGGACTATACACAGGAATACAAAGGATTGCAAATAATTTTAAAGAAATACAATTCATGCGAGTTAAGTAATTTAAAAAAGTATAATCTATTTCGTTTTCCAAATCACTTCAAACAGGATTGTGTTCTGGTAAGTGCAACGAAAATTTTGCAAATGCACATTGCCTTCTCTGTAAGAACAGCTTTTCACATGGTCTAACATAATATTAGGCTATAAGCAAATTGCTAGCCATTGCCTAAATCGGTGCATCAGAAAAGTGACAAACAGCATCATATCATTATGATCAGATTCCTGTCATGTTATTTCTCCCACCTAAAGAATCTGTTTTGGTCGCAGTTTGCATTTGTAATCGCAATCACAATCTTGATATTTCTTCAGCGCCCCAGATATTAAGTCGTGGGGTTTCAGTCAAAAGAAATTCCGCCATTAACAAAATCGACAAGCAGTTATATAAGGGATGGCAAAAACGACAAAATTATATGAAAATGTATCGTTGTAGACTATATCCTATACATGTAGGAAGTAATGTACAATTAAAGTTAGTTTTATCCACCTTAAGCTACATATCTAAGCATATATAATTGACTGCATGAGGTTCACTCAACTTTTAGACATGTCTTAAACCCTTGTCAATGCATTTTAGAAGAATATAACGACTTGTTGTTTGAGTTGATGATCAAACATTTGAAGCTTGTAACATCTAAATCTAGGCTACATCAAGCCCTACAAATGAGTTGCTACAGGTAGATACGTACATTTTGTATAGGCCTGCTAAGTTACTAACCCATTCAGATTCAGAAAATAAAAATGAAGAAATGCTTTCGACTGTTTTGGTTTGGTAAGATACCCTAGTTGTGTTTATAGGCCTAATTCGAACATAAAAGGATATAAAATTATATGCACTATAGTGCGAACCAACCATTTTAACACTAATTAACGTAATGTATAAAGTGTCGCTGAGCGGCTGAAATCAATGTATACGGCTATATGGTGTATAACTGTGTAATGAGATAATGGTGTACATGTACTTCGTGAGGGAGGTAAAGGCCCACTAAGCACAATTCCGAAGGGGAAATTTTCCCTCCCCACATCTAGAAGCAGATTTACGGCCCTGGATAAGGATAAGCAACGTGTAGATTAATAATCATGGTCAGAGAAACTTAAAGGAAGTCTAATCTCAATAAGTGAGCAAGGAGAGGAGACATGCATGCATACATATGCATACATATGCATACATATGCATACATACATACATACATACATACATACATACATACATACATACATACATACATACATACATACATACATACATACATACATACATACATACATACATACATACATACATACATACATACATACATACATACATACATACATACATACATACATACATAGTATTACATACATACATACATACATACATACATACATACATACATACATACATACATACATACATACATACATACATACATACATACATACATACATACATACATACATACATACATACATACATACATACATACATACATACATACATACATACATACATACATACATACATACATACATACATGCATGCATGCATACATACGCCGAATAAACCACGGAACAATTCCATACAATACATGCAAGCATACATACATACAATACATACAATGCATGCATGCATGATACATGTACATTCCACACTAACTAATAATATGTCATCGAATTGTGTGACTTAGTGTATGAATACACATTTGATCCAGAAATATGAACCAATTTTATTTTTTAGATTAGTGATAAGAAAACCAGAGCCACCAATCTCGATCGAGGTCAGTGAAGATGTCGTCGTCGCATTTGGTAACTTATATAGCGCTATTGTTGGAGAAACTAATCACATCCAGTACTCTAGTTAGACAGATCTTGCATCAGTCTGTTTAGGTGGATTTTTCATTAAGTAAACTTAACGAAATAATGGTGTCGTGTTTTAAGCGTGAAGATCCTCGGACTGCTTCTTAGGGTTGGCCAATAATAGTGGCGCGCGGTCATACCTATTGGTTTCCTCAATTGAAAATTGAAATCTATTTTTGTGGACACTTTTTGAAGATTATAAATTATGCTCTTCAGAGGTGGATCCGGCCATGCCCCTCCATTTAGAAATGTATTTATTTCTCACTAGCTATTTTGGCGTGGAAAGTGGACGTTGCCTCCCATCAGTTTCGTAGGTCCCTCCCTATGAGGTTCGTAAACAATATAGTGGGAAAGGTGACAGAGAAGGCAGAGAGTTAAAGGGGAAAAGTATTGTATGACTAAAAAAAGGTCATCACCTATTTTGGCGGGGAAAATGGTATGGTTTCATTGAGAAATGGTATCCTTTTTGCCCTAGATTTCGACTAAACGACAAAAAGGGTCATCAGATTTTTCGGCGACCAAAGACGAGATTTTTCCAGTCCCAAGACTGATAATTTTGGCTCCCTTCGAAAATTAAATTTCCGTATTCGCCAAATTTGTGAATTTATATTTAAAATGGGTTCTTATTCCCTGGATTTGTGAAATTATTTTTGTCTCGCACACGCGGGCAAACTCCCAGAGTAATTTTGAAGAGAGCTCAAATTAGGCATATAGTTTTATAGGCCTACAACTTTTATATTAGAAGGCTCTTTATGCTGTAAGACTAGGCTATGAGTTAAACGTTTATAGGAAGATGAACGTCGGATGGACATTTCCCTAAGGCGGTAGTCCCCGGGCCTCTACACCACAGCATATCGACCCATTTTTGGAATGCTCTGTCAAATAACTCCATTTATTTTACCTTTTCTTATTATAGCCATTGCAACAATACAAAATACAATTATTGTCGGGATTATTGTAGGAATACCCTACCAAGTCAGCCTAAATGATTGCATTATAATACTATTGTGTATGTGTGCATCTATGTAGGCCCATATATGTGTCTGGTCTTTTGTTTAGAGCATTTCCGACTCTCCCAAGAGGTTTACCATTTTATGAATACACACGATTCCAGAATACATCCGCGTCTCTGCTGTCTTTATTATATTCTTCAGACTTTCTGGAGGTCATGAAGCACCTTTTGGTCCGGTTCGGTCTGTCTTCGGCCGAGGCCGAAGTGAAATTCATCCGGGACCTGAATCGTCCGAGTCTTCTGACGGAAGTCGATGTCTACGTCACCCGGTCATTTGGTCGAGCGGTGAAAGAACTGAAGGATTTAGTAATGAGAGAAATGGATCGCCGAAAGGACATTCCATAGCCTACTTGTCCTGCCCTTGAACCTTGATGCAAAAACTGGTCCCCGGTTCCTTTGCCGCATCTCTAACCTTAATTACTTCAGACTCTTCCGTCTTGAAAATTATCATTTAGCCTACTAGTTTCACAAAAAATCGCAATCACTGTGAAACGATGTCAGTATTTTTATGTAGGCCTATGGCTCTCCAATCATCTCTGAATAATCCCATACCAAAGATTTAGCTATCTTAGCAATCTTAGCTGAAGAGTTTTGGAGATGGCTATTTTTGATACTGTACACGGTTACTTTTACTACAACTGTTCCATAACAATTAGACTATTGCAGATACGGTTCTTTATTGCTTATTACACTATTGTTTCAGCTAAGTAGCCTACACTTGTCATGTCTATTTACCATTGCTAGCAAATGCTAAACTACTTTCTGGTCAATAAATCATGTTTAAAATATGCAATTAGTTTTACTGATAGAGTTGGAAACAAAGAAGTTGAAGAAAAAAACAAAGAAACAAAGAAAACAAAGAAGTTGCTTGTTGTTTGAATCAAAGGATTCCAATAATGTGTCAACTTTAAGTCAACTGTTCAACTGTTCATTATTGACCCTGAAGGTCATGTAGTCACCTTTCCGTTCGCCACCTATAATTATTATGCTATAATTATTATGTGGAAATAACCCTGGTTAACGTCTGTATATTCCTCGCTCTAAGATATCCAACCAAATGTAGGCTACTTTACCGTCAGTTAACTCCATGAAACATACATGTACAGTGGCGACGCCAGGATTTTCGTTTTGGGGGGCTGGATTTTCGGGGAAAAATTTTCGTTTTAGTCGCCAAAATTTCTGACGACCTTTTTTTAGTCATCGACCAAAATCCGAAGAAAATTTCCTCGACCTTTTTTCAGTCATTTTTTCGAAATCTTTGGAAATGGTCCCTTTTCATGATCCGCCAAACTTTCTGTCAAACCTCGTGCGTACCTTTACGTTTATTTTTGAGGGGCTAAAGGGGGTAAATCGCCCAAATATTTTATTTTTACATGGGGGAAAAATGGATGGCCTTTTTTAGGGGGCTTAGCCCCCTATCCCCCATAGCGCCGCTACTGTACAACATGTACATGTAAGCAAACATTTCTCCTACAAGTGCCAACCGTGAACTGGTAGGCTATAGCGTTTCACGCCTAAGACTAAGTAAAGCTATCGATCCGGATGAATATACGTCATATGGGTCTATAGCTTTACCGCAATGAGCTCACGTTACATATATAAATGTCTGGTGTCAACAAAGCACCTTTGAGAATCCTCAAAGGTGAGAACCTAACATTGATGAAGGCATCGACATCACAAACCGCTTCTGACGTCAATCGTGATCTACATTGTTTCGGTCATTGGAAAATTTAGTGCTGTTCTCAAGTCTATATAGGCTACTAAAGCCTTTTGTGTCGTATTTTGTGCGAACTGTCTGCCCATGCAGAGTAGTTTTCTTCCGTCGTTAATTTCTTTTATCATTGGCGAACAGTCTCTCCCTGTAACGATTCGTACATTGATTCTTCCGCAGCAAATTTTCTATCTTACGAAAATATTTCGTAGGGGCTTATATATTTTAAAAAAAATTTTTCTGGGAGGATTCTTCGTTTGTGCTCTAGACTTCTCAGGTTTCTTCCTCTAGTTTAACTAGAGGCGGATCCAGGGGGGCCAAAATGGCCATGGCCCCCCCATAAAAAAATTGCATGGGACGTGGCCCCCCCATTTGGTTTCAAGAAGCCATTAATATAATACAACGGGAGAGAAAACAGGATACCAGGCCCCCCCCCACTAAAGAAATCGCACCGGACGTGACCCCCCCTATTTGATTTAGCATACTACCGATTACGACACGACCGACTAAAAACAGGTCAGAAACTTACTTTTTCGGCGGATCGATGGAAGGGGCACCGGAATGACTAAAAAAAGTCATCAACTTTTTTGGCGGAAGAATTGGTCTGTTTTTCCGGAAAACCTGGGCGAACGACTAAAAAAAAGGTCATCAACTTTTTGGCGGAAGAATTGGTATGTTTTTTCAGGAAAATCTGGGCGAACGACCAACAACAAAATTTCTCGACGACGAAAATCACACCAAATTTTTCCCCTGTTCCACCAACAAGACCGACAATTTTGGCCCCCCTTCGAAACGTTCTGGATCCGCCACTGTCTAGTTGTACAATATTATACATTCACAGCGATATATATATATATTATATATATACATATACATAGAGAGACAACAGACAGAGAAAGACAGACAGACAGAGAGAGGGGGAGAAAGATACAGAGAGACAGCAACAGTCAGAGACAGTCAGAGAGAGACAGAGAGGTCTATAAATTATTATAATTGTAATTATATATATAATTATATATATATATATATATATATATATATATATATATATATATATATATATATATATATTGAACTGGTTCCCTCCTTCTTGATGCCGTAGTGCTTCAGTAAAATTAAACGAAATAGATTCTTGTGCTTTTAGAGTCTTTCTCGTTTGTTGACATCATCTTTAACCTCTTCCTGTTTGCGTTTGGTATTATTTATAGTAATAATTTTAGGCTGTCATTTTATACCTGCTGTAAGTGCTCTCTCTCTGTGTGTGTCTCTCTCTCTCTCTGTCTCTCTGTCTCTGTGTCTGTCTGTCTGTCTGTCTGTCTGTCTGTCTCTCTCTCTCTCTGCTCTCTCTGTGGTTTCTGTTTACGTGCAGATCAATTTTCACGAAAATACTTTCGGTACGTGAACTAACTTAAGAACATCCATAAAGGAATACAAAGAGCGATCGGTAACCTAATAGGATTTTTTATGAAAGAAGCCTGAAGACCTGACGACATTCAACCTAGACCCCGTGAAATGTATACGAAGGAATAATAGCCAGGTTTCAGACAAACACACAGGAACATTACAAAACCGATGAAAATTATTCAACGGTCGTATCGGAGAAATTAGAACGACAAAGCTGAATTAAACACGAACACAATTGGATTTAAGAACGTCTATAGATAGTAGGATGCTTTAAAGATCAATAGAGTGCAGGAAGACCACAGTGAGACACTTAGTAGACAATGCGAGCTAAAAGGGTCTTTGAAAGACATATTCAGACGGTTAAGTAAGAAGATTAAGACTACCCCGGTTCAATTAGTGCACTAAAACAACGAAAAAAGGGAAAAACAAAAGAAAATCGTTAGCATGGTTCGATGACCATTCTACCAACATTAAGTTTGTAACGATCAATTGCCTACTCAAAGTTTTTTTTACTGATATTCGCCAACATTCTGCAGGGTCGTTTAGTGCTTAGCGCGCTGAACTCTCGACCGTGTGGGGTTCGAATCTCTGAGAAGGAAATTGCTTCACTTGTCCTCCAGGCGAATTAACTCCACTATAAATTCAATTCAAATTCAATTCTTTTACTGAATCCAGTGTAGGCAGTTTCAGTAACAAGACAGCAATTGAACAAATATCATAGCAAAGAAATGATTGAATAAATAGATAAATGATTACACTCACTGCATTATTGTCGGCTTGATGATCATATATAGGGCTAGAGAGGGGTCTCGCTATTTACCCGCCCATATGATGCCGAAGCCAAGAGATTATGAAGTCGTTGACCGTGGCTGCGTCTCAGAGTTAGCTTGCAAGCTACGCTGTCTCCTCTTCTCAAGCGGATTACAATCTCAATAATTTCATGCCCTCCTCTGACCAACAACCCTCTGAGGCTCCGACCCACTGACAACCGGATGCTAACCTACTTCTGACTGCCCTTTGGACAACCATCTGGATCGATGTAGCGCTCGTGAATAACCAGGTGCCATGTACTTGACTTTCGAGTGGCGCGTTGGAAGTTTGGAGCTTACGGTAATGATTAGCCTACGCTGTAAACGGAATAAATTCATATACGTGTAGCTCAAGTAATTATGAAATAGATGCCATCGATAGCCAAAACAGTTGGAATACTGTTTAGCTTAAGTGTTAATATGCAGCATTATATGCTTAAGTAGTTCCTGGTGACATCTCATCGATCCCTTAGACACCAGAGGGATTGAAGCGTTTTCTTGCAATTGGTTAGTCGAAGCAGCCAAGGGTATGTACCTTCAAGACGAAGCTATGAAGTCAACTGACAACGATGCAAGCGAAATATGATCGTCTGTCTGCATAATTCTTTTAATCAATCCTTAATTTTACTTCTCTCTAGTCATGTTTGTTGCTTTGCTCAACTTAAGATTGAGTCATCTGAAAAAGACAGTAAATGCTCTTCCTTATCTTTCATGTACCTTGCTTTGCATTACGCCATGTTACTCCACTTCCTCGTTACCTTACTCTACCCTATCTTTTCCTCTCTCACCTTACTTCAGGGACGAATAGGCCTACAGAAATTTTCATGGGGGCCAAAATGTTTGGCCTTGGGACGTAAAAATTTACCTTGCTCTTTCGCAGAAAAATTTGATGACTTTTTGTCTTAAAACCAGTGGCAACTCCAGTTATTTGAAATCTTATGACGTTTCTAAAGTCATATGCTACTTTTTCTCTATCACCTTCCTGTTCCCGCTGCTTTGATTGTAGATTGAAAACTTTTTGAAACCTAATGGGGGGCTTCTTCAGACCTGATTGGGGGGGGGGCACGTCCTATGCAAATTTCTTAAAGGGGCCATCGATTACCCCCTGGATCCGCCCCTGCCTTACTTTACTCTACTATATATTAACAAACGTTGTTGCTTCGAGACACATTAAAGAGCGTCTGAAGTGCCTCGATAAAAACTGAGGTCAGTTGATTCGGTATCCTGCATCCTCCGATTAAGCATAAGATGTTAGTCGCAGACATAAATGCAGTTCTTCTATCAAAGTAATTAAAAGCCAATTATAACAGCACGTTGTCACGCGCCTCTTATTCTTGCACCGAGTGCTTGAGCCAAACGAGCCACGAGAATACAAAAATCACAAAAGATTTTTGTTTTACAGGTTTCTGTTGACGCATCGAAAATTGTTCATTTCCTCTTCGTACGTTCTACATCGCCGACAACCAGTGGCGTAGACAAGAGGGTTTAGGGGGTTTAAAAACCATTGGCTTAGGACAAGTTTTTTAAGAGGTTATTTATCCACTTAAAATTAATAAGCAAAAACAAACAATTGTTTTTCTTACTATACTCTATTTGTTACTTTATTCCCGTTTTATTTACTGTAATAATGTTGGGTTGGTGTCAGGAAGGGCATCGGACCATGCAGGCGGACCAGGCCATACATAACCCCACCCCTGATAAATTCCTGGTTAAAGTCTAAACGATCCCTGTTATGCCACTGAGTTATCATTTAGATCTACGTTGAGCTGTTTTCAGTCGAAAATGTCTTATGTGTTTGCTTGCAATCTTCTTTATGCTCAACGTGGCTTCGGCTTATAACTGTACAATTGTACATCAATTATCAATCAATGACGATGACAACGATGATAATCTTGACGATGATAATGATGATGGCGACGACGACGATGAAGATGGTGGGCAGCCACGAGGCAGCGATGCTAATTAGCTAATTAATTAATTAATTGATCAGAGATGAAAAACCAGAATAGCCAGATTCCTCTAACGGAATAACTTAAGCATTTTCATAGCACCTTTAATTCGTGGCGCCTCTTATTCTTGCCAGACACTGTACGCTCACGAGCGCTGTAGTCACTTTGACGTTGGTATTAATAGACGACATTAATCCTGATGGCTGCAGAAGAATCAGAATGCGCTCCATTGTGTAGCATTGTCGTCGACAATGGGAGCTGGAAGATCTATGGAGATGCCATTGTAATGGGGAACAAAAGCTTTTAATCATCGTTCATCGTTGCAAGGGCGTGCAGTGATTTGTGCTGAATGAAAGCGAGAGAGACAATGTAGACTGTAGAGTCTATCAGAGACCACAGAAGAATGAGTTGTGGCTTCGTGTAGGACATTATGTGCTTAGGCGATGAATATTGGATCGATTTCGCTTGGATCATCATCAACGGCTCGCGATTCTTCTTGTAGGCTATTTGGCGATTACTTTTACGGAGTGGTGTTGCAATACGTAACTCGCCACCATTTTGCCTGAACTTACCGCGACTTGCATCTACCTTTTGTAACATTCATATTTCTTGACATAGGGCCCACATAACTTAGGCTACCTACCTTATCTTACATAACATTAACAAACATTCGTATACCTTAACATATCTCATCTCATCCAATCTTACCTTACATTACATGTACATTAAACTACTTTAGCGAGCAGAGGGACAAGAAGGTCGCTAGCCCCCTGGAAAATTGGCACTTAGAAATTGCCTGAACTATTAGGATCTTCACTTTTTAAAATTTCTTCGCACTAATAATTTCTTCCTACTAATAATTAATGCACACCGTAAAACTGAGAAATTTGCATCTAACGACTCTTAGCATCTATTGCTTTACATATTTGAAGCTTTAGCGAAACAAATTCAACCGCGACCAAGACCATTGTATGCCATTGTATACTGCCCCCCCCATGCAAACATTATCTGCGGGCGCCAAATGAACGTGGCCTCAGGGCCGGATTTAGGCATGGGCTACACGGGCTCCAGCCCAGGGGCCCCCACCACTTAGGGGCCCCCACCAGTTGCAGTTTTATTTATTTTTATCCCTTTAGAGCGTACTCGATAAATTTTGATTGAGGAAGGGATTATACATATTCTTAGATTCTAAGGGTCTTGAAATCAGTGAGTAGCATGCCTCTGCTTTGACCACTGTATAAGCTTATGCTCGTTAATTTTGTTTACCAGTACCGCTCTAAGCGTGACATCTTCAGCAGCAGCTGCTGTTGACAGATTATCGTCCTTTTAACTCAAGCTCAGATAGCGTATATTGATGTAGGCAGATGCAGTGTCAGAGGTGTTTCCCTCGACTTGGTCCACATGCCGCAGACAGACAGATCGAGACCTCGTTCTCTGGTCAGCTCAGGACGATGACCTCCACGGCCCTCACCACGAGTATCATGTTACGGAGACAGTGGGTATTTTGTCTTAGCTCCAGCGTTCGGCTGGAACTTTGACCCTGAGTGACTCAATGTTCACATTTGTGGCAGCGCACAGCTGTTTACTGTAATTTCTGTGCTGTCAAGAGTGGTTGAGACTGTAGTCCTATATAGGACTCTATGCTTATAATATACAGTGTTTATATATATATATTTATATATAATATATGCACGGTTTACAATACCATCACAGTGTAAATTTTGAATCAGCATTACTTAATATAATTTGAAGATTCTAAGTAATTTCAACCAATAGACATGAACCGAATTTAAGATCAGGGCATTAGGCCTAATAGGCACAGAGCGGCTCTCAAAAGCACAAGTTCAGTAAAGAAAAAGGATCTCAAAATGAGAAAGTATATTATAGGCTACTTGCAAAGACAAGTCGTGTTACTTCAGGCAACAGCTCTAAGTAAATCTGCTGTCACCGTGGATGACAAAAGACTAGAATCAAACGAACTGATCTGCTCAAGGTTTGGTTCTCTTTCTAAGCTTAAATTGTGTAGGCCCCCTAGTGATGAATAAATACTCAAGTTTGCGAAAAACCATGTACTAGTATAATGATGATGACCTCGATGAATGCCCTCGCAATGAGCTAATGCAGTTTTCTTACCTTGTCAAAATGTTTCAAGACGGGACACGAAGAACAGCCTCGGCATCAGTCAGGAGCAGTTCACGAACCAATATTATAAGCCTAGTACCTTGACACAGGTGATGAAAGTTCATTTCCAAAATGTGGAAATAATGCTAACAATGTAGGCTACTTGGTGCTCATGGTCACACACAGTAGTGCTAGACGCTCATTTTCCAGGACAACGATAATTAAAAACAGGCTTGGCCCAAGTAGTCTATGACACACGAGTTACGTAGCCACCTTGGAGTGTTTAGCATTGAGTGATATTCTACAGGCCTACCAACTGGATTTTAATCAGTTAATTACAGGCCTACCAACTGGATTTTAATCAGTTAATTTATGGCTTTGCCAATAGAAAAATGCGCAGTCTCTATACAGGACCCATAGGCGTAGGAGGCGAGGTCCAGAGGATCGAGGGAGGCAAATGCCCCCTAAATTTCGGGCATATGTGTTTTTCGGGCAAAAGAGACACGGACGGGAAAAAATTCGGAAATGTTTGTCAGGCAAACAGGTACAGGCGGATATTTTTTCGTGCACACAGGGGTAAAAAGCAAAATTTTATGAAGATTTGCAGGAAATGACTAAAAAGGTCGTCAGATTTTTCGGGCAAAAATTAAACTTCCGAAATGTCCCCTACGCCTATGACTGGGCCTACTCAAATTGAGATCTATGGGCCTACTGTGGCCTAACCAAGATATTTAACTGACTATAGACTATAGCTATTTGTTTTTTCCCGGAGGTCTCTCTTTTCACTATTTTTACTTTCTGTGTTTTTCTGCATAGCCTACATGCTGTGATTTACAGCCTATATGGCCTATAGCCTATAGGCTACTAAAAACTGGACAAAAAGCTCGACGCTTATTCTTGAACATTGTATTTGAGAAATGATTTGATACCTAATAATACAATTGCAGTCACTATTTAAGAGCAAAATGATCATCTCAATTTGTCTTCATTTAGGTATTTAATTTTTTATCAACAATCAGTCAACAATTTAAACATTTCTTTCAGCACCTTTGCTTGTGATCGATATGCTATGACTGTACACATGTACAGGGCTTGTCTCTGTCGGAGACGGTGCATCAAAAAGCAAAATACCTGTTGCAAAAAGGGCCCCCACCTTCATGGGCGCCCATGGGCCCCCATCACCCTAAATCCGGCCCTGCGTGGCCTATTCCTATAGATTCTACATGATTTAACCAGCCTTTTGCGATCCATCTAATTATTATATATACGTTAGCCTCGTGTTTGATGTCTATACGTGACTGCTTAATTGCAATCTTTCTTGTAGTCTTCTGAGCGTGATGTATTACGCTTACACGTCAGATGCGGCGGTAACGGCCTATCAACGATCACGCCTCGGTTATTGATTCCCTAAAGAGCTGTGTCGTTGCTAAGCCGACCATTTATATAGCGCATGTGTGGCAAGCGTCAGGTGTATCTTACGTAACGCTGCTGCGCATCCTACATGTATGTTACCACGTGAAGAGCTATCGGTGTCTATTATTTTGCACAGTTTTTCACAGTTTTTGACGCATCCGATTCGAATATACTATGAGTGAGAACGTATTACAATATTATAGAGGATTGCGGCTTATCAGTCCTGCATAGCCTACAAGACTTCTTATTATTTTAAATATGCAGATTAAATTTAAGTTCATTGTACGGAGTTGGTTGAGAGTGTAGAGGTCAGCGTGGCAGACTGTCTTAATCGTGGGGTCGCGAGTTCAAATCCTCAGACAAGGCAGAACTCAGCATACTGGCCGTACACTGTGTGTGTGTGTGTGTGTGTGTGTGTGTGAGAGAGAGAGAGAGAGAGAGAGAGAGAGAGAGAGAGAGAGAGAGAGAGAGAGAGAATGAGACGGCGAATGAGAGTAGCCTACTGATCACCCGCAGATGGCAAGGCTAAAAAATTACGTTACTAGTATATCATACCCAGCAGGGCTGTTGCCACAGCGCTAGTTTAAGAGCTCTTCTTTTTTGATTATAATTATGTGTATTTATTTTAATGAGCTTTGATAATTATCTAATACCAGAAGTGCATTAACCTTTAATTCAAAGAGCAGCGGTCTCATTTCCTTTTAGCCTCGGCATATGATGATTCTCTCAATCGCCGCCTTGTTATAGGCGTAGGCTATATACATATAGTTTGTAGCTGAGTTTTGAAGAGCTCTTAAATTCGCGCTCACGAGACTCAGAGAATCAGAAGCTACCGTTACAAAAAGTCATCGATCGGTAAATACAGACTAATGAGGAAAAGGCGCAACAACAATCACTGAAACATAGCAAATTATATCGCTGAAACGATTAACCGTCGACAAAAATTTACTTGTATGAACGACCATTGTGTGAAGTTTATCGCCTAAAGAAACAGAAGACATTTATTCACTACTATCCCAGACGAGTATACGGACTGCATCATGGACGCTCTTGGCATCGTGCAACAGGTGATCGAAGCAGTGATCGGTGTGACTGCCATCGTCGCCAACTCGCTGGTCCTCATCACGCTCTACCGCATCCGATCAGCACGAACCCCCACCGACTGCCTCATCGCCTCCCTCTCGTCGGCCGACCTACTCGTCGGCGCGCTGGGAATTCCCTGCGTCATCGCCGGGAATCTCGGTCTCCCGCACAACTTTCACGCCTGCGTCGTCACGACGTGCGTCATAATCGTCATGACGCAGATCTCAATCTTCAGTCTGCTGCTCGTCGCCCTCGAGAGATTCGCGGCCGTCGTTGCTCCGCTCTTTCACTGGCGACACTCGAGCGGAAGGACGGTCGCCGTCGGCATCGCTCTTGCATGGACGTCGGCCATCCTGCTGTCCTGCATTCCCGTCTTTGGTTGGCATAAACCGGAACCGGAACCCAGCAACAGCTCGGACTTCGTCTGCGCCTTTGTCGCGGTCATCGATCTAAGGTAGGCATCTATTATTCACAGCACTTAGGAAATTGGGTATATAGAGGAGGGTGGGGCAAGTGCGGCCCCTTAAGGATTTCGTCCAAATATCTCTGAGCAGAAGACAATATTGAAACATTCAACAATACCATGTCATGGACCAACCATCTGGCTATGCAGGGTGCACAAACTATTTCAGAAAAAATAATCTGATTTTTTGGTATTAAACATTTCGCATGCTCTTGAAAAGCCACTCTTGCCCCACCGGTGGGGCAAGAGTGGCATGAACGGCCAGTCTTGCCCCATGCAGTATTAATCATTGTATTTATACTCCATATACTTTGGATTTCTTTTTTGAAGGTAGCTTCCCTGTGACTTATTTGGCATTAATAATAATAATAATAAATAATAATAATGATAGCCTAGTACTTACAATAGTGACGGTTATAATTGTAATAATTAATAATAATTAATAGTAAAGCACACATGATAATAATATTAATAATAATAATAATAATAATAATAATAATAATAATAATAATAATAATAATAATAATAATAATAATAATAATAATAATGATAATAGTAACAATAAAAAATGAAAATACTAATAAGAGCACTCGATAGACTTGTTTTAACTTTCTTACCTAACTTTCCTGAACTCTTTGGTCCATTCTAAGTGATTTTGTTGAATTTTCTCTAATATGTAGACTTTTACTGTTTATGGAGCAAGTGTAGCTGAGGCCACTCTTGCCCCATGCTGTCACGGCCACTCTTGCCCCGGTACCTTAGCTATAAAAAATTTCTAATTACTATTGACATCTTTCGAATTCATTCAATCTAATACGCGCAATCAATGCGCTATTGATGTCTTTGAAACATAAAATTATCGAAAAATTTAGCATCGAAAACTTTGATTTTATAAAAAAATTATTCCTAACTTTTCCGGTTTATCATGATTTTAGAAAAATCGAAAAATTATTATTTACTCGTAGAGTTTGCAAGTAAATTTAACATACCAGTATCTTATGTCATTCGATGCGGCCGATAAATGTCTTTCAACGTGGCTTGATTTAATCGCTACGCGTACGTATTGCTTTACGATATCCTTCCGTCTATTCTTGCCCCCCATGCCGCTCTTGCCCCACTCTCCACTATAGTTTAGGAAAAATTATAATGACGGCGAAATTGCAGTATCGAAGTCCGAATCATACACAATATCTCAGTATAGTATAGTATTATAGTATCTAATGACGACACAAATCCTAAAACTAACCCTAGCCGACCATCACGACGCATACCCTGACCCTAACCGACCCTTACGACGCCTGAACTGACCCTAACCGATATACACGGTCCCCGATACTGCAATTACGCCATAATGACTAGGGGTCTAGGCAATATTTGCTCGACGCCTCCCCACCGATCCCCGAATGAAAACTCAACGAATCTATGAACAAATTTTGCGGGTCATATTTTTTTAGAGTGGGGTGTTCGGACTATCTCAAACCACCCCGTGGCGACGCCACTGTATCTATTGTGGGTGTTACAATTTACATAAGGTATCGATTTCATCTGGCTTATTGGCAATTATTGTTCCGACTTCTTTTAATAACTTGCCAAACATCAACTTTGGATGAGCATCTGCAGGTTGGGTTCTCCTTGTTTGAGGGACTCTGGCATTGGGGACTCATCCAGTAATGGCCCTTTGGTAGAAATTCTGAAGAGGCGCTATATAAATTTTCGCAATGAAAGGCTATTATGCATGAATGTACGTGTATGGAATTAAAAGTTAGATTTTGTGTGGTGAATTTGTATAGCATGTATTATGTAACTAGCTGCACCCGGCCACGCGTTGCTGTGCCTGAAAAGACTCTCCCTCCAAACCTCCCTCCCTTCCCCTGCCTCCCTCCCTCCCTTTTACACAGTGATCACAGAAACAATGTCGCGAGAGTCAGTGTCACGTGATATTCTATCCTCCTCAAGCCATCCGGAGCATGAATTAATCTGTCCCCATATGAAATATACCGGTTTAGACTATATATCCGGGAGGGGATAAACCATTCTGTTCCAGTCAAAATCATATGATAGAAAAAATGTATGCTGTAATCAACATTTAAAGTGACTCTATATGTGTCCTAAGCAATGTCCGGAGCAAGGCAACTCGAATTTGTTTAGTGACTCTAAGTGTTATTAGGTGTTCTAAATGTTCTAAGAGCTCTAAAATAAAAGCAAACAAAATTGTCTAGTAGGAATAAACATACATGTACCTATTAGTATCATTGTTCAAAACAAAGCAGGTGGAAGTTAGTTTTCAACAGCAAATACAAGCAAAGTGACTTTTTCAACTTCTCTTTATCTGGTGGAAGAATTATATAGTTTGGTTGATTACCAATAATTATTGATTCGACTGATATATATATATATATATATATATATATATATTTGAGCTTCTGGTGGGATACAATTAATACGGTGGAATAGGTTTACTCTGTTTCGTGACACCGGCCTATTCACAGGCTCTTTCTCCCGTCTTCAGTGCAGTGGCTGTTCAGGCCGTATTTGATTCTAAGTCCTTGTCTGGAGTCAATGGTTGTGGCGGACGCCGTTTTGTTACCTCAGGAAGAATATTAGGCTATAATTCCCTGTAGGAGAGTGTCTGCACCCTTGATCCTAATGAGCTTTTCCGGTCTTACATAATATCATCGGGCAGGCAACCAGACAATTAAAAATATTGATTGCCTTGAATTTATATTTTAGTTGTCTAGTTTCCGACTCGGCAATATGAAATAAATAAATATATACGGAGGAAGCTCATTAGGAACGAGGATGCAGAGCATTGCAGACCCTCACGTATTAAACAGAGCACGTTAACGATAATGTCGCGTGCACGTTGCACGATACGCCTACCTTGTAATTGCTATATATATATAGGCAATATATTATATATTGCTATTAGAAGGTAATACAAGTCATATATATATATATATATATATATATATATATATATATATATATATATATTAGCAACATTTATTTACTATAGCAATTTGATATAAGTTGATATATATGCCTGATATATATTAGGCCTATATATAGGCCTATGGCTGCTGCTATTACAACGTCCAACAGCTCAGTTGATGGTCGTTCAGATCGAAAAATTAATCAAAAATCAAAACTCATTGGATGACAATGGTGGCTTAAGCTCATCTAAAGTACGCCAAGCAGTATCAACAGCAATATATACATCATTATCAGCATTCCTACATCAGAGATAGCAGCAAAAGGAATAGAATAAGCAGTCCTCTGCCTCACCGTCTGAGCTTCATTTTAATGGTGTAGCCAGTGTAGCCTACTCATAGCATGCGGGTCTATTCGAAATCAAAAGCAAATTTCTTTTAAGTTTGGAATTTGAACTACGATTTCTTGACTGACTGGCAATTATTAAGCACACAAACATCAAGCTATAGACTATCGCCCCTAACACTGACGAAAACAGCCTCTGTCAATCTGCATGGAAATAACATTCAGGTGAAGGCCACGATAATTGACTTGACGCTTTAAGTTCCCTGCAGCATGGTCGGTCTGGTATAATCATGTCCCTTACAACTACCAACGGTTTAAGAGTGTGTACACTTTAACATATGTACCCGGTACATGTAAACTGGAAATGTAAATTAAAAGTCTAATGTTTGCTGGTGAACTGGAAGAGTTTTAAAACTGTAGATGGATCCAGGATAAACTGTTTTCTCTTAAATCTAACTTTGGACGTGGGAAAAAGACAGTAGTTCCATGATTGGTCATCTCGGTTGAGTCGGTCGACAAGTTTACCAACTAATTGACCGACCAGTCGACCCGTTGACCAATCAGTCGACCTGTGATCGACTGATTGGTCAACTGACCCGAGTGTATTACCCCCCCCCTTCCGATCCATTGGAGTTCGTTATATCTCGAGAACCGAGATATAACGAAGCCCGATGACCATCGGGTCCCTGGCAGGTATTGTAAAGCCCCCTGCCAGGAATTTCTCAGGGCGATCTGAAAAGACGCTACACGGGCAGAGGCGTTTTCTTTTATCACCTTCTGAGATCGTTTTCCCTTCCAATTGGTCAACGCGTAACCGCGGTAACTGACATTATGACGTCATGGCATGTTTTAAGTCATAATAATAATTATTTGATCATTCATTATTTTAGCAAGTATCAAGTGAATCCACGCAATGCAATACAGTACGTCATTTGTTTTAGTGCACTCCTCCTGTAATATTTTTTATATCGGATTTCCGTGCAAGGGTCTGCGATTGTTCTCTCACTTATATTTGGGACAATAAGTCCTACACTATTCCAAGAGCGGATACAGAAATTTTCGTGCGGGGGGGCCAAAGTTTTCGGTCTTGGGACAGGGAAAAAATTTCGTCTTGGTTGCCGAAAAATCTGATGACCTTGTTTTAGTCATTTATCTCGAATTTCCAAGAAAATATGCCATTTTATCCGCCAAAATAGTTGATGACCTTTGTTTAGCCGTATGTGGGCCTCGTGGACGTGGAGAGGGGTCTGCGGAACTACTCATGGGGGGGACACGTCAACGTTCCGAGCCAAAATAGCTGGTCAAAAATAAAGAAATTTCTAAATGGGGCCATGGCCGGATTGCTTAATTCCTTAACTGCAACCACGGATCCATAATATGACCAGGGAGAGGGAACAAGAAGCAGAGGAAGACAGACAAAGACATCGATGATGAACGTGATGGGTCATGGAAGATCTAAGGACACAACACAAGAACATTAGGGAAGTCGTGGATAAAACCAGGAACAGAACGACTTGGAGGCGTCTTGTTAAAACATCATCTTCAGCACATGCCTGACGGGTGGGGGAGGCCCGGGAGGGGTGGGCAAGAAAGAAACTGCAAAATTTGGCCCATAGGCCCGCGAGGGCCGAGTCCAATAAGGTTTAAGTCTACTATTATAAGTGGCGAAAATCGAAATGGCGCAATCAAGATGGGTAAAATGAATAGAGCTATTGTTCAATAAGGCACAACAGAAGAGAATTTTACTAGCCTTTCATCTTAATGCCTCCCAATTGGGTTAAGCAGCCCACGAGAACAAGTGCAAGCTTTGTGCTGGTGTGGTTTTATAGGTCGATCGCAAGCGACACAAACTATTTATTGCACTAACAACACTAGAGGAACTGTTGGAAAATTAGTTTAGGGGGTCAAGATTGTTTCCCAATTTTATGTATTTGTTTCATTTAAGCAGCCTGTAAGTTGTAGACTATAGATTATAGATTGCCAAAGTAAGCTGTCCCCTCTTGAGTTAAAATGCTATAGTTAGCATCGGCAGGCCGGAGCAATATTTCTAACTGAATCAGTGGGCCGCAGCAGTCGCAGCAGTAGCATATTATTTATGTTACTTATGTACAGGGTGGGCCAAAAAAGACCCCTTGGTTTCTTGCCAATATCTTGACCAAAAGAAAGAGTTTCGAAATGAAATTTTACAGGCTTACATGTATAGATCTAATTATAAGCTTAGGCGCGCTGAATAAACGAATAAACATGTAAGCTTCCTAATATATTTGAAGCGTTATATTATATATTGAAGTCGTACGAAACTCCGGATTGATTTAGACCCGATTTACGCGAGATTGGTTACCTTATCGAACACTCTAAAGATTAATTTATTTAAATATCATCGACAAGATAACTTCGAGAGCGCACATATCCTAATTCAAGGACGAAGAATTAACCAATGGTCCGATACAACCGTAATCGTAATCTCCAAATTTGTATAGCGCCACTTGAAAGTCAAACGCGGGGCACCAGTTTATCCACGAGCGCTGTTAGTTTTTGACACAGCTTAACCATATCCTTCGTGCAGTATTATTTTGATTTCAAAGTCGTTTATATTTGGAACGTATGACTTCTAATAAAATACTAAGTTAAGAGCTAGCTATAGTCAGGTCTTTCTTTTTTATCCTACAATTAGTTTAAAGTTGCCAGGTTGACGATGATGATGATGATGATGATGATGATGATGATGATGAGGATGATGATGATGATGAGGAGGAGGAGGAGGAGGAGGAGGAGGAGGAGGAGGAGTAGGAGGAGGAGGAGGAGGAGGAAGAGGAGGAGGAAGAGGAGGAGAAGAAGGAGGAGGAGGAGGACGACGACGATGATGTTGATGATGATGACGATGACGACGATGATAATGATAATGACGATGACGATGACGATGACGATGGCGATGAAGATGACGATGATGGCGGTGGTGATAATAGTGCTGCTGCTGCTGATGATGATGATTATGATTATGACGACGACAACTACTACAACAACAACAACAACAACAACACTTAAAGCAACAACGACGACGATGATGACGATGATAACGATAATGATACTGACGACGACGACCACTAATTCTCTTATAGGTACATGGTTCTCTTCAATTTCTTCGGCTGCGTACTGACTCCTCTGGTGATCATCTACGCCATCTACGGTTACATCTACCAGTTCATCCGTGGCAAACTTCGAGCCCAGCACCTTCGCGGTGACATGCCTCAACCGGAAGTGGAGAAGTCATCGAGTGGCGTCAACTTGAAGAAGGAATCGAACGTGACGAAGCGCATCTTTCTCATCCTCGTCAGCTTCAGCATCTGCTGGCTTCCTCTGCACATCATGAACGCCATCTCATTGTTTACCGGTCGGCTAAGCTTCCCAGCTGTTGTGGTCGCCGTCTTCATGAGCCACGCCAACTCGGCCATCAACCCATTCCTGTACGCGTTGGCCAATCCGAGGATCCTTTCGGCGCTGAAGAGGACTCTGGGGATCCGACCAGGGGCTGTGGCTACCGTCGCGGTAGAGCCAACTCGCACCAAAGCGCACTCTATCGCAGTAGTTGATGCAAGTGCGTGAACAATGGCGTCGCGACAGTTAGCAATCCCGGTGTCCCACTATAGTGGATCATACACGGTAGATAGCTATAGAGTAGCCCATATATAGATAGCTAGAGTAGCCCATATATAGATAGCTAGAGTAGCCCATATATAGATAGCTACAGTAGCCCATAATTTATATATATGTATATATCATATATATATATAAGATATAATATATATCATATATATTTATCTTCAAAGTGTAGCAGACAGTCAATTATTATAGGATTCAGAAGTGTTTAAATGTATACCGATTCCTATATGGTTAGCTGTTTGTATGATTAATGTTATTCGCTAGATGTATTTCAATAGATAGCCTCGGCTAGGGATTTTGGAATAGCGTCCATTTCTTAGTCTTTGGCCTTAACGCCAATAGTTAGTTAGGCGATTTGACAGCACGAACAAACGAGAGCGGAACATCACAGAGGACCGCTTGCTTCAAATTTCTTAAAAATTGAAGACTGATCTGTAAATTTAATTTCAACTGAGAGCAATAAATTATCACAATATTAAATATAAAATGTTTGTACCTCAATTATCTGCGCGGCACCATTATAGTTTAATTGGCAGTGGACGATTTCCCAGGTCTTCGATCTGACTTCTCTATTGAATCATGGCTTTATCAGAGGCGTAGCGACCGCCGTCCTTACCCTCCGACCGAAGGGGGCCCCCGCAAGAAAGGGGGCCCCCGAAAGTGGCAAAAAAGTAAGGTGTAGCTATAGGTTAGTGACATTTATTGACGCTATTGCACAATCCGTGGTGGAAAGCATTGTTAGAAAGACTTAAATACGGAATGCATGTACACATTGTACACTGTAGCCCTCTGTACAGAGTCTGTAGGCTGTACATAATATCAATACCCATTACAATTTTATTGTATAAAATATAGATACTGCATTCCACATTTCCACTTTCTGCATTGTAAGGGGCCATAAGAGCCAAATTTTAAACGCTGAAAATGCAACGGGTTTTCAGATATGCAGTACTGGATCAAGGCACATTGATGCCAATTCTAACAAAGTTCATAGAGTATAATAATATCAGATTTAGAACTTCATATTAATCACAAAAAGAAATTACTTAGAATAAGCACGTTACAGAATTACGTATAGCCTACCGTTGACACCAGTTTCTGCATTGCAAGGGGATCCGCCGCCCCGGACATATGTTCGGAGGGGGCCACATTCATTGTTACTACGGCCCTGGGCTTTATAGACACTAAAGACTTCTTTACTCTATTGGATCATGGCTTTGACTCCTTGACGATGACTGCTCTTGTGGATATTACTTTGACTTTTTGACTACGACATCACTTGAAGGCTTGAAGCAACCATTTATTGACCCTTTCTGCATTAAGCTATGAAAAAGGCGGCGCCATAGAAGTCACTTGATTGGTCTTATATCCACATTTTACTGATCGGTGACAGAGGCAAGTGCGTGCACTGCGAACACTTTTTCCAGACATATAATACGTGGAGTCCGTCCAGTCGTCTCGAATGCACAATCGTTAGACCTATACTACGGAGCTAGCGCTCTATCGAATAGACTCCTGGTCCCTCTGACGATTAGTGATTCATTTCCATCTACTGATTGGCCACGACCGTTTAGTGTCATAGTCGGTCATTGGGAGTTAGTCTTCATCGAGGCAGCCAGGATTTTATTTGGGGGGTGTTTACTCGATTGTGAGCAAGTCCGCACTGAGCAACCGAATCAGTTGACTAGGGGGTTTGGAGAAGCGTCGTGAGCTCTGAGAGCGAGTTTTGGACGGCCAATACATTACACACTGTAGCTCTTACATCACGTGCTAGTAAATGCATTATTTAAGTTTTGCATTATTTCATTTGGGGGGGGCGTTCAAACCCCCCTCGCTACGGCCTTGGTCTTTGTAAGCATAAAATGCGCATTGAGACTGCCACAGGGTTAATTAGCAAAGTGATGGACAGGCATTGGAAGCAATCGCTCTATTTTGTCTACGATATGAACATGGATGCGTACGTATTGTAGACATCTTGGGGCTCGGTGGTGTAGTGGTGGCGTCGTTACCTTGAAGCCGGAAGGTTCGAGGTTCGAATCCACCTCAAGTCGCCGCGTAGGGACCTTGGGCAAGTTCTTCACTCGCAATTGCTCAGCGCTTCGGCGTGAAACTCCGATGCAGTGTCCGCTCTGCAGTCGGGAGCGCCTCTGAGTATAGTGCTTGAAGGGGCGCTATAGCAAGTGCGCATACAAACATATATCTGTCACTCTGTAGCTATGCGTGTCTGCGTGTGTTTCTATGTGCGCATAACTATAATCATGCCTGCATGTCTCAGACATTTCGTTTGCAAAACACTAAATATAGGTTAGGTCTAGTACTAAAATGATCTAAAGAGGGACGACTTCAGATAAAAACAAAACTTTTCAACTCTAGAAATGACCTCTGTTTCGATAGATTAATGGCTCACAGGTAATAGTTTATTTATTTATTATGTGCTTATTTACTTGTTAGATTCGATTAATCCGAATCAATAGATTAGACAAGATTAACAGCACTGTCATCTCCCTCTCCTCTGACATGTGCACCAAAAATAGAGCGCCTCTTCTATATTGTTACGAGCAGCAATAATTATTGTCTTCATTGATAATCAACTGCAACTCTCCGATTTTTCCAGTTACAATGTCCACATCGTCATTGAGTGTTTCATTGACGAGAGGGAGGAAGTGGTCGGCTTTAGGCGGAGAACGCAACCAAGACTCCATCTGATCGCGAAATTCAGGCAGCTTGGTAAGTTGCATCGTCATCCGGTTGAAGTTCTCTGCGATCTGAGGAGTGGCCGACTCTGGAAGAAGGTTCCCGATTTCTCTGATCATACCCACAAGCTGTTCAAACTCAGAGCGTCTTCTGCGAACATCGCTGTCGAGCGTAGAAATCTCGCGGGTTTGTTTATCCTTGTGATTGTTCAGTTCTTCCAGCAAACGCCGAGCATCAGTGGAAGCAACTTCCAACATCTGCTGCTCCATCTTGTTTAGCTCCATCTCCACTTGTTCCACGTTTTCCACGAAGCGCTTCCGTTCAACCTCAACGGATTCCAGAAGCTGTCTGGCGCGGATCTTGGCGTCCTCCATCTTTTCCAGCTTACCGAGAATCCACGTTCTCGATTTTTCCGAGATCCTCGACACTGGAACGAATCTGTGTCCGCTGTGCCACTCCTCAACGCAGCACTTGGTGCACATCGGGACCTCGCAGACCTCACAGAAGATCCTTTCCAACTCCGACGGATGCGTCTCGCATCGTCTGTCTCTGCTTGAGAGGAGCTCGGTCACATTTCCGGTGTACGTCGATGTTCTGACCACCTGGTGGGTCCGGGACAGACGCATCCTGCTGTGACAACCAAGACACGTCTCGCACAGGTACTGACGACAATCGAAACAGTATGCATCCGACACATTCCCGCCACTCCTACCACCGCTGCAAATATCGCATGCCATTTCCGTTTTCACCCTTCCTTCCGTTTCCAAATCTCCTTTCAGCTTTCCATGCACTGAAATCCGGTTCAATTCTTCGAGTCTGCGTCCGAAGAAATTCTCCGGCAGATTGTCGAGGTCTCTCCCTGGCAGCACGAACCTCGCTCGGCAGCGAGGGCAGGCGTTCTTCCTCGGTGGCTTGCCCCTGTTGAATTCTCTGAGGTACTCGACACAGAAGACGTGGAAACAGGGCAGAAGTTTCCTGGTGTGGTTGTCGATGAGACATCCGTCTAAAGAGCATCCGCCGTCGGTCTTACTCGTCTCCATGGCAACAAGTTTAGCCCTGCAAGACAAACACCGTGATCAACAGCTACTGTAGAGGAAACCTACTTGCAATCGATTAGGGCTACCACACGCGATGTATACATATTATATAGTCATGTGTGTATACGTGTCTGCACTCTGTATGCGCGTGTCATGTGTGTGTGTGCGTGTGCGTGTGTGTACAATGTACATGTCTGTTGTACGTGGATGCACACTTGTATTGTATGCACACATGTATTTATTCAGCGTCAAAATTAAGGAGGAGCAATCAGTCAGCTAAAATGATTATTTTCAATATGTAGGTCATTGGTTTTGACAAGCATGCCTATTTCAACCCATGGAGTAGAGCTATAATATATAATGGCTAACCTTAAGTTTAAAGAAATTGTGTAATTAGTAAATAATAGGTCCTATAGCAAATCAGATAGCGATAGGCATAAGATTGCTTAGTAAACCAGACAAGTAAACGCAACTTGATTACCTAACGGATAAGCCTAATTAACTTGCAAATTTGATGCTATAGCCTATACTATAGGCCCCATAGTATAGGCCTCTATAAGCAGACATAATTCGCATGTTAGTATGCAGAATTATTCGTGACTAACTCATAGGTTAATTAGCACAGAACCAAAATGTCAGAAGCAAGCGGTCAACGAGCCAGTAATATATTATGTAGGCTACGAGATGTGATTAGACTGCTTACCTTGATCACGAGTGCTACAGCTTCTATTTGTTTTCAGAAGTAGAAGGGTTAACTTGACTTATCACCACCTAGGCTATACCCTGCCATACAAATCCAACTTTTCTTCTGCTGAACATGCGAATAACCTACTTACGTCAAGAGCAGCATGCGCTTCATTTAGTGCTCAGCCATATAATTAACATCGATTTCGGAAAATAATTCCCCAATTTGTTGAGTTTCGATTTCCCGACGAGCGTCAGTTCGTTCCGAAATAAATGCATATTCATGAGTAGCCTAGCTCATGCATATGTATTAGGCCTGCATTTTCGTGAACGTTTTGCTGCAGTTTCATGCATTGTAGCCTATTTTTGTAGGTCTAATCTGTACGCTATTAGGCCTAATCTCGAGAGAATTTGTTAGGTCAACACAGTAATTTCTACCAGGACCAACTACATCGGCAGTCTTTAATAGCCATCTCTGACGGCTGTAGACGCCAGCATGTCATTTAGGCTATAGCCTAATATCTTTCTGTCTAAGTCATACAATGTGAAAAAACCTTTATACGTAGCTTAGGCTATATTTGCGTAGGGGCGTAGCCTATATTATAGCTTTCTAAACAGCTAGCGTAGTTCGTCTGAGAAGAATGGAGACGTCAAACATTCAAACCTGCCTAAGGGCAGATAACGAAAAGCAGACGTTCGTCTGACATGCATTTAAATGTCATTTAAATGTCATGCATCCAATTTCCAACGTCTGTGCAATCACCTTATCAATTTATGATCCTCAGAATGACACTGTTCATTGACACTGTCAGTGCAATTACGACGACTAGGGCTACTATGACGGTGATGATAGTGATGATGATGACCATGTCATCGTTGTTGAACAGTTAAATAGGTCTGCTCTGACATCGCTAATTAATATTGCGCCGTTTGATCTCGACCGTTGTCACTTTTTAATGCATTAATGGAAATGAGAACTTTCACCAACGCAGCACCGCTGTCCATTACTTTGTTTCAATTAATGCCACGACATTTTGAAATGTGACCATTGATTAACCGTTCATCATGAACCGTTCTGTGCCGTCAACTCCGACAATGCTCCATGTACTGATCCGGTGGCACGAGAGATAGCAAAGCTTGTTTAATGACGTATTCATATTACAGATGACAATAGCATACAGTGGCGTAGCCAGGAATTTATTATGGGGGGGTTGATCTTTTTGCCTGGCCGGATGCCCTTTCTGACACAAACCCAACATTATTACAGTAAATAAAAAGGGAATAAAGCAACAAAGGGAATAAAGTAAGAAAAACCATTGTTACAACAAGCAATTGTTTTTTTCTTATTTAAGTGGATAAATAACCTTTAAATAAAACTTTTTCCCTAGGCCAATGGGGGGTTAACCCCGAAACCCTTCCCCTTGTCTACACCACTGATAGCATAACTCGGTGGTGCCAGACCCGAGTCTGCTTAAGGGAGGAGGCGGCGTGAACGGCTTTGGCAGCCACGAGATGTCGTGAAACTCTCGAACCGTGCTACGGTGCTAGCTATTTCAAAATACATGAAACAAGCAATAGATATGCGAACCAGCATCCACTCACATGGACTTACATGTGGGGCGCGGTGGTGTAGTGGGTATGGTCGTTGCCTTGCAGCCGGATGGTTGCCGGTTCGAATCCACCGCAAGCCGTCACGTAGGACCTAGGGCTAGTCTTTCACTCGCAATTGCTCAGCGCTTCGGCGTGAGACTCTGAATCAGCGTCCGCGCTGTAGCTGGGAGCGCTTCTGAGTAGTAATCTTGAGGGAGCGCTATGACAAGTGCACATACATAGGCCTACATACATACACGGTAATAAATGCATATGAGCGCCCGTAGATATTTTGCAGGCGGATCAAAGAAAAATGGTCACCGTAAACAATAGCCTACAATAGCCTACTGTTAAATGTTTTGTGACAAGAGTTTGCAAAATGCAAAGCAGGAAATTAAGAAAATGGATATTTTGCACAGATTTTGTTGAAATAATGTGAATTTCTCAGTTTCATTTTGTGTGTCGTTTGTATTATTAGTGCTTTGGTGCAAAGAAATTGTTTAAAATCACGAAGTACCGTAGTGGTGGTTAAAACTAGGCTATGTTCATTGTTCAATTTTCCAGAGGGCAAGTGCCATCTCTCTCTCTCTCCAAAGTGTGGGCGACCATGCCAATGCGGTCGACAGGGCTTCGTACATGATAGAAAATCATAACAGCTATATTGCAGGGTCTTTGTTTTCAACTGACAATGGCTTTCATACTATTTTCGGATCTATACTAATTTCATGCTTCTAGAAATTTCGTTCCAAGTGATTCTGGATATTACGTAGGCCCTAACCTTTCTTTGCAAAGTGACACAAGCTCTTGACACATTGGCCTAATCGACAGACATTATGTTGCAAGTCTTTAGAGGTAGGTCTAAACCGCAATTAGGATTCACGCTTGCATAATTATATTCGCTAATTTAAACGATTTCAGATGACATTACATAGAACATGATAGACGAAATATGTATTTATACAATATGATATAAAAGAAAGTTTGTGAACCCATTTAAAACTTTTTTCATTGGCATCGTAAAAAACGCATGTCTGCAGGCAGACTTCTTCCCGGTGCGAAAAAATTCCTAATTCGCATTCGATAATAACAGAAGCAAAGCAAGATGAGAAAAGAGACAACAACATGCAGGGCTGTTTATCGTGCATTTCTACACTAAATGTGCGGTTCCTAATGGATTTGTCCAGTCAGAGAAATTCCTTAACAAAGTCCGGATAACAGAAAGCGTCGGCTTGTACCATGAAGGCAAACATCTGACCTATCTATATCCTCCGTGTCGCATCAAATTGCATGGGACGTTCAGCTTTGTGGTCACTCCTATAACTTGTCGGGTTAATGCGGAATTTTTTTCCAGAGAAGCTGGCCTACACGTTTGATACAAACAATGCCACTTAATAATATGCCTACACATTACGCCTGGGCTAGAGAATATCTCGATGTTCATAATAATTGCATAAATTGTTATTTAATGCAGCTAAAATCCTTATGATAATATGTTTTACATGATATTTAAAGCCACGAAGCAACCAAGGAAGAGTATATATCTTCATCATGCCATAAAGGAAAGTTACCTTTGTCTCGGAAAAACTTGGCGTTCATTATTTTGTGATAATGTTACAGTAAGTTGATCTCTTGCTAAACAAGAACCTGAATATGGATTGACATGGATGATAGGGATGAATACATAGTCACTTATAGTGCAAAGTGGTCCACCTCATCAGCTATCGCTACTTCCGTTTTTGTATTTTCCCTCGACCAGTCCCTCGACTATTAACCCCATTACTACAACTACCAGGTCTAACGTCACGCTCAATTGGTTTTACGTCTTCTTTTCTTGCACTTTAGCCATCGTCATCAGGAGCAGATGCTTGCTCTGTTGCACTACCCGACGACCTTATGCTGGAATCGTCCTTCTTAGCTTGTCCTCTTCCGGCCTCGTCCCTTACCTTTCGGTTTGTCATTCTGCGACAGTTTAAATCCTCTGTCTTGCTTTTGTGCAGCGTTGTCCTTCTTTTGTTGCTGTGAGTCTCCTCCAGACGCTTGCTTACTCCCGGCTTCAGCTGGTTCAACCTCCTTCTGCTCAGATCCAACGCCTTCTTCACTTTTTGAATCATTTTTTGGTTCAAGCTTTTGTTCAGATTCATCGCCTGCTAATGTCTTGGTGTCACTTTCTGGTTCATTACTCTGTACAGAATCACCGCCTTCTTTATTCTTGGTGTCATTTCCTGGTTTATTACTCAGTTCAGATTCACCGCCTTCTTTATTCTTGGTGTCATTCTCTGGTTCATTACTGTGTACAGAATCACCACCTTCTTTATTCTTGGTGTCATTTCCTGGTTCATTACTCAGTTCAGAATCACCGCCTTCTTTATTCTTGGTGTCATTCTCTGGTTCGTTACTCTGTACAGAATCACAGCCTTCTTTATTCTTGGTGTCGTTTACTGGTTCATTACTCTGTACAGAATCACAGCCTTCTTTATTCTTGGTGTCGTTTACTGGTTCATTACTCAGTTCAGAATCACCGCCTTCTTTATTCTTGGTGTCATTCTCTGGTTTATTACTCTGTAAAGAATCACCACCTTCTTTATTCCTGGTGTCATTCTCCGGTTCATTACTCTGTACAGAATCACCGCCTTCATTCTCTTTGGTGTGACTTTCATGTTCACCACTCTGAACAGAATCACCACCTTTTTTATTCTTGGTGTCACGTTCTGGTTCACTTCCCAGTTGAGAATCACCGCATTTTTTCATCTTGGTGTCATTTTCTGGTTCATCACTCGGTACAGCATCACCGCCCTCTTTCTTCGTGGTGTCACTTTCTGGTTCATCACTCCGTATGGAATCACCGCCCTCTTTTTTATTGGTACCATTCTCTGGTTCACTATTCTCTACAGAATCACCGTATTCCGTCTTCTTAGTGTCACTTTCTGGCTCATTATTATGCTCATAATAACCATATACATTATTTTCGCCAATTTTTGGTTCATGCTTATGCTCAAAATCACTACCTTCTTTATTCTTCACACCATTTTCTGGGTCATGCCTATGTTCCGAATCACAGCCTTCTTCATTCTTTGCACCATCTTCTGGTTCATGCTTATGCTCAGAATCATCACCTTTTTCATTTTTTGAACCATTTTCTGGATCATGCTTTTGTTCCGAATCGCCAACTTCTTCGTTCTTTGCACCATTTTCTGGTTCATGCCTAGGTTCAGAATCACTACCTTCTTTATTCTTTACATCTTTTTTGGGGTCATGCTTATGTCCAGAATCACCGCCTTCTTCATTCTTTGCTTCAATTTGTGGTTCATGCTTATGTTCAGAATCATCACCTTTTTCATTCTTTGAACCATTTTCTGGTTCATGCTTATGTTCAGACTCACCGCCTTCGTCATTCTTTGCTTCAAATTGTGGTTCATGCTTATGTTCAGAATCACTACCTTCTTTATCCTTTACATCCTTTTCTGGATCATGATTATGTTCAGAATCGCCAACTTCTTCGTTCTTTGCACCATTTTCTGGTTCATGCTTATGCTCAGAATCACTACCTTCTTTATTCTTTACATCTTTTTCTGGGTCATGCTTATGTCCAGAATCACCGCCTTCTTCATTCTTTGATTCAATTTGTGGTTCATGCTTATGTTCAGAATCACTACCTTCTTTATCCTTTACATCATTTTCTGGATCATGCTTATGTTCAGAATCGCCCACTTCTTCGTTCTTTGCACCATTTTCTGGTTCATGCTTAGGTTCAGAATCATCACCTTTTTCATTCTTTGAACCAGTTTCTGGTTCATGCCTATGTTCAGAATCGCCAACTTCTTCGTTCTTTGCACCATTTTTTGGTTCATGCTTAGGTTCAGAATCACTACCTTCTTTATTCTTTACATCGTTTTCTGGGTCATGCTTATGTCCAGAATCACCGCCTTCTTCATTCTTTGCATCAATTTGTGGTTCATGCTTATGTTCAGAATCATCACCTTTTTCATTCTTTGAACCATTTTCTGGTTCATGCTTATGTTCAGAATAACCGCCTTCTTCATTCTTTGCTTCAATGTGTGGTTCATGCTTATGTTCAGAGTCACTACCTTCTTTATCCTTTACATCATTTTCTGGGTCATGCTTATGTTCAGAATCGCCAACTTCTTCGTTCTTTGCCCCATTTTCTGGTTCATGCTTAGATTCAGAATCATTACCTTTTTCATTCTTTGAACCATTTTCTGGTTCATGCCTATGTTCAGAATCGCCGCCTTCATCATTCTTTGCTTCAATTTGTGGTTCATTCTTATGTTCAGAATCACTATCCTTTTTATTCTTTACATCATTTTCTTGGTCATGTTTATGGTCATAATCACCTCCGTTTTCTTTCTTGGCTTCAATTTGTGTTTCCTGTTTTTGTTCGACTTGACAGATAATATTATCTTTACGGTGATCGAGTTTTTCTCCTTCTTCGTCCTGCTGCTCGGTTCGTTCACTCGTAATGAACTCTGTGTTCTTTGCTTCGTTTAGATGCGGTTCAACGCGCGTCTCTGCTTGAGAATGAGTTTGATTTCCTTCACCATGGTTAATGAAGCTTTCCTCCTTTTGTATTTGGTGAAAATTAGCGTCACCTTTTTCATTTCTCCAGTTCTGGTACAACTGGTCACATTCTGTACCCAGAGCTGGATGTGACTCGTGAAGAGTGTAGCCATTTTGGCCAAGATCCCCCTCTTTCAAAGGATCTGAAATGCCATTTCTATTGACTCCAACCGTGTCGCTACTCTCACAAATGCTCATGCTATTTTCCATAAGTGATGACTCCGAATGAATGCAACTGGACGATGCGCTATGCTCTTGTTCTACTCCTCCACCTCTTATTTCTGTTCCCCCTCGTCGTCCATCTTCTCTGCCTTCTAAGACTGTTCCACCTGGAACTATACCGGTACTGTGCTTCAGTCTTCCAAAAGCATTGTCATCTCGAGTCATATATAGCTCGTCTGAAGACATCAACTTAACATATAGCGTACGCCATCTGTTCTCTTCATTCGCCAGCTTTTTCCGTTCCAGATTTTCCACCCAGCCCGAGAAAGCCGTTACGCAGCGGGGTAGATCAGCGGGACCGGATTTGTCCAGCACCTCCCTCATGAACCTTTCCGATTGTTCGAGGAGCGCGAGCTGTCGCTCCGTTTCCTGTCTGATGCCCTTGATCTCCTTCAGTCGCTTGTCCTTCGTCTGATTCAGTTGGCTCTTAAGTTTGCTGACGTGGCTAGAAACGACCTCCTCGATATTCTCCTGTTTTTGGAGAATTTTGGCTGCGACGTCTTCCACCTGCCTGCCGAAATGTCCACTTTCTTCTGCTATTCTCTGAAGAAACTGATTTCCGCTGTTAATACGAGCATCGATCTGTCCTAAATCCGTGTCGATCTGACGCCTTGCCTCGGGTGCTACAATGCGAATCGAACGGATTTTGTGCTCGCTGTGGCGATCCTCGAAGCACCTAACACAGATGCTGTCTTTGCACAAATCGCAGTACAGCGTCTCCTTTTCACCATCGTGTTGCTCGCAGTACATTGCCTCGAATCTCGGAAGTCTCGCCAAGTCCGGGCGGTCGCTTCTCTCGAAGACCTGGTGATTGAGTTTGCGGTGAAACAGAACGCACACTTCACAGGCGTACTCGTCACAGTCAAGACAGTACTGAGCGATAGGGTTCCGTGCGGAATCAGCAGGACATCCGCTGCACAAGGTGTTGGCAGAGTCCGAGCAACAGAGCCAGTTGATTCTAACCAGACGCTTCCCGAAGTAGTTATCCGGCAGGATGTTGATGTCCGTGGGAATGTTGAAAGCGGCGCTACAGTATCCGCAAGACACCTTCTCTCCGGGGCTCGTCCTCCTCGCTATGGTCTTGAGGCAGTTGGTACAGATGAGGTGCAGACATGGTAGAAGCTTCATCCGCTCTGGATACTGATCCGTTGTCCAGTGATCGCATTCCGTTGTCTTCATCTCTTTCGTTGTTTCCGACATCATGTCCCAGGGTACTGTGCGAAAATAAAGCACACCATTCACCAGTAGCACGTTAAAGACCATTGCACCAAAGACCGCCATACTTAACGCAAATACCACCAAAACCTACCACTATCACCAGCGACTTATGATCACTTGTGTGTCTCCTTCGCTATGCCAGTGAAATGCCGACCATGACTAGGCCTACTTGGACTCCCTCTGCTACCAAGGCCTTCATGTATAGGGAGTGTTTTGGGTGCCTTACATGGGCGGAGTTTGGTTTCCGTTCTTGGATGGGTTAAATTTGTTGGGGCTGAGACTCGGTCCAGAACGAGCGACGCCGACATATATTTTCTCGGGCCCAAAAAAGTTGATGACCCTTTTTTAGTCATTCGTAAGTTTTGCGTGCGTGAACACACGACTGTTTTTAAGAAATTTTTAGAACTGCACAATCCCTTCCTTTCTGTCCAATCCTCCATGGTAAATTACTTCCAATCGGAGGACAACGGCCTTTTTGCTAGTTCTAACTGTAGCCTACAGAAGTGCTTCTACAACTGCACAAATCCGTTTAGAACTGTAGGCCTACATTTTGTGTTCAACAGCACGTTAAAAAAGCCCTGCGTAAACACGTGAGCAGAACCACTTTCCAAACAACTTTCTGAGTCTACGCCTTCTTGGGGGGGGGGGGGGGGCCAAACCCGAGAAAAGATACCATTTACACGGTAAAATGACTCTGGGTCTTCTTGGGGGGCTTAGCCCCCCAGTCCCTGATAATTATTAAACTCCGCCCATGCCAGTGAGTACAAGATTATCAGTTTGCCAAGCGCTCAGCGAAATTTTACAGCAGTCAGACTTTGACCCTGTCGACAATTATTAGACATGCATTTCAATTTTTCATCTCGCATATCAACCAAATCACATACCAAACACTTATCTCATCTGATCACGAGTATATAGGCCTACATCGTAGGCCCCTAAGGATGTAGGACAGTAGGACATTGTAGGCCTTATACAAATCACAGTCGGGTTCAGGGTTCAGACGACTTCTGAATACGGTACATAATCATAGACCTACATATAGGCATATAGCCTAAGCTACTTACGGACGAGTCAGGCGTGAGGGCGGTGAGGACCTCTACCGTTGGAACGGTGAAAGTCCTCACGGCGGACCTCCAACGGTGGAGGATCTGGAGGTGTTTTAATAGCTCAGGAACCCGGCGACTTTTAGGGGCCGGACTGATCGAGTAATCATACAGTTTATAATTTATGCCTTTAAAATCTTGTTCCTATAAAGCATTTCGATAGTTCAGGGGACCGTGACCATAGGCGTAGGAGGCGTTTCGGAAGTGGGGGGGGCAAATTTTTTTATTCTCGTCCGAAAAATCTGTTGATCTTTTTTAGTCATTTCCTTTCCTATAAATCTTCATAAAAGTTATCTTTTTACCCCTATGTGCCCGGAAAAATCCGCCTGTACCTGTTTGCCCGAAAAAAATTCCGAAATTTCTTTTTCCGTCCGTGCCTCTTTTGCCCGAAAAACACAATTGCCCGAAATTTGGGGGCATTTGCCCCTCTGGACTCCCGCCTCCTACACCTATGACCGTGAATGCTCTTTCTAGGGGCCCAAAATTTCTCCCATCGGTCCTGGAGGATGTAACAAATAACTGCAATCACACTAAAGACACAGAAACACGGTCAATGACGTCATGCAGACATGCAGAGGCACGTAACCTACAGTCAAGCCGGCTGTCGCATTCGCCCTATTCTGGGATATTTCAATAATGCTTACCTGTAAAAAGTCAGATGTGAATCGAGATTCTTTCAATGCTCACTAATTCACTTAAAGATCAATTAATTATTAGAACAGCGATCTCCTGATTGGCATCGATTTTCAATACGATTACGACACCGTGAGACCTTTAAAGACTAACACCGAAAGTAGCCTACCTACTTAAACAGAACATCATCGCGTCGTCTGACATTATTTTCTGAATAGGCCTACTAATGATTTCAGTTTCATTTTCCGCGAATCGATGTTTTTTCTTCAGCGGAGAGAGCGCACGACCCATGGCAGGCAGGCAGGCAGACAACAAAATGTCACGTGCATTCGTTCAGGGCATAGGCTGCATACAGTGCATAGCCTAGTTGAGCATAAAACTGTACTGAATGCAGGCCTCGATCTCGTTTTCCACATCCGCTTGAAAGGACGCCATTGTCCATGCCGTGTAGGCCTAGGCATAGGCTCATTCAACTGGCCAGGAGTGTCTGATGATAGGCTATTCGAACAGGACCACAAAGGCTTATAACTTCCCATTAGGCCTACCTATTAAGATCGTCACAACTTCACCTCGCTTGTTACTGATCAACGACACCGTAGCCTATCTTATCAATATCAATGTTGATTAGTGTCTCCCTCCTCCAGGCCTTTTCAAGGCTTGGGACTGGCACTGGCGGAGTGCAACCACATCCAATAACATATCTGCAATAATTATCCTTGCGTTACGAGTCTCCGTGAATGCTCTGTCTTCTTTAGGTTCTCTGCCCTTCGGCAGGTTCCAACCTCCAATGACGCCACTCCTCTCTGTGCTGTGCCTTTTCCTTCAGTTTGCTGTATCCGTTGGCCATCATCCATCCCAGCATCATCTGCCGCGGTCTTCCTCTCCCTCACTTTCCCTCCATTCTCCCCTCTATGATTTCTCTCAGGAGGGAGTCTCCTCTTAATACGTGCCCAACCCAGTTCTTTTGTCTTTCTCTTATTGTTGTTATTAACGATCGATTTTCCCCAACCATTTGTAGCACCTCCTCATTCGTTATATGCTCCGTCCAGCTCACCTTCTCCATCCTTCTCCAGATACACATCTGGAAAGCCTCTAATTTCTTAATGAATGCTCTGTAAAAATTGCAAAAAATGTGTTGTCTATAAGATGCGTCTGTCAGATTGTAGGCCTATACTTCTAAAAAACAAATCGATCAATCGACCACTTAGGTTGCCACAGTCGCATCTATGTCGGCTTATTATGATTGAATAAACTAGCTGGGGTACCCGGCGTTGCCCGGGAAATTTAGGATTCGACACGCTCCCGGCCACAACCCCAGCCCACCACACCACACCCCAACCTCCCCCCACAACACCCCTGATTGATTTGCATAGCTAGAGAAGCTTGAGAATTAGTGATTTAATTGGGGTTTCAAGGATCTTAAGGAATCGGAATCCTCTTATTTTTTTTGCGTTGAATGACAGAATAATTCTCCGAGAATTTGCTATGGGCCTATGCCTGTTTGGTGGGGTGCTCACAAGATCAGTCATGACGGACAGTGAGCTACAATTCAGGAGTTCTATTGATGCATATATATATATATATATATATATATATTAGGGGTGTTCCAAAAAGGTTTTTGTGGAATTTCACTTTGCACAACCTTTCATATTGTTGCTTTTACCTAAATAAAATTTCATGCAAAATTTCAAGTCTCTATGACAATATTTGGGTGGTGCTCATTGAGGTTGAAGTTTGAACCTGCGAAACAATCTCGCGAATGCAATCTAATAGCATCTAATAGACTGCAGCTGTGAATAAAGAAATAAAATTGCCAGAGATCAAATTATTGTTTGAATCATAGGTGATTCAGATGGTCTTAACCTTCAATTACAACTGTCACATGACTAAATAAGCAAATAAGGCCTCACTGCTTCCATATTGATTATCAAATCAAGTCCACGAATGCTGTGATATCTTATAGTTAAGCTACCGAAGACTAAGACTTTAGTGTCTTCTTGCTAGCATTTGTTATTCACTTCCTGTTGTGTTCAACCACCTGTATTGACTTTTGCATTTCTTGTTCTGATTTTGTTATCAATTGGTTAAATGTGCTCATCAAAGCCACTGAGCTCTCTGCTGAATCATTAACAACTTTCACCAACTTGATGACAATTATACCAGTAGTTAGCTACACATCTGAATCGTTGATTGACAAATTGTCTATATCTATTCCAAGAGATTTCAAGGAAGCAGTTGAAGAGGAGGTAACCAGTTCATGCAGTGTCTTGTTCTCCAACTGCTTACATGTTGCTCCATTCATTTCCACTTCGGATCATGATTGAACCATTGACTTTTCACTGAAAACCTTAGCAGAAAACAGTGATAGTTGCACAAATTCGGGTCTAAGGTAGCACAGTTGGTTCTTTACCGTCTTCATTGCAGCTTTTGGCACCATCTTGTTTATGTCAAAGCACTGTTTCATCTAATATGGTGAATTTTTTGTCTGAAATGTTTATGTGATCAAGAGTCGATGTAACGTCGTATGATGACAGCATTTTTATTGTGTAATGCATCGTGGACGATTACCGTCACTTTCAGACTCAGTATCACTAGTGGAACTGTCATCTGGGTCAAATATTTGCTTCTTGTGATATAAAGAAATTTCGACTTCAGACTCTGCATCACAATACTCACACTCCCTATAATTATTTTGGGTCTTTTAACTTGGTGCTGTGCCATGCACATTGCACACTATTCATGATCTTTCTGTCTTTGGTATATTTCGCTGCGCTGCTGCCTTAGTTCTTGTTTTGAAAGCTTCTTATCCATGAAAAAAACTTATGTTCATCAATTGTGACCAGATTGTCCACATCACTGCGCACAATATCAAAGAGTTTTTCTAGTTTCACAGTAAATTCACTCTGTATCGGGTCTACCCCAATGCTAATCAGAAGCTCTTGCTTTATTTTTTTTGGTCAAGTTATATTCATCATGCAATGCTTTCATTTTGGAAGCTACATGTGGCTGATAGGTACTTGGTATTCGTGCTCGGTTTCATGTTTGTATCACAGCCAATGATGTCAGTTTTGTACTTTCTTGTACCATTTTTTAAGTTTGTGAGAGTGGAAAAATTTCTGAGCACACTTTTTTGAGTTGGGAGATCGTTGTCAGCCAGTAGTAGATCACTTTCAGCTTCACCAACTAACCAAATTGAAGTTTCAGTGCATATTGAACAGGTTGTCATTTTAGCAATCTGAATTAGAAATAATAGTGATGCCAATTAAGCAGATATGCCTATAGAGGCATGGAATATTAAATACAGAAGCAACAGACTGAATATTGAAACTGCAAGGAGAAATAGTAAGCTTACTGGTAATTAACAAACTGGGCATTTAGTAATAATAACATGCATAAGCATCACATAGTTATGTTATTGCATGACAATGTCTTTGTGAAGTACAGGTGGCTGCATATCATAATTATTAGCATATAAAATGCTAAAAATATTTGTCAAAAATTAATTTTATGCAATTTGAAATTAATAATTTTAACATTTAATATTTTAATTAATACAGTCTCATGGTGGACTTAGGCAGTTTGAAAAGAAAGATTTAAAATGTGCAGTTTGTTATGATTATACTAAATGTACATAGCACATAGACTATTCTGCTCCATACTTGGCCTAGCTTTAGGATAATCCTAAAGCAACTGTCCAATTATTCAAGGATAATATATTGTCTAATACAGCAGCACTGCTGCAGTTAGATATTGAACACATTAATCAGTTCAGCACCTTTATAAGATGCTACCTATGACTGTCATGTCAAAGCACCAAACGTGTTGTCCAAAAGTAGGGCAACTGGAACTTTGGCCTCAATGAGCACCATCTAAAAATTATATTTTAGATTAACTTTTTTTGGAATATTATATAATATTGCAAAAGGAACAAAATGAGACTATGTGCAATCCAATCAAAGAAAATAATTTTTTCCTCATGCATTGGTGGACATCCCTAATATATATATATATATATATATATATATATATATATATATATATATATATATATGTATATAAAACTATTTGTATGTACTATGTATGACACTGTATGAAGGCCTACATAGGCATTTAATGCCTAGGTACATGTAATGCCATGCATGCATGCATGCATGCATACAGAGCCTTCTGCTACTGATGGTTCTGCATGCATGCATTTGCACATGCATGTAGGCCTATATACGAGAATTCTGGGAAAATTAGAAAATCAATATAAAATTACTACAGTAGTATAGTATTAGTATCTGCAGTTTAACAACAACAAAGATCATTATCGTCTCCCTCCTCCTCCTTCATCCGAGGTTGGGACGTACTGGCAATGCCAGGGTACGACTAGTATCTGAGTTTTGAGAATGCCGCCATTATACATCCATGTTGACAATACGTGGAACTGCTCCGTAAATCCCACAAATCTTTGCAGGTAACACACACCAAAGAGAAATATGCTGCCCGCTTCCGTAAACTTCTTCAGTCAATAAATTGTAACCTGATTTATTAATACTGATAGTCAGCAGCACAAAGATATTTAAAAGCTGAAACTTTTAACGGAATTCAAGTGTTGACGTCTGGCACGTAGATCATAAAGTCACACATGCAAGGCAAAATTGATTCATTCATTATTATTCAAATGATACGAATCATACGATGCTTAATATCATATCACCAGCCTTACAATACATAAAAGTAATAGTACAGAATAGATAAAGCGTATCTATTCTGTGGTAATAGCACAGTATAAATAATTTGTTATCAATAGGCCTACTGTGCATGGTAATAGCTATAGGCCCTATAATTGGTAGGCTAATAAAAATTACAAAGTAGATAACAAGTTGAATGAAATAATTAAGTATAGGCTAGGCTACAAAGCAATAAATTTTCTTTGGAACTTTATGACTTGGTATTTAATGTTTAAAAAAATTACGTACAACGGCGTTTCGATAATATTGTTGATAATATTAGGCCATTATTTAAACAAACGTATGCGAGATCACTTTATCAAATAACGATTTGATGATTATTTCAATTAACTAATGAACTAACTAATTAGATCAAATAATGTACATTATTAGGCCTATATTACGAGATTCCTTGGAAGTCCAGAATCGAAGCAATTTCTACTGCGGTTGAAACCACTAATTTCTTCTATTACCTCGTTGGCTGAGACAGATCGCAGCTCCCATAATGCTTTTCGACTAGAAACATTGAAAGGCCATGTTGAGTGCTAACTGCGATATGATTGGCTACGGCATATCACGAGTTCGCCGGAGAAAGGTATTATGGGAGAGAAAGAGGCTTGGCACAACATGAACAAAGCTTTTAGGTCTATAGACTCTAGACTCTAGGCTTTTACTTCCATTATGCTCCATACCTTTCGAAGTTTCGATGACAAAGGCCATTAAAGGATAGCCGCGTACCTCCATAATTGTACCAATTAATACCGGCTTTTTTCATGAAATCTCAAATCTGAACAATTTTTTCTCAAACAAATCGGAATTATTTTTGTCAACTTACCAATTCTTCAATTTCCTCAATTGCGCCGTCTAGCCCTCTGAAAAACTTGGCTTTCGAAGATACAAAACGATTCTTACTGGATTTGATCAGTAGCCTAGTCTTAGAAGGAAACAGCCTGTCTAAAGAACGTGCTTACAGGCTATAACAAAGATATTATAGTCTACGACTTTGGCTATAACTGATCAAAATTAGTTATGGAATTAAACTCGTACGACAAAAAACGTGCCTTACAGTCGAGCAAAAATTCCAAAATAAATGGCGTATCGAAGGAGTGATCCCGGTAACTAAGGAAAACCAGAATGACGTCATTTCAATCGAACGAGGAATTTGATAAACTTTTATCTTGGGTGCACATTAATATGTAATTAAGTAGCGCAATACTAAATAGCTTAACAGTAGTAATCGATTAGAACAGTGATTCCCAACCTGTGTGCCGCGGCACACTAATGTGCCGCGAGACTTTTGCAGGTGTGCCGCGGGAAAAAATCAAATATGTTATTAATTAATAATAATGATTTCAAACAAAGCATCCTAAAACATCATCACTGCAACATCAAAACTTAAGTCAGCTGGTCTTAATCTCTCACACTGTAGCAGTTAAGATCTCCAACGGAAATCTTGATTGTTTTCCCACGGTCAATGAATCTCAGTCAAGGAAGAAATTGCGCTTGATCGAAATACTAAATTCATTGATAGACCAACAGCCAGCAGTAGGTAGTATACTTCCCTTCGCTTGCAATTTATACTGTTTAATCAATCAGTCCATTTGTAATCGACGAAACAACAAATCTTACAACCGAGGATGAATAATAGCTCATTGATTTACGAAAATGACAAAATAATGTTATCAGTCAACACTTTCCTAAAAGAATTTGGATGAGGTTTGGCTTTCCATCCAGAAATCATATCCTGCCAGTTCAAGAGCAGTCAAAATTCTTCTGCCATTTTCATCTTCGTGGTTTTGTGAATTTAGATTTTCAGCTTTAACTGAAATCAAGTGATTAAAAAGAAGCAGAGACTTATTAGAATCGACGATGATCTGTGAGGGTAACGGCCCGCTATTCCGAGGGTCCACTATTCCGAAGTTCCACTATTCCGAATATCCGCTATATTTTGTTCGTTATCCTTGGTGGTTAGGGTTACAGTGGGTTAGGGTTAGGGTTGGGGTAAGGTGGGTTAGGGTTGGGTGGGTTAGGATTAGGTTTAGGGTTAGGGTTATTGTTGGGATGGTTAGGGTTATGGTTGGGTGGGCTCGGGTTAGGTTTGGGGTTATGGTTAGGGTTGGGGTGGGTTGGGGTTAGGTTTAGGGTTATGGTTAGAGTTGTGGTGAGTTAGGGTTAGGGTTATGGTCAGGTTTAGGGTTAGGGTTCGGAATAGTGGACCTTCGCAATAGTGGACCCAAACCACTGTGAGTATGATTGTCGTCTCTGGAGCCTCGTTTCAATTTGATCTGCTGACTGACTAGACTCACTTAGAGCAGCGGTTCTCAACCGGGGGTCCGCGGACCCCTGGGGGTCCGCGACCATCTGCCTGGGGGTCCGCGACCACGTCCTGAAAATTACATATTTCTTAGTTAAAAACATATAGAAACAGATAAATCTTTGTCAATTTGTCAATATTTCTCTTTTTCAATGGCGACATGAAACTACATGCTGATTAATGACAAATTCGTTTGTTTTAGATGGGTCTGTTTGTAACCGACTCTAGATTTCGGGATTCTTTTGATAAAGTTTCTTAGAAAAAGACCACAGCCTGTAATTCATTTGAATAAACAACTCATGAGTTTCAACTTTGGCTTACCTGGCTGGCATTTTTGAATTAACTGAGTTCCTCTACGCAAGTGATGCAGGCAAATCTAATCACCCTTAATTAGTGATAAAGTGTCTGCTTGTTCAAAAGAGATGATGATTCTGATGATCTCTGGTGCAAAACGGATAGTGGCAGGGCTCTACTGGTAAATTTTGAGGTGAGCACAGTGACACGCTGATCTTTTTTTTAGTCATCCGGCCAAAATCTCGGGAAAAATTCGTCCATTAATTTTCCGTCTGAAAAATCTGATGACCTTTTTTTAGTCATCCGGCCAAAAAACCATCTTAAACAGCCGTGTGCGCCTGATTTACTAGCGTGTACGGTGTACCCTGCTTTTTTCCCGCGTATACCCTACTTTTCGGGAGGTGAGTAGGATTTGTACTACAGGATTGCAGGTGCATATCTATGCTATGTTATAGCATACATGTAGGCCTACTATTATATAGGATTAAAGAGTCGCACAGTCACGATAATGCGCCAAAAGCGCCAAATTTCGGTGGGGGTCCGTGACCGAGACAAAAAATTAAAAAGGGGTCCGTCAGTGTGAAAAGGTTGAGAACCGCTGACTTAGAGTATTATTATAACATTGAAATTAGAATTAATTAAATAATAGTGACAAATAGATAAAAAAAAGGTAATTATTATTAAGTGTGCCGCGAAAAGTTTTGTTCTTTCTTAGTGTGCCGCAAGCCAAAAAAGGTTGGGAACCACTGGTTTAGGGTTATGGTTAGGGTTATTGTTGGGATGGTTAGGGTTATGGTTGGGTGGGCTAGGGTTAGGTTTGGGGTTATGGTTAGGGTTGGGGTGGGTTGGGGTTAGGTTTAGGGTTATGGTTAGAGTTGTGGTGAGTTAGGGTTAGGGTTATGGTCAGGTTTAGGGTTCGGAATAGTGGACCTTCGCAATAGTGGACCCAAACCACTGTCGTCTCTGGAGCCTCGTTTCAATTTGATCTGCTGACTGACTAGACTCACTTAGAGTATTATTATAACATTGAAATTAGAATTAATTAAATAATAGTGACAAATAGATAAAAAAAGGTAATTATTATTAAGTGTGCCGCGAAAAGTTTTGTTCTTTCTTAGTGTGCCGCAAGCCAAAAAAGGTTGGGAACCACTGGATTAGAATCTGATCTAAAAATTAACTTTGTATATTGCGCCATACAATAATGCTCAATTAATTGGTATCAGTCGATGGTCTCCACTATTTAAAATTGTCGTGCAAGCTTACACCGGTCATTGGCAATTGGGAGATACACTTGCGTTGTCGATGTATAGCCAGCCTCGAGACTCGTCGTGTGAATGAAAAGAATGGACCTCCTGCTAATCATCCTCTGCAGCTGATGGATTCGCCAGAGGTCGTGGAGGGTTGAGGCTGAAGATCGTTTGTCGTCCGCTGTTAACTGGTCTGACTCGCACGCACCTCTGACACCACTTGGAATATCCCCTATTAAGGCTAGAGACGCAGGGGCTTCTATCTAAGCCTACACACGGTTTGCGCAACTTGAGCCCAATGGAAAAATAGTACTATCAGAAATGAGCCAAAAACCCACGTCGGGATAAGGAAAGCCGACTCGGGAGGGTAAGGCCGACCCTGAAGGGGGCAGGAGAGATTGAACCTGTTGATTAGAATAGAAGCCCTTGGCTAGACGTCAGTAAGCCTAAAAACTCAGTCTCAAACCATGGCCACGTAAAAGACTTTGATCCACCAAATAAGCAGCGTTTAATCTAGTCTTCTGCTGTGGTGGACTTCTCGTTTATGGGGAGAAACGGCCGTTTTGGGTGGACGGCTTTTCTGACGACTTTTCTAAAGTCTTCACAATAATTTCTTTAAAAACAATGCACCGAATTCTATACTTTTCAATCTGATTACCTTTTTTGCAAGTAAACAAGAGCTGTCAAATTTGCTGGGTATATCCTTTTTCTGGGAGGGGGGGGGAAGTGGTACATATTATATAATGTGAACAATACCTCTCGATTTTTCCGGGGGTATTCTCATTCCTGGGGAACCTCCAGAGACGTTTAGATTAGATTCTGTCAACTAAGGACATCCCAAGAGTCTTATACAAACAAAATTATTAGTTCCCTATCCTTTTGCAACAAGCCGTCCTGCTCCTAAATCAAACAAACTCACATTTGCTGCCTCCCTTACGGCTTAACTGTAGCAATTATCAAATTTGCTCCAAGATGAAGTTTTAGAGTCAACCCCTTATAGGGTTCCATGGTTAAATGTCACACGACAATATGTCGTAAATGACAAAATGTCATGGACAATATGTCACAAGTATAAGATTAAATACATGTTCATTTTAATAACTGATGCTATTTTGTCAACCGCCCTATAGCAGTGAGCTGTTATCTAATTTAGACACTTGTACCGCCGACATTCGAATGACAGCGCAAAAAATGCTTAAAAATGAGCAGAAATCAAGTGCAAAAATGTTGTACTTCTTTAACATAAGAAAAACATGTTCAGTCATATCCAAACATAAAATAATTAGTTTCACCAGCTTAGAGTCCGTTTCAGACAGTCAATGGAGCCTAAATCAAAAAATTTCCATACAAAAGACAAAGCTTACACAAGTGTTTCAAACTCCTATCAAGAGCTAAAAAGCAAGAACTCCTATAGCTCGACCTCAACTTAAAAACAAGCCAGACTTAAGGAAATTAAGAAGCTGATGCATTGTCCGATAATAAGAACTTATAATAGTAATAACAATTTGCTGGCAAACCACTGCCTATTAGGAGCTCAATTCAGCCAATTTTTTTCGTTTGATAATTTTTCAGAGCGTGATCACATTTATCTCAGGGTACAAGTAACAATAATAATAATCATAATAATTTAAGTTGGTCCAGATTTCCCAATTTAGCAAACCGCTTGGATGTGAAAAGTCAAAGGACAATCATCAGAAATGAGACCCGGGAAGTAACCTCAACCTGATCTTATTAAACCACCGAAAATGTGGCGGCAGCTAAAAAAGTTGCCAGACTAATCATCTCTTTGGTAGTAGAGAATCTTGGGTTGTTGAATCTCACAGGATTTGACAAGGGTTCATTGACATCTGACTTTCATCCTCTTCCAAGTGTTGTCCAAACAATCCAGGTTTCAATGCAATTACTCTCTGAGACACATTCAAGGAATCCTATATTAGTGAAGGTTAGTCTTATCAGAAATGTACATCAGTTTGCATAGTACAGCCATAACAGTTCCAAGTGCAATAATAGTAATAATTTATGATGATAATGTAGTAGCACATCCCTGGGGGTACCTTCAGACAATTTCAGATGCAATCTGTTATTGGATCATTTCAGGAGGTATCAAGAGGCACTCAAAAATTTTACATAAGACAAATCATTGCACTTGAGATAGATGTGCAAAGTAAGTCTACAAATGAAAGACTAAATTAATATAAAACCAGAAATAGCTCAAACATTCTGTCCTAGTTATTCCCCGCTCAACTGCTAAATTTCCAAGGTCCCAGCTGCATCTTGCTACAAAAATGTTTTTGCATACTTAAAATCACACGAAACTAAAATTGCATGCTTCAATCAGCATAAAGTATTATCAAAATCTATCTCAGATTACTACAGCCAGCAAAGAAATCAACCCAAACGCTAGCCAATTTTTTTATATACCCTCCTATACATAAACACAATGGCTAAACCGCCTAGCAGTTCTTTAACAATATTTCATATTCTCTGTACTGAAACCTGAAATTTGAAAGAAAAAGATGTTTTTATCCAGATTAATTCTAAAACGGTATATGCAATGCATTCCTTAAAAAAATTACTTAACAGCAATAAGCCAACGACTTGAACTTCGTCAAAAAGTTGCAACCTAAATACAGACTTCAAAATGAAAGTCGGAACCGATTTTGCGCTGGTACTACGAAAAACGAAGACAACCAATTCATTTTTTGCACATTTGCTTTTAAAATATTCCGCCTACAGACTTATCGTGAAACATTCCCAGCTTAGGCTGACAACAGTAGATACAAACGATATATTAGTAGCCAACTAAAACAAGCTGATATGCAGCAAAAAAGCAAGGGTATGAACAATCAGTCACCCTACTGTAGGAAATAAAACAGGAAACTTGAGCAATTTGCCGATTCAGTCGCAAACTATTGAAGTCATGCACACAGGAAATGCAAAGAACAAAAGAAGAATCTGAACTCCTATTGTCTCATAATTGCAGATAGCACAATTTCAAATGTTCTTTGTGGTGTGATTAAAAACAAGATAGCATGCTTTCACAGAGAAAGTCAGAAGCAATCTTCAACATCACTGGCCATAATCTGAAACAAAATCATAACACAAAGAAACAATTATATACAATTATGGCACTGGACAATCAAATCACTAAAATTGGTATATTAGTTAACAAGGCTCGTAAATTTTGTCACCTACAATGGGGCATTCATTCATCAACTTCAGAATTTTACTTGTTATCCAACATATGTATTAGACTTGGTGTCAGGTCGGGAGCGCCTCTGAGGAGTTCTCTTGAAGTGGCGCTATATAAATGTACGATTACAATTACAATTACTTGGCTCAACTGTACATTACAAACATTTGAGGTTTAACTTCGCTGAGTGACAGAATACGCAAACATATATCCTAACTACTTCTATAACACACAAACGCAAAAGCCATCACAATACAAACACAATGATCGACGGCTTCTGGTGAAAACATTTTAAAACTGTAATTTAAAAAATTCCCAGGCTCAGTTTAAGAGAAACAACAAGTAGGGTAAATCAAAAAGCTTAACAACATCTTATGACTACAATAGCCATTGACGTCTTTACATATTATTGTATTTCAGTTTCTTTCATTTTCTTTTGTCCCCAGTTGTTCCACTATCACTTCAGTGCCTGGAAAAAAATTCTCAAGATATCAAGATCATGTCTCATTAGAAACATTTAACATACACAACCACACCAAGTCTTTTATATTTTGTATTTAATCCATATGACCAGAAGAGATAAATGAATGCAAACCTTCATCGTTTGAATCATCATCTTCGTTTGGACGAGGATAGAACTCATCGGCCTTGCTCTCGGATAATTCGGACTGCACAGCCATCTGCACGCCCTGAGAAAACAAGCACAATGACCCTCAAAATTGATCCATAAGACAAACTATTCAAGACAAAGGAATTAACTACTTCCAACTGAAGTCAACTGTACATGGGCAAAAGTATTTAATAGAATTCTACCAATCGACACGTATCAGCTAACCATTCATTATTTTAAAATTGGGATTGTTAATAGTGGTTTGTTTTTGTTAAACCAATTATCGGTTGCAGAAATAAGATATTGGTTTTAAATATTGTTCGAAAACCAACTGCTCCCAGCTGATAAACAAAGATAATGCCGCTGGAATTCATTGTATCCAACAATGTTTTCGATATTAAAAAGTGTTTAAGAGGTAATTTAATCAATTTGTCTGATTCACTGACATCCAATTTTATATTGGTTTTCATTTTTGCCATCTGAAAAGTTATTTTTTATAAAGACAATATGTGCAAAGATGCTGTATCTAAAGTGATGCATTACCGATATCGAACTGCAGGTCATTGACCACTTTTTAGATATAACAGGTCGCGTGTAACCCAGCGTTGCAGCGACCATTTATTTGCTGCAGTTAGTTTATTTTCACAGCAACCTTCAGACTTGCTGTCAATACAAATGCATGAATCATCTCTTATACGTTAAAAAAGAGTTCAAAAATGAATTCAATTATCGTTTTGTACACAGCAAAAACTGATAATAATTTACGACATCCCTATTTCACATCCCCATTTAGAATCATACTGAAACCGCAATGAATTCCACCCATCTGCACTGAATGCAAATAGGACAAAAAAAACAACATTTGGGTCGATCCAGTAACAGCAAAGGTCTCTGAATTACGTCCCAATTTCCAGTTAATTAAATCTTACATTTTGGAAAACCCTTTCAAATTCAAGAAGAGCCGGCATAGAAGAGAACGACACTTGGAACGTCTTTCGGATTGGTTCATCCGTTGAAAAGTCCTTCGCTGTCCACTCGCAAGTATATTTCTGATCAGTTCTGAGAAGAAGAAAAAGCAGATTTCCTTTATCAACTTATTATTTACTCTATATCCACAGCTACCTACTAAAAGGACAACATTTTACAACACACAAAAAAAAAAAACTTGAGGTTCAATCGCAACCTAACTTAGCCAACAGATGCTGACAAACAGATACTAATTCATTCATACAGAAATTTATATAGGAGCCCCTCAAAGAAAATCCTACTCAGAGGCACTCCCAGCTCCAGCGTGCCCAAAGAGAACAGTTTTAAGTTTAGTGAGGAAGGATTCTGGTACCGATTCTAATAATACACTTCTACAATCCACAAAATTGTTTAATATAAGACACAATTATGAGGAGTGCAACTTAAGAATCTGTCAAAATACAAGAAAAGAAATCCAACAACTGTAGCAACGATTCCAACATCCATATTAACACAGATGCATGCAACGTTACAAAGCCAGCGACCACAACAAATTGCCAAACACATCCAAAGCCTTTTATATGATCGTCAAGCCAACCAACTCCCAAAAAACCACAGAAATTCTCAAAACCAATCATTCATTCTTATGAAATCACTCATCATATGACACAGTATAAAATCAATCTCAAAATGTCGGAAGGATTTTCAAAATTCAACAGAAAAGTTTGCTTCATCACAAACTCTTTACACTCTGCCGCAATAAGACTCAGCCTACCGTTTAATCTCGTATCCAGTGCAGATGATGTGATTACAGATGGCTTCATCATTGTCGTTGTGCATCTGAAGGCGAGTACCAGTGACATCATCATCTTCCAATGCCACTATGTCAACCATTCCACCGTCCTGCCACAAGAAAACAAGTCAGTCACAACCGCACTAAACTCAACCTTTGTTACTTAAAAAATCTCTACTCAGAGGCGCTCCTAACCGAAGGTGGTGTATTATATAGGCAAACAAGAATCCCGTTACCGTTGAATGACAAACAACCCACGCAAAACCCAATGTTCTGAGGAAGAGTTCAAATCAATCAATCAGTCAATGATATCTGGTAATTCGAAATCAAGTTGGCAATATAATAACCAGCTACAATGGCGACAAAAAACCAAGGTTTTTCTTTCTAACCATAAACGTGGCTAGGATTTAGCAAAATCCGCATTGCTAGATTAACAGATTGATAGAAATTTTCATTTTTGAAGGTGAACAGTGCCTATTAATTCAACGCAAAACATTAGACATTAGACACATGATTTAGGTGCATAAAGTAGCACTCGAATTATGTATACCAAAACTTTGCTTCAGGGACAAGTGCAAAATTTATACAGACCCACTTAGAAGTAATATACAAGTCCCACCTTGGCAAAAGAAAAGTTTTCAAATGTTGACAATATATTCATATATATAGCTTTACTGGTATGCCAATGACTGAAGCAAAGAGAATCGCATTACAATCTTATACATACAGCATTGCTAGCTGTGGAATTACGTGAAAACATTGCTGCCATATGAAAGACATTGTAGTTAGTCCGATATCTAACAGGCATTAATATGACAGATTTTATCACTAATCCTGTACTTAACAGGTACTTACATGAAAGATGTTGTCGTCAGTCCTGTATTTAACAGTGGCACGTTTTGAAAACAGCGGAGTAATATCCTCCTCCTCCTCATCATCATCATCTGAATCCGATGAGCTTGTGTCTTCATCTTCATCCTCAGCATTTGATGATGCTTCTCGGTACGAAGGACGGCTTTTGCCAGACGCTTCTAAGGAGGGAGATGGCTTAGCGGGTTTGCACTCAGCTAAGGCGGGTCGAGTTTGTTTGACATCTGTTGCTGGAGAGGCACTTGCACTTGCCGGCTGACCTATAGTGCAGAATAACACCGGATGTTAAATAATGTAACTGGACAGACGCATTGCACTTCTTAAAAAGAGATATTCTGATGCATCGCAGAATTTCATTTAGATTAACCAGGAACATTTACAATATCCACTGCTTATATCAATATTCTTCTAATGTCTGAAACCTGGATGTCACACTTGATTCCTACCTCATGTTCACAGAGCACATATCTAACCTGAGCCATCCTGCTTCTTTCATCTGAGGCAGCTTAGAGCCATTGGTATCTCCTTCTGTCTTTACCACCATAGTTTGTGAGTTTGGCTGTTCTTGTCGAGAATACTTCAGCTAGGCTAATACTCATTTGATTTTGCACACATCCCTAATTATGCCTGAAGTCCTGCACTGGTTAACTATCAATGTACACATCCCCTACAAGCTCATCTGTCTGTTCTCCAAAGGACGAGTGGAAATGCCTACAAATACCTCACAAACCCTACGCAAAGCCTTCATCAGTACCTCATCTAGCTAATTGTACTATGCTGATTGTCTCGATCTTTCTGCTTGCAGGACTTCTCTGGCAAAACTGTGCCTTTCAATTTGGGAAGACCTTCCTCCCATCACTAACACTAAAAACTAAGGACTGGATTTTCTTCATCAGTCACTCATTCTTTAAAGACATTTCTTTTTCCACAGTGGTTTCATGCTGCGAGAGGAGCTACATAAATCTATCGATACAATCAAATACAAGAGCTCTATGAACATTCAAAAGACATATGTGAGCTGCTCAAGCAAAAGGAGGCGGAAGTGACAAAAATGAGTTTTGTATATTTTTGGCTAAATATGACAAACAATCATTTCCGTCTAAAATGCCGAAAAAAATTATTATTCTATCTTAATTGGTTCCAGAGATATGAATCATAATGGGATGACTTAACCGAATAAGACCATAACATTACGCTTGAAACGGACCTTTAAAATGCGTCTAAAATCCACCAAAAATTTTAGTTGTCAAACAAAATGCTTACATTTATTGCGAAAGAGGTCAAATAATATTAAATCAATATATTTTTCATTTAATCTATGATCCTGTCTACTGATATATGCGAAAAAAACGATAATCGGAAAATTTACGCCTGATTGGTGTTTTATCGAATTTCCTGTTTTATCATTTGCAACTTCCGCCTCCTTATGCGAGAGCAGGTCACATATATAAGACAATGCGAATTACCTTTAAGTGTAGTTCTTTTTATATCATTCTGACACTCAGTAAATTCGTCCCTGAATTTGTTAGCAAGGTCCAATGTCTACAACAAGCAGAAGCATTTAACAGAGGGCTAACCTATAAGATCCTAAGGGCAGCTCAAGGGCTATAAAAAATTCACTTTAAGACACACACACAAAATGGATAGAAGGTTGCTAAGTGCCACGCAGGCACAACACTGACATTAAAAAACACGTCAAGGGTTCAAAGGTCCCAGGGGCCGGACCCAGTCCCCAACGCGCGGGCCGCATGTTGTCTACCCTTGGTCTACAAGAAGACGCCAGGTTTAAAATAACCATTTAAACAATATGATGACAAATTAGTTAAGAGAATTGCATTAAAGCCCAAAGAAATCAAAAGAATTTCTACTCTAATCAACTACTTCGAACCAAACATTTTATTTCTACTTCATAGTGTTACAGTGCTACAACATAATTGGCAAACTAACTTGAAAGCTGCAGTTCTAGTTCTATGGGCCGTCCCCAGGTTAACTGCATTTGAAATGTTTTATACAGACTTTTCACGCAAATCTAGCTTTAAACAGTCAAAACTAACCACTAACATCATTGCAAAATGGTTTATGCAGACAACAGCTGCACTTCTAATCTAATCTAATCTAATATGAACATTTGTAAACCACTTCTCACAGCAGAGTTATTACAAAGCACTCTCAGCATGACAGGCGAATGAAAAGAGAAAGGTCTTCAAGCAGCAAAGAGATGCAAGTGAATTCCCCCACGAGAACCCTGACCACTATAAATTGCAGTGGGGAAGATGACTTCACAGAGGGACTCACAATAGCAAAAACCTGATGTTGGATTAACGAGGCTCGTGACTGAGAATTGTACAAATAGATCAAGGCGGTCAGCAGAACGAAGATGGTGTGAAGATCGTGCAGAGAGCAGCCGACTAGATAGTCTTGAAAGGGAGCAATAAAAATGATCCTATTCCTAAAAATAAATAAATAACTTCAACCTTGAATCGGATTGCAAACTGCTCCATTCTCGCTTCACCCTCCGCAAAATCTTGTGCAACCCAGCACCACGCATTTTCAGTCATGCGTTGAGGCAGAAGTTTCATGTCAGTCGTCAGAAGATGGTTACAAGCGACTTTGTGGACCTGCTCTCGTCGCAGCAGCAGACGGTATGTGCCTAAATAAACGACCACGCACATAAAAAAAACTACTAACAGCATCTTTGAAGAGAGAATGATCAAGGGTTTAAAACACAACGACAAAACACTATCTGCAAAGTGTCAATGGCTGCATAAATCCCAGCAGTGCACTTTGCACCGTGAAAATTGACAGGCCATTGTCGACTCTGTGGTGTTGTTACGTTGTGCGGTAATGTACTGAAATCCATTATAAAGGCAAAAAAAATCAATCCTAAAATCTAAGAACAAAGAATTAACAGGACAACTGACACAAGATTCAAAATGCTTGTGACTGTGAAATGACAAAATTACTGTGAAAATGAAAAGAGTATCTTTAAAATGACATGAGTGGAGTATCTTTAAATGACACGATTGAAGTATCTTGAAATGACACAATTCGAGTATCTTAAATCAGTGGTTCCCAAACTTCAGTAGGCCGCGGACCGGCAATAATTTTTGGCAAAACGCGCGGACCGCTAACTTAGGTCTATAAATGGCGTTGGCAAACAAAAGCGACCTAAATTATAAAAGGACTAAAATATAAGGCTATTTGCAATTAGCCTACGTTTACATGACCTTTGTTTAAGATTCATTATGAGTAGATTGTGCTGCTTAACACTAGGCCTATTTGTGCAATTCCTATTTTGCACCATAAATAGGCCTAAATGACAGTTTAATAATAAAAAAACAATGGCCTTTGCGATGCGTAGAGATGCAAGGAAAGATGCTTTCAATGCGCAAACACAAACCTTGGTGTTTTTAACCATCTGCGTCTGCGTTTTCCCCCAGATTTATTTTGCTTACGTTTGCTCATTGTCTGCTGTTTTTTTTTCAGACTTATTTGCTTAGGCTACGTTTGCTAATTTTTTTCATTCAAAGACATTTTGTTTATATTTAAAGTTCTAAACTAAAAGTGTTATACTATATTAGACATTTGTTTAAAATTCTGCATCCAACGTTTACTAGGAATAGGTCATTGCTCACCATAGAACAGCATAAATAATCTCGAAACTGACTGCAGTCGTCGATGTAGGCCCCTAGTAAATTTAAAATAAATTTAAATTGTTTGAATTCGCCATCTGGCAAGTTAAAAATAAGGCGCGTTGATTTATTTCAAATTTTTAAATATTAGGACAGAAATTTGAATAAATTTTGGACAACAATTCAAATAATTTCACAATTTCAAACAAATAAACTAATAATTACAGTTTATTTTTTTATTTTTAACACTTCTCCGCGGACCGGCGATCGTATACCTCCGCGGACCGGTGCCGGTCCGCGGACCACCACTTTGGGAACCACTGTCTTAAATGACACGATTGGAATAGCTTGAAATGACACGAGTGGAGTATCTTGAAATGACACGATTGAAGTATCTTTAAATGACATGATCGGAGTATCTTTAAACGTACTCATGGTGTCAAAATAAAAGATCCAACGATACTACATCAAAGCCATCGCAGCTCACCATTAATACGGTTCTTCAGTATCTTCATCTCGCCGACTCCACGCTCTTTCCATTGGCCATTGTCATAGCGATACAGCTTTGCCCTCTCCCGGAACATCTCGTTCTCATCCTCCTCGCCCGTCTTCACTTCCACTTCCGGCAGTTGGACGATCGGTGTGAAATGAATGCTGGAGTTCTCCTCCTCCGGTCCCTCCGCTCCACTGCCGTCCTCATCAGCGTCGTCACCCGGTCTGTTCGCCCTTGCCTCTCTACCTCCGAACAGCTGGCTTCCAGCGCCTTCCCACTTGAAGTTTGGATCTAGCAAAGAAATAAACATGCTTTAAATTAAAACATGTTTATCTCTTTGTCTGACCAGTTGTTCTGTTTTGCTGATGGTTTTATTAAAACTTTTAATAAAACCATTAGCAATTTAACAGAACAACTGGTCAGACAAAACTAAGAAGCACACTTTCCTGTGTTTTTTAATTAACAATTAATCAAATTTTCAGCACTGAATATGTACACTGTACAGACATTTTTATTCCATCAGGGGAAAATAAAATTAGGCATAGGTGAAATAAGTCTGCGCAAGTAAACAGGGCGTCCTAACTATATCAAGGGTCATTCCACGTCAAATCAACCAGGGGTGTACATCACACCCCTTTGGATTTTTCTGAAAATTTTTGTGCATAAACTACATGCAATATAAGGAATAACGGTGAAAATTTGAGCAGAATATCTCAAAATTTGACCGAGATATTAATTTTTAAAGTTAATGATCAAAAAACGAACCGCGAGAAAACGGCATGATACACCAAGTTTAGACTGCTATATCTCGGCCATGAAACGAGCAAGAGGGCTGAAATATTTTTTGTACAATCAGTTTTTTGTGCTCTTTCCAAATATGCAAAAACCTGGATGGAGCTATTTTTGGTTTTTAATATAAAAATTAGTAAATATAGCACAAACGCCAATTCTCACTCAAGTTTTGGACATCATGTCAGCAGGCAGGAATGAGATATAATAAAACTTGTATTGGTTTTATATTGAGGCACATTGGTGCTCATCAGACATATAGTCAGTACCTGATTAGTTTCATCATTAGTGTGTTTTCCAAGGACGTTTTCCTTGTCATGATCGTGAAAATGGAGCCCAAAGCTCATCAAAAAAGTGACAATGTGTATCTTTTGAAATTGATGAAAATTTGCACATATATTGAGGACATGCAGATCCTTCATTGGTACAAAATTCAGGATGGTGTTCAGCTCCGTTTCTGGAAAATTATTTTTTGAAGTCGACCAATATTTACTGTGTCGCGAGCAAATGGCATGATCCACAACGTTTGGACTGTCATATCTGTATCAAGAAATGAACCAGAGGACTGATATTGTTGTCATGTAATCAGTTTCTTATGCTCTTTCCATGTAAGTAAGAATGTTGGCTGTATTTCTTGTGATTTTTAATTTATAAGTTTGTAAATATTGCACAAATGCCAATTTACATTTATTCGGACATGAAAATGGCATGATCCACAATGTTTGGACTGTCATATCTAGGCCAGGAAAGTATCCAGAGGACTGATATTGTTGCCATATAATCAGTTTCTTATGCTCTTTCCAGGTATGTAAGAATGTTGGTTGTATTCCCAGTGATTTTTAGTTTATAAGTTTGTAAATATTGTACAAATGCCAATTTACATTTATTCGGACATGAAAATGGCATGATCCACAATGTTTGGACTGTCATATCTAGGCCAGGAAAGTATCCAGAGGACTGATATTGTTGCCATATAATCAGTTTCTTATGCTCTTTCCAGGTATGTAAGAATGTTGGTTGTATTCCCAGTGATTTTTAATTTATAAGTTTGTAAATATTGTACAAATGCCAATTTACATTTATGCGGACATGAAAACTGCATGATCCACAATGTTTGGACTGTCATATCTAGGCCAGGAAATTAACTAGATGACTGATATTGTTCCTATGTAATCAGTTTCTTATGCTCTTTCCAGGTATGTAAGAATGCTGGTTGTATTCCCAGTGATTTCTAATTTATAAGTTTGAAAATATTGCGCAAATGATAATTTGCATTTATTCGGACACATACGATTGTATGTTTTAGATATACTCAGATATCCTTCTTTCATATGATAATGACTCACAATTTTCCACTTGACACAATGTTAATTATGGTAATAGATTAAATTTAAAATTATTTGGAGGATATCTAGCTATCTTTGTGAGTCATCATTATATGAAAGAGGATATATCTGAGTGAGATACCAGGTATATACAATTATGCATGTCCGAATAAATATACGAGAAATTGGAATTTGTGCAATATTCACAAATTTATAAATTAAAAAACACAAGAAATGCAACCAACATTCTTACATATCTGGCAAGAGCATAAGAAACTGATTACATGACAACAATATCAGTCCTCTGGTTAATTTTCTGGCCTAGATATGACAGTCAAAACATTGTGGTCCATGCAGTTTTCATGTTCGCATAAATGTAAATTGGCATTTGTGCAATATTTACAAACTTATAAACTAAAAATCACTGGGAATACAACCAACATTCTTACATACCTGGAAAGAGCATAAGAAACTGATTATATGGCAACAATATCAGTCCTCTGGTTAATTTTCTGGCCTAGATATGACAGTCCAAACATTGTGGTCCATGCAGTTTTCATGTTCGCATAAATGTAAATTGGCATTTGTGCAATATTTACAAACTTATAAACTAAAAATCACTGGGAATACAACCAACATTCTTACATACCTGGAAAGAGCATAAGAAACTGATTACATAGGAACAATATCAGTCATCTAGTTAATTTCCTGGCCTAGATATGACAGTCCAAACATTGTGGATCATGCAGTTTTCATGTCCGCATAAATGTAAATTGGCATTTGTACAATATTTACAAACTTATAAATTAAAAATCACTGGGAATACAACCAACATTCTTACATACCTGGAAAGAGCATAAGAAACTGATTATATGGCAACAATATCAGTCCTCTGGATACTTTCCTGGCCTAGATATGACAGTCCAAACATTGTGGATCATGCCATTTTCATGTCCGAATAAATGTAAATTGGCATTTGTACAATATTTACAAACTTATAAACTAAAAATCACTGGGAATACAACCAACATTCTTACATACCTGGAAAGAGCATAAGAAACTGATTATATGGCAACAATATCAGTCCTCTGGATACTTTCCTGGCCTAGATATGACAGTCCAAACATTGTGGATCATGCCATTTTCATGTCCGAATAAATGTAAATTGGCATTTGTGCAATATTTACAAACTTATAAATTAAAAATCACAAGAAATACAGCCAACATTCTTACTTACATGGAAAGAGCATAAGAAACTGATTACATGACAACAATATCAGTCCTCTGGATACTTTCCTGGCCTAGATATGACAGTCCAAACATTGTGGATCATGCCATTTTCATGTCCGAATAAATGTAAATTGGCATTTGTGCAATATTTACAAACTTATAAACTAAAAATCACTGGGAATACAACCAACATTCTTACATACCTGGAAAGAGCATAAGAAACTGATTATATGGCAACAATATCAGTCCTCTGGATACTTTCCTGGCCTAGATATGACAGTCCAAACATTGTGGATCATGCCATTTTCATGTCCGAATAAATGTAAATTGGCATTTGTACAATATTTACAAACTTATAAACTAAAAATCACTGGGAATACAACCAACATTCTTACATACCTGGAAAGAGCATAAGAAACTGATTATATGGCAACAATATCAGTCCTCTGGATACTTTCCTGGCCTAGATATGACAGTCCAAACATTGTGGATCATGCCATTTTCATGTCCGAATAAATGTAAATTGGCATTTGTGCAATATTTACAAACTTATAAATTAAAAATCACAAGTAATACAGCCAACATTCTTACTTACATGGAAAGAGCATAAGAAACTGATTACATGACAACAATATCAGTCCTCTGGTTCATTTCTTGATACAGATATGACAGTCCAAACGTTGTGGATCATGCCATTTGCTCGCGACACAGTAAATATTGGTCGACTTCAAAAAATAATTTTCCAGAAACGGAGCTGAACACCATCCTGAATTTTGTACCAATGAAGGATCTGCATGTCCTCAATATATGTGCAAATTTTCATCAATTTCAAAAGATACACATTGTCACTTTTTTGATGAGCTTTGGGCTCCATTTTCACGATCATGACAAGGAAAACGTCCTTGGAAAACACACTAATGATGAAACTAATCAGGTACTGACTATATGTCTGATGAGCACCAATGTGCCTCAATATAAAACCAATACAAGTTTTATTATATCTCATTCCTGCCTGCTGACATGATGTCCAAAACTTGAGTGAGAATTGGCGTTTGTGCTATATTTACTAATTTTTATATTAAAAACCAAAAATAGCTCCATCCAGGTTTTTGCATATTTGGAAAGAGCACAAAAAACTGATTGTACAAAAAATATTTCAGCCCTCTTGCTCGTTTCATGGCCGAGATATAGCAGTCTAAACTTGGTGTATCATGCCGTTTTCTCGCGGTTCGTTTTTTGATCATTAACTTTAAAAATTAATATCTCGGTCAAATTTTGAGATATTCTGCTCAAATTTTCACTGTTATTCCTTATATTGCATTTAGTTTATGCACAAAAATTTTCAGAAAAATCCAAAGGGGTGTGATGGCAAATTGCCACTTTGCTGGTTGATTTGACATGGATTGACCCTCAATTGAAAAGGTACTTTATAAAATTTTGTTTCTTCCTGTTCATCTTTGCTTCTGCAATCTGTTCTGCTACTGCTCTCTTACACACCATCGATTAAAGTACTTGAAATTCTTAGCATAGCATTAAACAAATGTAATTGGTGCTTGACCAACTGTACGAATCACTATCGGTTCATATGCAGCTGCATTACCACTTTTATTTCATTTAAAGATGTTATCCTGCAATGCAATTTCTACACCGATAGTAATTTCACCCACAGCTGAATTCCTTCCCACTAAGCCAATGTTTTTCCAAGCAAAACAATTCAGACTGCTTCTTGAAATGTGTGAAAGTGAATGAAAGAGATACATCCTACAAATAACGGCCAATTAGACCGCGAGCATAGCACCTAACAAATCAATCAGCATCGACACCAAATTGCGGTTGATGAAGGCTTTGGTGTGGCCAGTAGCGACGTATGGATGCGAAGCATGGACTCTGAAGAAGGATGAAGAAAAGCGAATTCAAGCATTTGAGAACAAGTGTATCAGAAAGCTGATGAGAATTCCACGGACAAAAATGATGACCAACGAACAAGTGTATATGTCAGCGGGAGCCAGAAGAGGACTATTGGCCCACACCAAAATTCGAAAACTTCGATATTTTGGTCATAACATGAGACAGCAAAACGATAGCATCGAAAGCAGCATCATGACGGGTTTTGTGGAAGGGAACCGAGGACGAGGAAGGCCGAGGTTATCTTGGATCGACAACGTTCTGAACTGGACAGGACTTGTAGGCTCTGACTTAATGAGCGCGACAAGGGACAGAAGACTCTGGGCATTAAAGATCCATTCATGTAGCCAACCGTCGCGATGCGACGATGGCGACATGACATGACATAGCACCTACAGGCAAAGTTTCTTATGCCTGGGATCTTCCTCCATATCCTCTCACTCTCTTCAGTAATGAAACCACCAATGAACAGCTAGTCAATGAGAGTTACTAGCTACAAGATTTTAGACATGATGTGATAATGCTGTCACATACAATACAGTCAGAACTAGAGCATCATTGCAGGACATGTCCACCGTACCTGGTTTTGACTGTGTAAAACCGGTCGCAACACCAACGGATGCGCTTGATGCGGCCAACGCAGCAAAGTCAACTGACTGATTGTCACCAAACATGAAATCTGGCAGAGATGCACTTGCCAGCTGGTCTCCAGCTAAAAAAATCAGAGGCAAATATCATACACACAAATAGTTGCAAATAATTTTTTTAGATATGTCAATAAACAAGCCCTTAAAAACATCTAATAATTTCCATGCCTTTTTCGGCAAACCATTAGTATCGAGGTACATAGGTTCATGGCACAATTTACCGATTCACTGGTTGGGCTCAAAATAATTCTAATTAACAGATCTACATCTTCATTAACAACAGTTACTATTAAATTTTGCTGATTTTTTGCACATACATGACAGAGAAATGTTTGTGCGTAGAACACTCTTCTTAATTTACCTAAAGAACTAACCCATGTTTAGCATGAATATCAAGAGTACAACTCAATGAAAAGACCATCATTTTAACCTGCTGAGATAATGGGCACATAGGCCATATTTAGGGGCGTTTTGGTGTTTTAATACCCCCATTCCCCAGCCAACGAAATCTGGACTACGGCCTTGATGAGCACGATAGAGAACGAAGAAAATGAGAAGAAGCTTCACCTAGTAAACTGACCTGCAAAACTGATTCACAGAATCAAAATAAAACAGAAACATAATAGGCAACATACTTCGAAATAAAGCATACAAGAAATCCGCAATCCTACCTGATTTCACCGTGGTAGACACAGAGGTGGATTGCTGCGCATTAAGAGTCGCAAAACTCGAAGCATCACTTGAACCTCCAAACATGAACTTCAATGAAGTTGACGACGATGAGGAATTTTTTGATTCTGGATACACACACATTCCAGTGCCAAAATGTAAGCTATAATTTTCCCATTTAATCAAAATACTGAAAATACTATGTATATTAAACCTTAACCAAAATGACGATTCAACAGCATTTTGTAGTACTTTTTCAGCATAATTTTAACCACCTTTAAGCAATTTCTCCAATACAAATTCATTCCTAAACTTTCATTACAGACACATCCTTAAAATGTCTACAGCGTGAACCAAATAATGTAAACTATTTGGGGGAAATAGGCCATCCAAAACCACATACAGACTAATGCTGAGCAGCCATTTTAGGTCCTGAATGACCCTGCACACAGCACAGACTCTGCTCATCTACCATCATCTCCACTGTAAATACCCACTCTGCTAAACACTCACCCTGTCTCATGAAAGCAATGATAAGAAGAGGATATAACTTTTACAATGAAACAAGAGAGCAGCACTCTTGTATGAATTAATATTTAAACCAGTGGTTCCCAACCCGGGGCCATGGGCCAAAAGTGGCCTGCCAGGCCTCCAAAAATGGCCCTCATCTCTCAAAGAATTAACAAAAATATAAACAAAAATTGACAATTTGGATAGGATATAACACATAATTATTTATAAGTTATTTTATTTTCACGTCTATAAATAACATCAAACATTATAATTTGATTAAATTATAACTATTTTATACGCTTTTCATTAATTAAATTCTAGCCTTGTGGCCCCTAATGTCCTTCAATTAAGAAAAAGTGGCCCTCGTGTCCTTCAAAGTTAGAAAAAGTGGCCCGAAAGTCAAAAAAAGGTTGGGAACCACTGATTTAAACTATTTCCATGCAGCAAATGTTAAAAAACAGCATGCTAAGTTAACAGCTTGGAATGACATGCCACTTTGCATCATTTGGAGTCATGGGTAAACTGGTCACATGTAAATGAGTTCAAACTGTGTCAATAAATTAAGTTCTATTGCTTCAAATGTACTACTAGAACAATACCTTCTTGTTGCCTAGCAACAGATGCAGGTGCCTTTACAGCAGTATCTGCGAAGTCAGGATGTGCACCTGCATTACCAAAGACAAACTGCTTCTGAGCAGTTGTGCTGGATTCACGAGACGCTGCAAAGAAACAAACAACATCCAGAAAGAGTTGAAACCAAACTAAGATTTGACACTGCATCACAAAGGCCTTGAAGAGCTCTAATAAACACAAAATTGCTTAACTGTAACATGTGAATCTTCACAGTAATACAATGTTCAGATGATGTGGGTCAATACAACCAAAGATCGGACATAAAGGGGCATCCACTTACTCAGATATCTGGAAAAATTGGCCCCTCTCTGTACATAAGCGTACTTTTACACACACCACACCCAAGTATCCACAACTGACACGCACGTATGTAAAGGATTACTGATATAATATGCATGCTTATAAATGTTTTAATACAATACAAGATATACCAAATGTACGAGGTTAAAAAAAACAATGGTCTACAACCAAGTACCAGTTGAACCTATGCTAGTGTAGTCTCCCATCCATGCCACAAAATGAACAAAAGCGTAGGAACCTAGAGAAATTGTTAAGTCATCATAATTATCCATTAATCAGATATTTTAAGCAACTAAAACATCATGTAAATGATTACTGGTTGAGATGGTGTGCCTGGGGCGCTGTCCAATAGTCGAGAAGTCGAATGAGTCTGAGTCACATCCGATGCAGCCACGACATGGAGTCGCATTCAAGTAATTGAAGAAGTATCTCGAGAGTTGGAGCTGCTGAGCTCTTTCGACAAGTTGAGTCGAAGGTTCTTCGACACTCATCACGGCACAGTCAACATCAACTGCAACAGGGAACCAGTCATTACATAACAGGCAACATAATAAACCAGACATTAGTTGCCTGCAATGATTAGCATGCATGCACTACATGATTGACTCTAAACAAGATGATGATGAGTTATCTGCCCGAAGGCAGGTCAGTAAGTTTCTGCGTCTGTTAGGCGGTGCACTGAGGCACCACCGTATCTGCAAGAACTCTTTTGTTTCCTTTCGTGTCCAGCATCAATCCAACCTTGGTCGGTGGACCAAGCTGACTTTTTTGGTTCCCGTTCGCGGACTGCTATCCGAAAGCGCCGTTCATTCTCAATTGCTGGTCCTACAACCTGGAATAGCTGTCTCCCAGTTACACTGCATTCAGCGCCCAGTGGCAACTCCACTCTGTTTCTGAAGAATCTCAGAAACTGTCCTATTTTAGCCGTAGTTGGGCAGGGAGCGCTTCTGAGTAGCCTACCTTGAAGAGGCATTACATATTAACTTCTTAAATAACAATAGAAATAAGTCTGTAACAAACGTACGCAATGAACGCGATGTTTTCGTCAGAAGATCCATAAGAAGACTCTTCCCGGACAATTGAGACGACTCTGCAGAAGACGCCGATACCGCCATCATCGCCGCGGTCTCCGACTGCGTTCCCGACCGAGGTTCCGTCTTCCTTGCAGCCTTCAAGTGCTCCAGCGCCCTGTTGAACGCCGTCTCAAAGCTCGAAGCCACCTGAGCGTCCTTGAAGCGGATCGAGAACTTCTCGTGGACCGATTCACCGTCGGTGAAGTCCTCGGCGTGCCACATCAACACCTTCCCCTGCGCGTTCGGCATCGGCTTCAACGACATCTCCGCTGCCAGTCGATGATTCAGACAGATCTTCAGCACCTTCTCACGACGCATCAAAATCCGAACCTGCTTCGTCTGCTTATGCTGGAGAATCTTAACGTCTCCGACGCCGCGTTCCTTCCACTCGCTACCCACAAACCGGTAGAGCTTAGCGCGCTGGCTGTACAGCACGTCCTCATCCTCCTCACCAGTCCGCACCTCAACGTTGTCCGGGAGTTTGACGATCGGCTCGAATACGATGTGGTCGTCTTCGCCCTCGCTGTTCTTGTAGAGCCCGTCGGGCGATTGTGGAGACACAGGAGAAGTGATAGTCGTGTACAACGCAGGCTTGGTGGGAGTTGTCAGGGTGGTTGGTTCGGCAGGCTTTGAATTCACTCCTGCAAATTGGAAACTAGGCGTGCCGAAGATTTTTTGCGTTGAATCGTCGGGAATGGTCGTCTTTTGAGAATCTGCAGCGGAAGATGCTGCTGCAGGGCTAGATGTAAAGCTGAAACCACCGAACGCAGGTTTCGGGCCGAACGCCGGTAGCGAGTCGTCCGGTTTCTTCGGCGTTGACGCTGAGCTCGGTTTTTCCGTCGTCTGAGGAACGTCGGCCGGTTTCACTCCGTCTGCCAGACCTACCGAGAAACCTTTCCCGCCAAACACAAACGATCCCGGAGAAGCGGTGCCTCCTCCTGCTCCACCAAACGTAAACATTGGTTTCCTCCCAGATGCACTGGGAGTTCCAAAAACTGGCTTAGCATTTTCTTTACTCGCTTCAGACGTCAGCTGTTGATCTTTCTCATCCGATGTCTTGATCGCTGCAAAAGCTGCTCCAAACCCAGAGCCTGCTTGTTGTCCAAAACTAAACGGCTTTGCAACCTCAGCAGTAGGTTGTGATGTGCTGGAAGGAGCTACAGAAACTGAAGAATCAACAACATCAGCACCAATCTTTGTTTCAGCATCCTTGGTATTGCCAAAGGAAAACCCTTCAAACCCAGCTGAAACCTGACCAAAACCAGTTGCCTTGGGCATAACACCGGCTCCATCCTCCGTTTTCCCTGAATCAGTTGCAGGAGCCGACGATCCAAAACCTGCTGCAAAACTCATTGGCTGAGTCGCCCCAAACGTGAACCCTCCATTAGGACCTAATTTCAACTGAACTGCAGGCTTCGTTTCCGGCTGCTCTACAGGCGCACCAGGCTTTGGCGTTTCACAGGCCACACATTTCAACTTGCTGCTATCGTTCTTAACGTAGCAAGTGTCACATTGCCACTCTCCGTCCTTTGCCTTGAAAAGACTGGACAGCGACGAAGACGAACCAGCAACAGCGCCAATGTTCTCGATGTTCAGCGGCGGACGGACAACCTCAACTTTTGCACCGGGTTTTGGCGTTTCACACGCAACACATTTGGTCTTGTCAGCACCGTTTTTAACATAGCACTCTCCGCACTGCCACTCTCCAACCTTAGGCTTGAAGAGACTGGACAGAGAAGCGGAGGTTTCAGCACTTTTTTCTACACTTGTTGACGTTTTCTCTTTACGATCAGCATCAGCAGAAGGCGCCTGGGCGCGCGCTCCTGCTCCACTCTTTCGTTGCGCATCAGATGACTCCGCAAGCTTCTTCTGACAACCTTCGAAGCAACGCTTAAAATTATCCGATACCTCCACAGTTTTGAATTTCACGCAGAGTTGCTCCTCGTGGATTTCTTCCTCGGAAAAGTCTTTCGCAAACCAGCACCACGACGTATCCGACGACTTCATCGCAAGCAACTTCATCTTCGTCGTGATGTAGTGGTTCGCACAGACCTTCAACACCTGCTCCCTTCTCATCAGGATCCGGAATTTCTCGCTGACCGCATGCTGAAGAATCTTTATCTCGCCGATTCCTCGCTCTTTCCACTGCTTGCAATCGTTGTCCATCCGGTACAGCTTCGCTCGAGCTCCGAATAGTTTCATTTCGTTTTCTTCGCCCGTCTTCACCTCCACTTCCGGAAGAGATACGAGCGCTTCAAAACTTCTACTTGGAACATATTCCTCATCTCCGTCGTCATTTCCAGTTTCGTTGTCCTTTTCCGCGATTTTGCTGCCGTCAAAGAGACGCTGTCCCTTGGCGCCGAATATATCGGCATCCACTTTTTTAGATGAAAATCCCGAGGCGCTGGATTGAGAGGTGGTCTTGAAACTCAGACCAAAAGCGCTAGATGTCGAACCAAAGATCGCAGAAGTCGTGCCAACCGAACTGTTTTCGTCTACTTCTGTACTTGTGCCGTCAGAGAGAATCCTGTTGAGGGAATCCTGGCCAGAAGCCGGCCACTTCAGGGAACCAGTCTGCTGAGCAGTTTTAGCAATTCCACCAAAAGTCACGGCGTCTGCTTTCTCGGATTTGTCCTTATCGTCATCTTTTGCAGCGACCGATTTTGCCCCGGACGTAAACGAGAAATTGGCAAATGGATTTGCCGGTTTTGGAGCGCCCTTTTTCTCGTCCGCAACATCCTTCTTCTCATCTGCCTTTATCACTGGGGGCTTGCTGAAGGTAAAGCCACCAAGTACGGATGACGTAGAACCGGAATTGGACACAGCGATCGAAGATGTCGATGAAGAACTGAACTTGGAAACGGTTTCCGTCACGGAAGTCACTGAGCTCGAAGCCGAGACATTTACAGTTGAAAAATTCGATGAAAAGTGAGAGGATTGACCATCTGAGGCGGTACCTTTGGCAGTGAAGGCAGCCGATCCAAAGGCTGGCTGTTGCACACCAGGAGTAACGAAACTTGGCACAGAAAATGTGGATCCAAATACTGGAGGTTGTGAACCAGCAGCTGTGGATGAAATCGTAGACCCAAATGGCAACTGTGCACTCGACGCAGTGACTTTCCCTCCAAACAGAGGGGACTGTGCATTTGAAGGAGTAGAAACTCCAGACCCAAACAGTGCTGGCTTGGTGCTGGAAGCGGCCACGTTAGTTGTAGAAGTCTTAGATTCAACTTGCAACGGCTGACCGGTGGTAGCATTGACTTTTGAGGCAGAAAATGTAAATCCAAACAGTGGTACCTGAGAGCTAGAAGCAGCGACACTTGCAGTAGATGCAATTGTGTTAACACCCGACACTATGCTGATGCTTCCCGTGGGTGTAACATTAGCCTGCGACATGCCAAACACCGGTTTTGCCAGCTGCTGAGATGAAGATGTTGACGTACCAGCTGCAAGTGTTGAGGACGGTGGGTGGAATGTGCTGGAAGGAAACGGCGTAGATGATGAAAGTGGAGTCCCAAAAGGGAATCTGGGAGCCTGACTGGACGCAAACGAAGAAGTCAAAGTTTCAACGGAGAATGCAGATGACTGCTGAGCAAGAACAGACGCTGACGAATCAACGGACGTCCCAACGTTGGAGACCGACTTCCGATTATCCGCCGACGGAGCCTGCTTCCTCGCGGTGATCAGTTTCTTCGCCTTCTCGAAGTTGCTGATGAACTGATCGGCAATCTCCTCTGTCTTGAACTTGCAGCAGAACTGCTCCAGGCGCGGCTCCTCGTCGGAGCAATCAACGGCCTTCCACGTTAGAACCTTAACATCCTCCGGCGATTTCTTCTCGACCGCCATATCCGGTTTGATGTAATGGTTGGCGCAGACCTTGTGCACCTGTTCTCGCCTCATCAGGATCCTCGCATGACCCGTGCTCTCGTTGAAGAGAATCTTGAGCGTCCCCACTCCGCGCTCCTTCCACTGCTTATCCGTGAACCGGTAGAGCTTCACCCGATCGGCAAACAGCACCGTCTCGTCCTCCTCCCCCGTCTTCAGGTCCACGACTTCGGGTAGCACGACGATCGGTTCGAAATGTGGCTCGGTGTAACTGTCGTCGTGGTCTTCGTCGTCCTTCTGGCTCTCGCTGCTCCGGTTAAACGATGGTTTCACCACCTGGGTAGCACTGGTGGAAGAAGACAGCTGACCAAAGAAACTGGTAGTGGATGGAAGCACCCTCTCGGAAGCACCACCGGCAATCACTGCGCTGACAATGCCAGGCTTAGTTCCGACAGTTATAACCGATGGACTGTCCGACGACCGAATGACAGTTCTCGTCTCAGACGACGTCACAGAAACAGAACCCATTCCAGGCGTGCTCGCTCCACCAATTCTAACCGCCTTGTTCTCCAATTTTCCGGCCAAGCCCGTAGTGGAGCTTTCGCTGGGCACTGGTCGAGGAAGTGAGAAAAAACCCGGTTGCATGGCAGGAACAGGGGCAAATCCAGACGATACCCCGCTGCCACCCGTCGCCTGGTGTTCCTTCACCACTTCCGGTCCAACCGAAGTAAAATCTGCCTCTCGCCTGTACTCGTCGCCGTAATCAAAAGAATCCGGGCCGTAATCACCTGTCTCGGGCCTCACACTTCTCGACGGATAATGCGGAGGTGGAGGCATGGCTCTCGGCGTCATTCCAGCATAGCCAACGCCGTAGTTGGGCGGCACTGGCTGCTGGAAACCACGATAGCCATGTAAGGCGGCTGCAGGGTCATAGGCATGGGAAGCCCAGTAGTCGTAGCTGTCCGCTCTGTATGCGGATGGTGGATACATCATTGCACCCGGGGTCACCAGAGCAGGCTGTTGCACCAGAGCAGCGGATGGCGCCAGAGTTGGCTGAGCTACTGCTGCTGCCATCAGAGCATTCTGAGATTGCTTTAGTTGTTCCTGAACATCCTGAAGTTTCGACTCCAGCAACGTCACTCTTTCCTAAATTAATAAAACATAAGTTTTCGTATTTAATATACTTCTGGATGCTTTGCTGAACAGCATAATCAGTTTGTTTTAAATGCCAACGCTGACTGTTAAAGTCCAAATTTGTGAGAATGAGCCTCATAATCCAAAACTCCCTTTGTAATTGGCCTTACATAGAAATCCATTCACTCTGCTAGCATACAAAAACAGCCAAGGAGTAAGGGCCTAAGTCAGACGCTTATTCTAACTGGAAATCTTTCAAGACTTTCAATTTTTATTCCGATATCAGCAAAGCACTGTGTTACACTGCACTAAATACTGGCGCAAACACAAGCCAACCCAAGTGTGCTCTGATCTTGTGTTATACAAATAACCACTCGATAAAAAAATCAGCAGATGACAAAAAAATGAAAAATTCACTGAAATGTCAATTTGACGAAAATACAACAAGACACAGCTTCCAGCATTGGCCAAGGCTTTATCCAGCCACAATTTTCTGCATAGAAAAGATTCATGAAAATGAACTATAGAAACCAAACAAGCATTTCTCAAATTTCCAAAGAACTACTGTTCAACTGGCCACTCACAAGACATGCAACCCAGTTATTCTAAAATACACTATATAATGAATTTTTTTAACCATTGCCAAAGAACCATGTTGAAGCTTGATTTCGGACAAACACGTTCGGTGAAATTTACCTGAAGCTTTTGCATCGTTGTTCTATTGTCCTTCAATTCGTCCATGATTATCTTCAGCCATTGGTCTTGTCCGTGCGACAGAGACCGCATCTGAGCGTCCAGCCGGTCAGGACTAGGTCGCAGTCTTGTCTCGCTCTATGTAAACCAAACACATGCACCTGACAATAAGCATTTAGGCACCAAACCAAAAACTGATCTTTTTAATCATGACAGGCACTGATAGGCATCACTGCATCAGCACAGAGAGCAATTCAAGTATGAATGGATGATCACAAGTTATTACAAGAGTCGAATCTAACTGTCGGCAGCCAACAGGGCGCCATAACACCCCACTACTCATTTTACTAATGCCATCTGGATGAAAGCTGGTTAAAAGCTCGGGTGGATCTTTGAGAGGGTAGCAGGAAGCGATACTGCACCTGCAAGCTTTCGTGCCAGAGTCCTAACCATTACCCTAAACCCATCTCCTAGATCAGTCTTTCATCAGTTTTCACCAAAAGCTGGTTGAAAAATATTACAAAAAGGTGTACGATATACGATTTATTATCATCTAATATATATTTTCACATTTTCACTAAATATATTTACCCAATTTTAAAACTGACATTTCGATATGATTCTTACAGTCAAAGCACGTAACTCACATGAGTGTAGCTGACTTCTGGTAGAATTATTCTCTGAACTTGTGGCGTGCTGTGTGTCAAATGATCCGATCTAGTTCTGAAATGCGCAGACTCCAGCCTCTCAACACCCGACAGATTCTCAATAGATTCTTCGTCTTCAAAGGAATTACCTAACAAAAAAACAACACCCGGTTTAAATCGAGATTCTGTAAAGCGTAATCTCACACGTCTGCCTAATTTTCAAAGAGCGCATTTGATTATTCTGTAACATAGCTCGCTGGTTATCGGCTAATTCGATTTATAGTTGAACCAGGAGTAGGGGAACTAGGTGATGACGTTTCAGGATGTAGATGAACGACATTCAGCATGAGTTTCATAGTTTTATTGTTCATTACACAGTAGACACGTTGACAGCGATTGACGAACACACACAGTTAAGATCTATTGACTGATGACTGTTGATTGACCGGCTCATGACTCCCTGATTCGACTCGGCATCGGCCTCCTGCCCTGGCCTCCTCTTCAACCTTCCTGACTACATGACTATCGAGCTGCTGAGCTGAACTCCGACTGAACCCCAACTGCGGACTGGCTCAATCCCTATACTAGACCTTAGCAGCCTCCAGCTCCTTCACCTATGTGGCCGATTGGTCGCTGGTCAATCTGTTGCTAAGCCAATCACCTTCGTCCTCTCTATCTCTGCTTTTACTTAGCCTATGGTCGGTGGTCAGTCTGTGCTCTGTCTGTTCGTGTGTCCGTCTGTCTGTCTCTCTCTTTCTGTCTGTCTGTCTCTATTTCTCTCTTTCCCTCTCTGTACTATCTTAATTATATTTTATGTGTTAGTGCCACCGCTACAATTCCAAACAGTGGTCTATTTTGACTCATGAATAAAGCCAACAATTACACACATATTCTGAACATGAAGTTTCAGCATAGCAAGGACTACTAAGCTAAATTAATTATTAACCCGAATAATTATCCTTTTCCGTGATTTTGCTGCCGTCAAAAAGACGCTGGATTCCAAGTGAAGACATACAGCAACTAGACTCTGACAATTACAGTTTAGAAACTGTCACTACAATAGATTAAACAATGTGGTTAATATAATATCACACAATTATGCAAATAAGGCAAACAAAGGTACGGCATACCATTGTGAACATTCTCCAGTCTCATCAGCCTCGTTTCAACATCATCTATCTCTTCTGCCACACGACTGTTTAGTATCTACAATTTTAGGACAAGAAAAAAGTGGATCACTTGATTCAGAACCGGCCAAAAAAAAGAAAGAAAGCAGTTATATTCAAAAGCATTAAAGCTGCAGTTGCACATGATTGCAATAATTCACCGAGTCATTCATAATTAATCACTAAAATTGTAAATAAATTAATAATTCATTATAAAATTGATATACACAAATTATACTTGTGCAATTTGTGTACATAAATGTACACAGGTTGCTACTTATAGAACTAAGTAACCTACAACCGCCCAACATTCCACAATCATCTAAGATTTGGAGGAAATGTGAAGGTCAAAAGTTTCGATATGTAGGACTTTGGACGATATTTTTACGTAGTTTAAACGCATCACTGATGTTATGCCTGCAAACTTCAACATGAATTAGATACCAAAAATGAATATTTATCCATGATAGCAATATCCAGTTCTTTTGAGACGCTTTTGCGCACACGGCAAACTACATGTATATAAACAATCACACCAACATACGTATACCAACCATAATAAACCAATGAACGCATGGGGGTACCTTTCATGAATATAAATAGACATGCCATACCAACTTTAAAGAAGATAACATGATATTCAGAGCACTGAGGATGAACAAACATGAAGATACATACATGATATCTATCTCCTTTCAATCGGTCGAGTGTTTCATAAAGATTGATTTTGGCCTTGGTAAGCAGAGTAGCAGGTCGCTCATGGTCGTGAGCAGTTGACTCATTCTGAGAGAGCCCCTGCTCCATGAGAGCCAGCTCCTTGTGAAGCTAACACAACAGAAAGCATACATACAGCAAATAGACTCTGACAAGTAATTTCTACACTTCATCAAAAAACAGACATGGGCAAAAAGCAGCAAAGTGGCCGACGGCAACAGTCACGCTTCAAAAATTTATTACATCGTTCATCTGTTCACTGTGAGAATTCATATAGCTCCTTTTCAAGACTAGTACTCAGACGTGCAGCATGTGGCGAACCAGTAATCGACTGCACATAAAGTCAGTGGTCAACTCTACATGTAAATAAATCAATTTTCAATTCACACGGTGTTCAGTTCACCGACAATTCAATTCGATTAAGCATTCAACACAGCACAAATTAGCTTTCAATTCTTTACAATAATCAGCACAAAACAGCATTCAATACTAAATGATTCTGAATTTTATTCATTCAAGTATTTATCTATATAGCACCTCTTGAAGAAAACTACTCAGAGGTGCTCCCGACTCAGCACGGCCAAGAACAGTTTTCAACATTATAGAATGTGTCAGAGAGTAACCTAGGGAACAGGCACAGCTAAACATGGAGGCCAATCAGGTCATTCCATAGTGCCACTCCAATCACAGAACACACAAATCAGTGTCTCCCTTACCAGTGCACTCTGAAATGCCGCATCTGCAGTCCGTATTTGGCCAAAGAGTTTAACTGCCTCAGCATGGCGACCCGCTTCCTTGGCCTCCAGCGCTTTACAAAGGCGCCCTTCGTCTAGATACGTTGCAATCTGTTTCTCATCAAGACTGAGGCCGTTACTCTCAAACATCGGGTTTCGTTGGGACGGCAGTGACCGCTTCCTGCACAGAACAAACAACCAGAAATACTTGCAACTAATCGGCTGCAGTCACGGTTTGCAGATATTATTGCTCTGCAAAGGCTGAACATTGTTTTATTTTAATTCCTTCTCTACATATGTTCAACAGTTAGCACATTTCATGTTTATTTGCTCATATTAACTTGAGCTTGAAATCTTCCTTACTTTTAAATAGTAATATATATTGTATTGAAGCATTTATAAATGCCGCTAGTAGGGCAAACCATTCAGAAGTCCTCCCACAGTGCACAAGGCCATGTTAGAAGAAGCACGTTTTGAGAAGAGAGAAGAAGAGACACTGCTAGACAGCATTGTACACAGCGAACAGAAGGAGAAATTGTATATATTTAATAATAATAATAATAATGGCACTTTTATCGTCTTTTAAATCAATAGCTACTGCTTCGCTTGTTTATTGTACCTTATGTTACTCATGTTGTTTGTAGAAGATAACAAAAGGTTTATAATAATAATAAGCAAGTATTTAGACAACTGGAACGAGTGGTCTTCCAATAACACAGACTGCACTGGATCGAATCTTACCAACATTTTAAACATACAATCACTCACGACCACAAACTGATACCTTATTAATACACAGGGATGTCTAACGAATGCAAATCATATATATATGAAAAGACCTTCTACACCACCTGTCTATACAACTGATCACAAACAAGCCTGAACACTGCATTACAAAGCATGCACTAAACTATAGACCTATGGCATTTGTTACAAAAAGGCAGACACATTGTGTTCCAGAATATAATTACGGATCAGGAGAAAGGTCAGTAAAGCAAAAACAATTCAATATAACAGACAATACTGCTCATGCAGATACCTACGGTTGCTAGACAGAACCTACTTTTCCAGTTTCTCCAGGAGGTCAATAGCTTTCTTCCAGTAATGTACTGCCCTGGCCTGAACAAGCGACACATTCCCATCCAGCTCCAGCGCGCTGTCCAGCTGGCTCTTCATTTCCTCCACCTTAAGACCAACAAAACGGAACATGATAAATTGGTTCATAAACAGTACACACGTTAAATAAGTGGTCTGTGAGATAAGTAGTCTGAATGCCCCGTTACTTCATTTAATCATAATTAATTGCACTCTTGCAGAAATGTCTTTAATGATTTAATCGCATTGCATATAAAAATTTACAAACATCTCTTACAGTACTAGGTATTCAGAGACACTCTCAGTGCCATTGCCCTAAAGAAATAAGAAAATCTTCAAAGAAAAGCAACTTTAATGTGAAAACTCCACATAGGTGCCTCTGCCTGCATAAGGACCTATGTAGCTCATTAAAAAGAAACATAGTGCCAAGAGATGCAGTTTACTGGAGCTTAAGGAAGAAAGGAGTCTTGGAGGTGTTGGTGTGCCTGACTAAGGTCGATATGTATGAAGGAGCAAAAAAATGGTAAGAAGCAGTGTGGGAAAAACAGGAAAATTTGAGATACGAGTGGGTGTGCACCAAGAAGCATGCCAGACAGAGTCCTCTACTGTTCACTATTGTGATGGATGCTGCGTCGGAGCATGTAAGGAGAGAGGTGCCGTGGTATACGCTATATCTTGTGCTGGCGGCCGATGCAGAGGATAGGATGCAGACACATTTTACGCAGTGGCAAATGGCAGTGGAGATACTGCAAACAGAGACAAGTGGAGGAGAAGGATCCGATTGGCTGACCTCTCACCAGAGGGAATAATTCTAGGCTGAAGGAAAAGAAGAAGATTAAAAATGGTGTAAATGGCAGTTTGATAAAAAAAAAATGATGCAGCATAAAAGATTCGTCATATCGCACAAAAGCTACATTTCAGAATAACCTGTTCGGTAAACGTTCGAGCCAGATGAACAATATGATCGACGTCCATTCCTAGATTTGATCCGACCAGACGAATTGTTTCCAAACCTCGTTGTAGAACTGCTCTCATTCGACTCAGGGATTCCCTACAAGAAAAAGAATAATCTCCTGCTAAAACAATCATTAATTTTAACACCTTTTGTTCACATTGTCACCTTGTGCTGTCGGTTCGTGGAACCCTAGCGACCACCATGACCAGTTTTCGCCATTCTCTCCTATCCATTGTCACCTCTTTCAGCTGTGCGAGATTCATCGCTGTTCTCCTGCGCACTTCCTCCATCCACCAAGTCCTTGGTCGTCCTCTTCTTCTCCTCCCATTCTTCAATCCATCCACATCAAACTTTATTACATTACAACAAATTAGCTTAATTAAAACAAACTAATATGCATATATCAAGATCATTAAAATAGCTATAAAACTTGTGTTTTTAGGAAAAAAATTACAAATAAATTTTTAAACAGTTATTTTTTACAATTCTGCACAAAAATAAAAAATCGCAAACATACTAATTCCCTAAATATCTCTGATGTGTAATTTCCGACTTAATGCTGATTTCGGTGTGGACCGCCACATATGTGTGTCAGTATAGTATGGTTAACTACTTACTCTAGATAATCTATTAGAACAAACAAGACATCAATAATTGACAGTCATTTCAAGATGAAAATGTCAGCATTTGAGTAGGTTTATTTAAAAATCAAATAATGCTTATCATTATAAAAGGCTGTCCTGATATAATAATTCAAGAGCTAGAATCATTTATTCATAATTCAATTTAATAAGTTAAAAACAACACAATTAATCAAACATAACCAGAAATCTGTACAGAAAACATTAATCAAAAAACTTTAGGCAATAAAACAATATAAGATGCAAACATTCGTACAGACAACAACAAAGTGATTTAAAAAAATGATGTTCCAGAGCATAAACCAATTTCCACAGCAAAAGGCCGAAGAATAAGGTAAATATCTGGAGTTATTCTTGCAACTCGTTTATAACCATTCCGAGTGTAGAATTTCAGAATGATGGTCAAAAGTTGCTTAAATCTCAATTCAAAATTATTTGAAAAGTTCTAACAAAAACCCTAACAAACCTTCCGTGGCAACAGCAACATCGTATGTATGTGCACTTGTCATAGCGCCCTGTCAAGATCTACTAAGAAGCGCTCCTGACTACAGTGCGGACACTGAAACGGAGTTTCACAATTGTGAGTCAAGGATTTGCTCAAAGTCACTACGCAACGGCTTGAGGTGGATTCAAACCTGCAACCCTCCAGCCGCAAGGCAACGAACATACCCACTACACCACAGCACCTCACTCAGTGTTCATGCCGTAGTCAAGAGCATCTCGGAGCGCCTCTGAGTAGCAAATCTTGAAGGAGCACTATAACAAGTGCTCATACATACATACCTTGATGCTGCCAACATTCAGGTGTGCAGAACTGACCTTGCATTGTTTGTATGTAGCTTGTAAGCACTCGTCCACCATTCCCTCTGTCCATCTGAACAAAGCTTCTCGCTGATTGGCAGCGGAAGTAGGTTGGGTCGGTACGGGTCGTATCGACTGCATCGCTCCATGTGTTTCAGTGCTGCACTTCGGACAGTGGCGTAGAGAAAAGCCTACAAACACAGTGCTCAGTGTATTCTATACTTGCACTATATTACGGGCCCAATGCCCATCCATATAATGTAAAAAAAATTGAATTTTTGACCCCCGTTCCCTGTTGCAACTCGTACATTTCGCGGAACCCCACCGCATGCGTGTGTGCAAATGGCATCCACCACCACCTTACAAAAGTTAATTAGCTAAAGACATACGTACGACGTCGTACGTAAACATTTATTACTGTTTATATCTGAATCGAATGTAAAATGTAATCAAATGCCGTCAGACAACCAGAGTTACAAATGGGTTAATTGTGTGGATGTCATAATTATACATTCATTCTGCGTACGTACTTTTGTTAGACCCCTCCTTGCCTCCTACCCGGCTGTACACACCCGTGGGCAGATCACCTAAATTCGGTGATTCCTCACGCATACTTCGTATAAGGACAGCCCATGAAACCGTATTTACTATATAAAGTTTTACTGTTCAATAAAAATAAAATTTTCGAGATAATGACTTTCTGTGCATAGAAACAAATGAGACTTACAGTAAATTCCACTTCAAAGCCTGGAACAGTCACAAAGCGATAGATTGAGTGAAAGTCAGTTAATTGAAATTCAAACAGATTTTTAAAATTGGTTTTAACTTTTAAGTTGGAACTTTTGAAGGGCTGCAAAACTTCTAGAAACAATACAAGCCAAAGATTCACCACTCCCCCATCCAATCCCATGTTCATTGCTTATGATTGCCATTGAGTAAACTTTCATAATCCACACATAACCATTACTATCCTAATCATTGACATTCCAATCAAACAACTTACGAGGACATCAAGTTGACAGAGAGTCTCAGGAGTGGCTGTTTCCAAGTTCTGAATTCCATATGGCAGACGCTCAAAGAGCACAAAGGAATCTGCACAATCCACACAGTGTCACACATCACATAATTTATTCAGCAAAAATACACACATGAATTTAGACAACATTATATATAATATATATATATAATTAATATAAAATGTACATCAAAGGTACAGTACTAGTTTGAAGGAGTCATAAACTCAGATCAAAGTTGCACACTTTCTGGAAAAAAAACCCACAGTACACAGACTGATCACATTCTTGTGTTTGTTAAGGCGCCCTTGTAACTGCATGTGTGCTGTGTTATTGCGCCATAGAAATTGTCGTCATTATTATCATTATCAGGTGTAATGACCTTGGGAGCGTAAATAAGTATAATAAATAGTTAGTTCAGCCGATTGTTAACATCTCATCCCTTCTGTGTTTGAACCAATTAATCCACAAGAGAAGGCAGGTCAAAATAAGTGACCTGACTGTTCTTGCAATTTCCGCACTTAAAGACCGTTCAAATTCAAGGGCCATATAATATCTCTAAGGCTGACCCAAAGTACAGGCAAGCAGCAATTATCTTACTTACTTACTTCAGCTCAATTCACTAGCAAGAATCATACCACACAACTTACATTTCGGTTGCGTTTTGTCATTGGCACTGTAGTAATGGAGGCACATCCAGACAGCCACTTGCAAGTTGTCCGGCTTGCTCTGCTGAACGACTGCTCAAGAACAACCAAATGAACAAAATATCTCACCAGTTCATAACAATTGATGTAATCAGTAGTTTCCATTTACTTCCTCACATCATCTGATGAAATCACTTCTACAGAGTCAATATACTGCACTTAAGACCAGGGTTGTACATGAGAGTATACGCGGGTATACAGCGTATACTTAGGCCTACCTCCGGAAAAAAACGGCATCGTACACGGTAAAAAGGAGAGTACACCGTACACGCTAGTAATTCAGGGGGCACGCGGCTGCTGTTTAAGATGCATTTTGGCCCGATGACCAAAAAGGTCGTCAGCTGTTTTCGGACGGCAAATGGACGAGATTTCAGCCCGATGACTTAAAAAGTCGTCAGAAATTTCGAGGCCGAACAGGTCGGGGTTTCTTCCGGCCAGCGTGTACTCACCTCAAAATTTACCAGTACAGCCCTGCTTAAGACATTAAACCACATCCAGGTTTTATCTTAGTCCAATGGTGAAGTCACCAAAGACTTCCTGCACTCTCATCGGCACACTGTCATTATGGAATGACTGAATGAGCAAGTGCTGCAGTTTTAGTCTTTTCCAACACTAGTTAATTAATGCAATATGTACCATTATCGAGTACATCATTATAGAACCATTTAACATAATTACTCTATGCCAAAGAAACAACTGACTAAATTAACCAGATGGATTCCTGGATAAATCATTCTTAAGGGGCAGTATACATCATACTGCCGATATATTGCAAATTCAAATCAAATAATCATAATAAGTAACCCTCATGCATAAGTCATTGACAACATTGGTGCACCAAATCTAAGACGTAGTGAGGTCAATAACCATTACTTCAGTCCATAAGACTGAGAGGCAGCCTTTATAGGACACAAAATTCTCAAAAGGCTACATAAAAAGTTGAGAATGTAATCACACAAGCGACTGAGGTAGGAGTCGAATCTCACCCCGATCCCATTCCATTAGCAATGACCTGTCCGGTATGAGAAGGTCGTTTGTGAAGAGGGAACTCTGAACCAGGTAGGACTTTTCTTTCCCATCCTTCTGCTCTGGTTGGGTAAAGAGAACATGGAAGAGTTTATCTCTACCCTGCAAATTCAAAAACATAGTCATCAGCAATACAGACACATCAAAACAGGGCATAATTTGCTCAATATATATAGCAGACTACATGCCCGTTACACACTACTCTGAGTATATATGTATACTGGGGGCCCGGTAGCCCAATAGATAACACGCTGGCGTAGAGAGCGAGAGGTAGCGAGTTCGAGCCCACTTTGGACGGACATGCTTCATAGGCTGCTATAAGTGCCATGTATTGCAGGCTGTCTGTTCTGTTAGTAGGACTAGTTAAGTTTGATGCTAATTAAGATTACTTGTTCATGTAAAGCGCAGTGCGTTTGCAGGTATTGAATTAAAGAAAAATTAAGTTATTACTATATTGCTGCCTAATTGCATCGTAGATTAGAACATTGTAGCTACCCAGACAGTTTTCCTGTGGACACAAATAACCGTAGCTGTGAAGTGGTCTGTCTTAGCTGCACTATGGCTTGAATCAGCAAGTAATGTAGCTGAATAGTTACTGAATACATTGTCGTATGCAAGCTACATCTCTTCAATCGAATGCATATGCAAACACATTTAGCCAGTTTAACAAAGTGCATGAGAACTTCTAATATGAGTATAAATCAATAACGTGCATAGGTTCCAGGCAGGGCCTAGACCATGCACTTGGCATTGACTGTAACACGAGCTGTATCAAACAAAATGAAACCTAGTAAAACACAAATATATTATCGCAGGTCATTAAAATCCAGGCATTACTTGTCTTATCTGCAGTATAAAAGTTCAGATTATTTCACGATTCTACCCAAAAGTCATAGAAAATGATCAGTTAGAAGCAAAGTCTAGTTTACAGTATGAAACATTCACTTACCACTTGATGACAGTAATCATTCTGAATTCTGTTGATCCATTGCTGACCTCCGTCTGAACTCTCGTACTTCTGCATTAACATGTGACCTGACAAACAGAAAGCATAACATCTGCATTAAATTGACTTATATTGCTGCAACTATCATATAAGCGCCCTGCGAGTAATCGTGATGGCATTCATTAAATATATTTATACAGGCACCATGCCAGTATTATCTACTCAGAAGCATTCTCAATCCAGCCAAGGCAAAAGATAAGTCTTCGGGATAGAGTTGAATGCATTGCATTTATAAAGCACTTCTCTCAGCAAAAAGTCTTTCAGAAGCACTCCCAGTGCGATTGACACAAAGAGAAAGGCAGTTGATTTGAGGTGAGAGAAAGACGAGGAAAGACTATCAGAGAGAAACGCAGAGTGAACTGATGGTGGAAGTCGATTCCACTAAGAAGAATTTACGCAAGAAAAGCATCTGCACTGAACCATCAATTGACGAATAGAAAGTGGCCGCAAAGGGATCCAGGAATAAGGCGTATTGCCACTAGTAGCTTGCTCCATACGGCTGGAAAGGTCCTGCCTAAAAGAGATGCCCACCATGGGGGGACAAGATGCTCAGCCAGTCTAGAAGAGCAGAGAGAACCACAGAGCTTGATGCTCATGGTGGAGCAGCAGAGTAAATAGACAGGTAACACCCGAAAGACAGCACCAAACCAAGACACATATCTGGTAAGTGATCCACTGCAGGAATGGGAGCCAATAAAAGATATCCTGCATATAGGAGCCAAAAGAATAGAATAGATCAATCAATCAATCGTAATTTATATAGCGCCCCTTCGAGGTACCTACTCAGAGGTGCTCCCGACCGAGATCAAGCAGAAAAAAACAGTCTTCAACAGTTTGTGAAATTGAGAACAGTTTGGCAGGTGTCGCACAGTCAAGGGAAGTCCATTCCAGGTTGTTGGACCAACCACAGAGAACGAATGTCTCTGCGTTGCTGCAGAGCGAGTGAAAGGAACCATTAAGTCACCATGAACAGCAGAGCGCAGTGTGTGGCGGCCTATGCAAGTGGAAAGATCAGCATATGCAATGCAGAATTGACATATAACACAAGACAGTAATGGACAAACATACATGATATACAGCAGACAGTGGACATCGAACAAACAAAAGTAACAATAATAATTATTTACAACAATTTATATGGTGCCGCAACGCAGCCATGCCGCTACAAGACCACCACATCCCACAAGCAGCGATCGTTGTTCTAACGCAAGGCATCACGTAAAGTCATTACCAGTCTGACTGCATCTCCAGCACGATTCATTGTACCACCGGTCGTAGACGGCTTTCTCATCGGCGCTTGCTTTCGCATACCACGCAGTCTTCCTGTTCACCACTGCAACACTGTGGCTGACGAGAAAGCACGCATATGCAAGATTGGATGCCTCTCTCCAGCTCAAACGATCCTATAAAGCAGAGCATCAATCAACACGTTAGAGAAACAGACTGAAATGTACACACGATGCAAAGGTCTGACTGCTTCCTTTTAATTCAACATTTCTTACTGAAATCCTCAAGTATAATGTCTAACATTGCAAACCTTCCTGTTTTCCATTCTGTTAAGGTGCTTCATCTGAAATGTTAATAATTATGCAACATGTCACAACAGAAAAACACTGTATACATCCAAGCACTAAACATTCCCGATTATAAAAGTTTTAAATAAAGAATTTATACTGTATTTAAAAGAAAAGTTTATCTTAGACAAGCAAAACAACGGATAAAGCTCGGAAATTGAAAATCACAGCACGCTAGAATGTAACCAATTTGAAAATAGTCGATGTTCCACTTCGTTGCAAAGGCCACTGAATGAGGACCTCTGAGTAGCACGCACTGTAAGAGGCCCTATATATAAATTTTTAAATACATTACAATACTGACCTTCTGGGCTTTGTTGAGTATCAGAGTGCCACAGTGGAAAATATACTGAGCTTCCATTTCTCGGTAGAGTGCCTTCCACTCATCTGAAGCACCGCTGATACCACGACTTTGCCTGAACAGCTCCTGATCAAGGCTGAAACACATCAACGCCAGTTTTAAAATTGGAAAACTAAAACACCGTGTATAAACATACATGCAATTTACGTCAAAAGGACTTCTCCTGCAACACACAAACCATAACAGGTTTACAATTTCCTTCAGTGCTGACTCACAAGTAGTGATGTAGCTTTTCCGGAAAAGTATTTTGCCGGAAAGTTTCCGGAAAGTTTCCGATGAACCAGAAAAATACATTTAACTCAGAAAATATCAGAATTTCACTCTCATAAATTTTTCTTATTGTTTAAACTTCTTTTATTTACAGTACTTCTGTCGTTGCAAGCAATGTTAACTTAAAAATAATTAATATGAGCAATAAACACTGTTCATTAGCATTTCAGACTAGAGTAGCCTATAGAAATTAGTTATAGATTAGTTATAGCTTGCATGTCTGCAGTCGGCTGTGTTGCAGGAAACATGTAAAAAACTGATATAAACATGAAGTAATACTGCATCAATTGCTGTTTCTGTCTTATATTTTCATAACTCACAAATATGAAGGTGACTGAATGATAAAGCTGAATGATAAAAAATATTTTCTCTAAATTTACAGCAAAGTTTAATTGCATTTAATTCCTAAATGTATTTTTGGGCCGTGTGAGCAATCTGAACAATAATATCACTAGCACCATGTATTCAATAAACAATAAGTTATAACCACCTAAGACTGCTTATAGTGATTGACGTATTTAGTAACATTATATTTGAAAGAAAATTCGGACTCCTTAGAATTGAGTACTATGTATTTCGGTTTGGGTCCACTATTCCGAGGGTCCACTATTCCGAAGGTCCACTATTCCGAGCCCTAACCATAAACCTAACCCTAAACCTAACTATGACCCTAACCCTAACTCACCCCAACCCAAACCATAATCCTAAAGCTAACCCACCCCAACTCTAACCATAACCCTAAACCTAACCATAACCCACCCCAGCCATAACCATAACCCTAACCCTCCCAACCCTAACCATAACCCTAATCCTAACCCATCCAACCCTAACCCCAACCCTAACCCTAACCCACTGTAACCCTAACCACAAGGATAACGAACAAAATATAGCGGATATTCGGAGTAGTGGACCTTCGGAACAGTGGACCCTCGGAATAGCGGGCCGTTACCATGTATTTCATAATATTTTATTGGTGGAAAAATACGTCGGAAAGTTCCAGAAAAATATAAGACTATCCGGACAATTTTTCCGCCTCACAACACTAAAGCTGATAGTAATTGCTGTATTTAGTAACATTATATTGAAAGAAAATTTCGGACTCATTAGAATTGAGTATGTATTTAATAATATTTTATTGGTGGAAAATATGTCAAAAAGTTTCCGGAAAGATACGTCGGAAAGTTTCCGAAACTTTCCGGAAAGATATGAAACTTTCCGTGGAAAGTTTCCGCCTCACAACACTACTCACAAGTTATGATTTTATGTATCTTTCCACTGATATGATATGGAAAATAGGAAACCAATCAATCACCTGTTTGGCAAATTCAAGAAGGGTATACTCGAACAAGGAGAGAATAAAATAACCCGTGAAGAACTACAGAAAAATACCCTGGAATGGACAATTAACCCAGACTCAATAAAAATAGGTGTTAAAATTAAAACAAGATTTAATAAAAATAAAAAAAACATAAAAAAAAACAAAAAAAAACAATAAAACAAAATTAAAACAAGATTTAAACAAGATTTGCATTTAATACGTCAATTTAGTTCATGAAGCATCTAGCATAGACCAAATGACTACACGGGGACTCACAAAACAACCCAGGGACAGTTCTGCTCAAGTCATAAAATATTTTCATCAACAATTCAGCATTACATTTTAAAATTTCTTAAATCTGCATCTTTTAAAAGATGCCAACCACAGGTTTTTTAACATCTATCAATTTTAAATAAAATCCCATCTTTGAAATTTTGCTGGTGCCATCATCATACTGACCTCCAGAGAGAGCCGACTGCGTCAGAGATTGCTAGCGACTGTTCGATGGTGAGAGCTGTCAGTTGGTTCATTGCACTGAGAAGCTGCTGATGAAACTTGCCGTTTGTGTTGGATCCCGTTGCCTGTTTGTATTCCTGCGTAAAGATATATGCAGAAATAATAATCCTTGTTTATTTTTAAAACTGACACAACACAGCATGATTAAGATAAGTAAACATGAACGGATGATCACAAGAGTTTAACTGTATACGGCATTCACTGCATCCTGCCACTCAGTTTACCAATGCTAATTATCGAATATAAGGTTGAGTGGATTTTTTGGGAGGGTACCTCTTGGTGCCAGAGTGTTTACTATTACCCTAACCCCTTCCCCAGAGCTGTTTCTGTCAACCACATAATTATATGAGACAACTGTGACCAATGCCAGGGTTGATATTCCCACGTATCACATGAGACTGATAGAATGTAACTAAGTATCCAGACACTCTAATAAAACGTAGCATCTTTTAATTGCAATTTCTACAATAGAAAACTTGTACAACTCTGTATATCACCACTCCGAAAAAGTACTCTGTGATCGTTGAGCCCAAACTGACAAAAAGTAACCACGATTAAACACAACAATCTTCGCCCCTGCCGCCTCCAAAGAGGGAGACAGACAAACAGTTTCAAACTATTTATCGCAATCATTCAGAAAAGATGTGCCTTTCAAACACACTGGAATTTTCAGTTAAGCCACATGCCCAAACAAGAGTCTATAATTATCAGTATCTAGTTGCTGAATTCCAGTTGGTTTCACATTGCAGCTGAAGACATTTCAATTATGAACCATGCTCTGGTCTAATCTAATTGAATCTAATCAAGATACTTTTGACATAATACATAATCATCAATAGACAATAATCCGTATAAATATTTTCACATAGGTCAAGATATCCTTCGACCAAAGACCAAAAAATATACATACGATATTAACAAGGCATTTTATCATATCTGAAAAATCTATAAAGCACCACCTACAGCACTGAATACACGCTATTCAGAGGTGCTCTCAGAATCACTGCCGCAAGGGAATAAGAAAGCCTCAAAGCAGTTTAGGCATGAAGGGGAAATAACAAAAATCTTACAGTGGACTTATGAGAAAGGTCATTCCATAAAGAATAGCTCACAATGTCAGTACATACCCAGGGACAAAGAGATGTTCAAAGCGAGCTCACTTCACTGAGCCTTCAGTTCACACAGGACTAAATGTGCATATGTAAAGCAAATACCTTGTAGACGTCCACAATGCAGCGATACCAATCAAGGCTGTTGGGATATAAATCTTGCGCTTCGACTTCAAGTATCTGGGTGTATGCTTCGTTGACACGTTGCAACGACATGTATGATCGCAGCAGTTTCACCCGACGCAATGGATCTGAAGGACACTTAGCCTACAAATGCCAACATGGAAAAATAATCTTCAATCATATCATAAGCCAACACCAACATGTGTATATATATATATATTGATTCCCTGAATATAGTGAATAAGAATCAAAGGTAAATGTTGCATGCTTTGTAGCAGAACTATATTTTCCATAGACACATTAAGAAGTCTTGTTTTTTCTACATGACCTTCTAGGAGCACCAACTCATTCAAGTACATGCAAACATATACTTTCGACAATACAAGCACGTAATTCAAAGCTCAACTTACGGAACCAGCCATGTAAGAGCTATAAACATGTATTCGACCCCTCTCTACCACATCGTTGCATCCTCTTAGGTCTGCTGATCAGTTTGACCTCTTTTTCCCCAAGTCAGGACAACCATGGCTCAAACCAGATCATTTGCTTGCATTGGTCCCTCCTTATGGAATGGACTTCATCCATCAGTTCACTCTGTCATCCTCTCTGGTAGTCTTTCCTCATCTTTCTCTCGACTCAAATCCTGCGTTTTCTCTCGGGGGTTGCACACACTGGGAGAACTTCTGAAAGGCTCTTGCCGTGAAAAGCGCTTTATAAATGGTCAGATACAATACAGAACAATCGTACAACCAAGAAACTTTTCTAAATAAAAACGAAATTCAGCGCCTACCGATTCGGCTGCATAGAAGCGAAGCAATTCCTCGGGGCTATTGCCATCACCGTCTGCAGTGTGAGCCTTCATCTGGAAACATAATATATACGTCACAACATAAAACCTTTATAAATATTTCACTGCAAAAAAACCCAGCACAAGTAACCAGTATCATTATTGTGTACTTTAAAAATTGTATCACCACATGAAACATGAATTAATTTCATCACAAACATTTTTAACTGAAAGAAATACAATGAGCACCAAACAGAAATAACATCAGCAACCAATCTGATCATAATAAACATTATTTTGTATTTTGTCTGCATGAAATTACTAAGAGCTCAACTACATAATGGCTCAAATCCACCTCAAGCCGCCTCGTACGGACCTTGAGCAAGTCCTTCAGTCACAATTGCTCGGGTGCTTCGGCGTGAAACTTCAATGCAGTGTCCGTGCTGTAGTCGGGAGCGCCTCTGAGTAGAGTGCTCGAAGGGGCGCTATAACAAGTGCGAATACAAACGCACAAACAGTCATATAAAATAATCTCAGGACCTTGAATTCTACAACAAAGACAAATGTTTCACCAACCTTTAATCTAAAGATAACCTCGCTGGTTGGAAATGCCTGCTCTCCCTTCTCAGCCCATACCTATCAAACAATTCAACGAAAACACAATTTCTAAATTTTCATAAATAAGACTTAATAATCTTACATCAAATGCTTACAAAATAAAGTTGTTTGCCACAGGACGATCTTGATACATGAATCTCATTGTCTTAGAGAATTTCTTACAGAGTGTCAGATACAAAATGAGTAAATGTCCGGATATTTGCAAGTAAAACACAAATACATAAGGAACCACCACAATTGAGTAAATTTCAGTTTGGCCATAATGCAAACCAGACCCAAACTGACACACGTTCACCATTAACCGAAACTAACTACACTAGAACCTACTTCAGCTCAAGGTTAAGAAACGGCACAAAACAAGAATCAAAGTTAAAATGCAGGCAACTGTGGTCGTGTTTACAACTCAACAAATGCCCCTTTACCTCAAGTGGCGAAACAATTTTGATGAATTTCCATAAATATTTTCAAGGCAAATTCAGCGTTGCTGGCTACAGAACCTCACACTTACTCTGGTTTCGAAATCAAGGTCTCTTCAATAAAAAATAACCTCATTTTTACATGGCACTTTCTAAACATTCAATGCAACACTTTAAGTGAGTGCATGACCGCAACTTAAAAAACACAATAGGCAACAAGAATAAAGATGAAACTTCAAAATTCAACACTGTTCAGTATATTCTCATTTACCTTCGCCAATTCTGGGCTAATGTTGATCTGACTATAGAGTTCACAAACTGAAACAAATAAAAAGAGCAATGGCTAAAGCAAGACGAAAACTATAGGCACAAGAATAAAAGTCGTTTTCCCATATCTTAGCTAAATCAATGTTGGAAAAAAAATTGTACCAAATTGGAATGCTGTGATGGGAAAAAAAGTGGGCAACTGTACATATTAAATATGTATTTTTGCTCAGAATACAAAAACAAAGTTGTAAAATTTGCTGCAACAAATCGGAGTACCCAAGTCCACCTTTCTACCCATCCCATCACTGATTAATAAATTAAAATTGCAAAAAAAGACCCATGTGAATCACTACATGAGCACTTTGTCATAATTCAAAGTTAGTTATGCATCACCTTACTTTCAATGCCTCAACATCCTTAACTCACCAAGCAAACACTGCACTAATTTCAATGAATTCCGAAAAACAAAACTATCTGGTATCTACAATCTTCATCAATTGATAATCTGAGATGAAGCCCTTCCCTCATCATGTGGCTTCACATATCACACACCTGTAAATAATTAGGCAATAATTCCTGAGTGGCACATCTTAACCATTCAACGACCAGCGTGTACTAAAATGCATGGAAAAATATATGTAGCTGGTCGTTAAATGGTTAGAATAATCCTCATAGTGACTGGGTTTAAGTATACGATTCACAGCCAGTGCGCAACCCATCAACTAGAAACTTACTCTTCGTCTTTGCACAACGTCAGCCTCTTTGAATTAAATTTTTTAGACTATATTCACAATACAGGAATTCTTATAACAATCCAGAATGATGGATTAGACAACTCAACAGAACATACTTTTTAAAAGAACATCCTTTTGTTGTGGATCCAGGTCCAGCGACTTCCTGAAGGCAGATGCCGCCTCACTCCGGCTGCCCTGACATTCCAGTATCTGACCAAGGAGTTTGTAACCAGGTGCAGAGTTGTCTTTGATGGAAAGAAAGCCATTCAAATATCTGCAAGACAACAATTTCATGAGTATCTGAGAAGCTTTTACTGCAAATGCCCTTCACAAATTTATAACTGTTTGTTTGAATGTGCACTTGTTATAGCGCCCCTTCAAGCTCACTACTCAGAGGCACTCCCAACTGCATATTGGACACTGCATCGGAGTTTCACGCCGAAACGCTGAGCAATTGCGAGTGAAGGACTTGCTCAAAGTCCCTACGCGGCAACTTGAGGTGGGTTCGAACCTGCAACCCTCCGGCAGCAAGGCAACGAACATACCCACTACACCACCGCGCCATATTAATTCTGCACATACAGAAATCTGTGCAATCAATAAGTTCAGCCAAAGCGCAAGCATGGTAACACCAAGCAATCAAACAATGTCACACTGCCAGAAAACAAACATTTTGTCAATTTATGTCAAGTTTAAAATTGTTCATATATGCACACATTTTTGGACTCGCTCTATTTTTTATGCATAAATGGAATTATGACACTGCAAAGATAAATTTATCAGACTGGCACTGACCATGTCTTCTGATATTGAGAACAAATAACTTTCCTTATCTATCTTACATCTGTATGAAACTATCTGCTGAGATCTCTTATATCCTACATAAAAGAAATACACCAGCTGTCTTAACACCTACTCTTTGGCTTTTTCGTATTCTTTAACGTCAACGTAAATTTTCGCAAACTGATAACCACGAATCAATCGCTGAAAAGAGAATTCAACAACACTAGCATTAGCCACAAATCAAACCTTAGCCAATCTTGATTAGTAAGGGATAATCAGAAACATGGATGGTTGAAGGGATTCGGTCAAGATTCGTTTAGGAGATTCGGGTCTCGGGGAATTCGGGCAGCGGTAAAACTGTATTTTAGCGTATTTTATTATCTCAAAATCGATATCATGTATTTTAGCGTATTTTATTATTTAGCGTGTGTATTTGTGTATTATGTTATAAAAATCGTTGTAACGGTTCATCTTTGGTGGAGTAGAAAGAGTTTCCGGGAAATGTTTTTTGGTCGAGGTGCCAGACAGAACTTCATCAACTCTGGAAGCTCTTATACTCGAACACATTTTACCCGGCACACACATAATCAGTGACGGCTGGGCTGCGTACCGGGGAATCTCAAGGTTAGCCACTGGAATCTACATGCACTCCGTTGTTGTTCATGATCAACATTTCGTAGACCCCAACGACAGCGAAATTCACACGCAAAACTAGTCGGGCACTGTTCACTTCGTATATGCATGAGTTTGAATTTCGCAGCCAAGCAGGAGAAAGCCAAATCTTCGGGAAAATATTGTCTGCTTTGACTGAACTATACCTTATTTGAAGTGCTGTTTGTCTCGGCTATGCCTTACTTGAAGTACTATTTGACAATGAACCGAAATCACTGAACTTCTCCATCAGTTTTAATTAAATACGCTATTTTTTTGAGTTTACGCGTTTGGAATAAAATACGCTAAAATACAGTTTTACCCGGGCAGCACCATCAATAACCACTGTCCCTGACTTCAGAGATTATGCCAACCACGAAATAGCTAAATAAAAATACGTTGGAGTAAAAAAGACCAAATGTCAGGAGCTAACACTTATCAGAATATGGTAAACGTATATTTTAACGTTGAAAATTATTCGCCATTGGGGGCTGTCCATAAAGTACGTCATGCTATTTTTGACAATTTTTGACCCCCCTCCCCCTTGTCACAAACTGTCACAAATCCCGGACCCCTCCCTAAAGTACGTCACACTTTCGATTTTTTTTTAAAAACATAACCATTTACCTAACCCTCTAAACCCTAGGATACTATCCCTAATCCCTCTGATAGTGACGTGTGTCCCTAAACGCTTTGATAGTGACGGGAAATCAACTTTCATCCCGCCAGGCCGGGTTTTAGACACGCCTGGCCGGGCCGGGTCGGATTTTAGGTACTAAGAAAAAAAATAATAATAAAGAATTTAAAAAATAAATGTGTGACGTCACACATGGCCTGACCCTCCCCCCTGTCACAAACTGTCACACTTTCTTACACCCCCTCACCCCCTGGAGCGTGACGTACTTTATGGACGGCCCCTTGCATGGATTTCAGTGCTGGTCGAATATAAGCCGGATTGACAACATGAATTCTTGATAAATAAAAGCAGGATTGATGAAGGCGCTGTGTAATATAGACTGTATATGTTGCGTCCCCTCTTAGTACATGAACGCCGAAACGAATTCTAGCCTAAACAGAAGTTGGATCGATCAGAACGATTCCTCCCAATCTAGAAGTTGGATTGATTAAAAACTATTTGAAAAACTAATAATTACGACAATATAATATTATGTGGCGCCGTAACCCGCCCATGCCGCTATAATGGCGCCTAATGCTGCAACGAGCGATTAATTTAAGACGCTAAAATACACGTTTACCCTGATTGTAACAAAAAATTATACTCTGAAGCAACGCAAAGAATTACGAAATTCCGGTGCACATCGAACATTTCACACCACATATCGCTCTGCGCCGTCTGGCGCCATAACTTCCGACATGTAATGAATTGACTTTGACTCAAAATGTCGCAGTTTACCTCCTGCTTCGTCTTGATTCGCTTCAAAGTGTCTGCAACATGACTGTCGGCCTGTTGCCTCGTCCGAATCATTTCTGTTCTTTATCAACTATTTTTAAAATCAATCAAATGTTCGACAAAAATCCTGACTAAGCAACAATTTTTCAAAATGATTTTTCGGAATTGACTTCAGTGCGCGTGCGTCATGCGCATTTCCTGTTTCCGCAACCACCAACGTACAGCATCCAGGACAGTGGTTTATCCAACCCATTGGACCATGAATTAAGAGCTCTCTCTTCTAGAAACTGATGAATTAATTTGAAAGATGTTAAACTGAATGATTGCCTGTCAGACTTGCATGCAAGACAGAAAACGTAGAGACCGAGGTCGAGGGTTCCGAGACTCGAACCGAAACCGAGACACAATATCCGAGACAATCGAGACAGTTCAAGACTCAAGAGTGTCTATTCGGCATTTATTTATTCGGGATGGTGACCCAAGGCAATAGTTTTCGAGATTCGGACATAAAAAACCTGTCTTGAAATGTCTCGATCGAGCCGAGACGCTGTTTAAACTCTGGTGCCTGTTACCAAAATCATTATATATAACCTCGCTTCGGTTTACTAATTTAATTAGGCCCTATTCATTCGAAAATTTATATAGCGCGCCTTATAGACAACTACTCAGAGGCGCTCTATATCTATTATTAACTCAATAATAGGCTACGTAAAATGGTGCAACACAAACATCCATGACGAATAATTATTATTTCCCCCATGGAAAATCGCGAGGTGTTGAATAGATGTAAATACGTACAATCCCCTTCCCAGAACTTCCAGAAGAGCGAAATGCGTAACAATCCCCCAGAAACGTCTATCTGCCTGCATGCCTGACTCTCCGGACTTTACCCGCTGCCTATCGATTTTGTTTTGATTAAGCGCCTGTGAATAATTAAGCTAGTTCCCGCGACTTGGCTTTTGTGGGCGCTGTAGAAGTCTAGAGATTACGATTATAATTATAGCATAATCTCTGACTGACTCTTGAGATCTTTGATTGAGGTGCGTTATCGTGTGGCGCGGACATGAGTAGGTCTATTGCCGTGGCCTAGGCTTACGTAACATAAAATGAACGCGTTACTGCTGACTGTGGCAAGGCCATTTTACATCTGTGCTTGTTTTCAACAAGGCGGTCTGGTCCCAATCGGGAGTATTCCAAAGATTGGTCACATGCCTGTGACATAGCCTAGGCCTACAGTATAGGCTATAGATGTCTCTATAGTATAGGAACCGCGCTGGAGCGTATACCGCGTATATCGCAACGTCGCTTATGAACAGGGGTTACAAAAGCGTATGCCTGTACAATATAATATTACTGAGGTCTTCTAGCTCTTCCTACCTCACATTTAATTACGGCTAATAAAGTTCGAAGCAGATTATTTTTGGTTGGAACAGGATCCTTCGTGCTTTGACCACAGTATACTGTGCTTTGACCAAGCAGAAGCGTTGCGTATGTTACGTGGCACTGGAATGCTCCTAACGAAGTTTGTTGATCTTCATGCATCTTCAATTCTTCATGTGTTATTTTTACATCAGCTGAACGAGACCACGGTTTGATGGTTTGGGTTTAGCCCACGATTTGCGATCGCTTAAAACGCTTATTACAAAAGCGAAATTGGTAATTTTTTTATAAACTAAGACAGCCACGAATTATGAATATTCTTTTAAATCAATTGCGGTGCTGTCAGCCCGTGTATTTGTATCACAGACATTTTAACTATGGTATAGAGGAAGTTTATGTAGCACCTGCTGAATAGCGTATGTTTCCTTTTAACGATTTTGATATCTCTTCCTAATAAACTTCTGTACCCTAATTGCACACAAAATTGCGGATTGTTGCACAACACGGCCTTGTACTTTCGAGTTGCCGTTTAAGGCGGATCATTTTCCGGATGTCAGCTTTGGCTTGACGCTGTCTCACGGGTGTGTCATCCTATAACACCTTACACATGTGCTTCGCTCTGCGCATCTAGCGTCGAGGTTTTCTCTGCTTTTCTAGGCAGGCTGACCTTCTTGTCCTTCTGTTATGCAGTACCATACCTTTCCATTGCTGGTTTTAAAATCTCGAATTGACTTTTTGTGGCACTACATCTAATGTCTAGAACCTTTACAGATACATTTATTTCTGATCTCAACACTACTTTTTAGCCAAGGATTGGGTTGGGAGCGCACTGAGTTCTAGTTATTCTTGAAGGGACACTAAAAACATCATCAGTCACATAGCCCTCGTCGGCATTGAAGAGTGTTTCTTATTTGTATGCTATATTCTGATTATTCTTGTCTTTGAATTTATGTATATATAAATGCTTATTTATAATGTCGTTCGTAACTCAGAATGCGGACTGCAACTGAGAATTAAAGTCGATGCTAACCTACTTACTTACTATAAATTAAATAATAAGAAAAGACATAATCAAGCTTATGTTATTAGCTTCAAGTTGCCAGATAGATTTGGTGTTTATATTGATAGGATTCTAATTGGGTGAGTTTGGTTTTTACAGCAATATTCCCACCTCAAACCTAATTCCTGCTTGGATTTCTGAGTTTAAGCAGTAATCAAATGCACGGATTTCACATTGATACACATTTTAAAACAATGTCTTAGATTTCCAAGATGCATGTGGTGTTGCTCTTTGCTCTCGCCTGCATTTTGACCGTTCGTCCGTCAGAAGGCAGTTCTTGCAAGGACAGAGTTTTTCATAATGCAACGTTTGGAACGATCTACAATTGTACTGTTAGTCGTGTGGACGACATAAGATTCATTTTCCGCTACAACTTCACTGAGATGACCACGGTGAGCTAAAATCAATCTTTTACTGTCTTTGTGAGGCATTCAGAACATGATGCATTAAGTTTTGTGATACAAATCCCAGTGGCGCTGCTACCATAGGTTGCGGCACTCCCAAGTTTTCAGTTTAGAGAAACAGACAGTAGAATGAGGCTTCTAAGGTTCTCCTTGTTGTATTGAGAGCACTGTTTAAAAGTTCTCATTTATGTTTTGTATACATGTATGCGTGCTTCCGTTTATACAGTAATTTATGTGGATATGAACATACACTGGAATCACCTTCTAGTGTGATCTGAAGATTAACTAAGTATCCCATAGGCGGAGACTTGGTCTAGACGCTGGGTGGGATGGACGAGCGGCCGAAGGGCGATCGCCGAGGGCTCAACATTTTTGGGCGGGGCGGCTGAGTCGCCGACCGACGACTTTTCCATATGTGGAGACTTGGTCTAGAAGTTGGGTGAGACGAACGAGTGGCGAAGGAAAATCGCCGAGGCGCGACATTTTGGGCGACCAATGACATTTTCCATTTTCATCGGTGAAATTTTCTGACCTTCTTTTTTTAGTCGTTTGATCAAAATTTCCTGAAAACATAAAAAATTTCCCTGCCAAAATAGCTGATGACCTTTTTTTTGCCATTTGGTCATCATTTGTTCGAAGATCTCTTCTTATAATGTTATCAGTATATTCGTTCACCAATTAACCATGCATATCCTAACACGAAAGTATTGGGGATGGGACAAATGCATGGGCGGTCCCTCCCATCACAAACATTGAGGGGAACAGTCACTTCTGTCTCCCCTAAGTCTCCGCCCACGAAGTATCCGATTTTTAATTGTGCCTGAATATGCTTGTTGCAATATTCTGTTGGGGTATTTGCTTAAATGCTTTGAAATGTTGAATCCACAGGCGGTCAGAATTCGCACGCTTTCATCAAATGCATCACTGGAATTTCCTGTGTTGTTCGTCATAAAGCAGCAGCTTAGCGTTTTGTCATGGACAATTCCTACGCTTCTTACAACACCTGAAAAGTGAGATATTGCTTATTACTTCAGGCCTTACATCGCTTTAATATTACTGAACGATGTAGCAATGCAGATATTTTGCAACGCAGGCTGAAGTGAATGCTTATTTGTGTCATGGCTCCTTTCAAGTTCCTCGCATGAATAACTGCCTGCATTGAGTGGTACCAATGTTCATTTGACAGCAAATTTTGTTTTAGCAGACAGACTCAAATTACTGGAAAATTTACCACTGGCATGTCATACCACATATTCTTCCCTAGCAAGCACGATTACTGAGTGTTTCAAAAGTAAACCGATGTAGATGTGAAAATCCTATGACAGAAGTGGTATAGGAAATATGCATATACTGGTAAATGATGTTGCTTCACATTGATTTCAAGTGTGGTGGAAGTTAGATAACGCGGGCTTACATATCCATCTCGATTGATACATTCTAATTTGGGTGTGCACAAGTGATCTATACATGACCGATAAGGTTGTTAGAGATTGTGATTTAGATCCTTGCAGGGTACTGAAAACGATATCAAGAGTTCTAGTCTACAAGTTTCCTGAAGAGGGATCTCTTGTAAAATGAGTGCCGGGTACTTTGACTTTGACTTCTCGGTTTAAATTCGTTTATTCCTCTGATGATGTGTGATTTTACTAATTGGCTTGATTGTGACACTGTGCATAGTAACTGATTGTGGGACACACTAGCTGAATGGTTAAATCGACCACCTTGAAGCATGGAAGGTTCAGGTCCAAGCCTCCTGTGGGATGATTGCTCTGTAGGGACCTGCTGCAAGTCTTTCACTCACAATTGCTCATGCACTTTGGCGTGAAACTTCAATAGAGTCTCTGCGCTGTAGTCGGGAGCGTCTCTGAGAAGAAATCTTGAAGGGACGCTATAACAAGCGCTCATACATACTTAGGTCCCATTATAAGACATTCGTGGTGCCCTGTCTTTGGGTTATACGAGTAGCAGTGTTAATAATAATATTCCCATACATAATAAGTCCCACCTTAATATTTTATTTTATTACTCACATTTGCTATAGCACCCTTCAAGCTCGCTACTCAGAAGTGCCCCCGACTTCAGCGTGGACACTGCATCGGAGTTTCACGCCGATGTGCTCTAGCAACTGCAAGTGAAGGACTTCTTCAATACCCCTACATAGCTGCTTGAAGTGGAATCGAACCTGGAACACTCCGACTCCAAGGCACCAAACCCACTACTACATCACCTCGCGCTCTACTAGACATTCATGGTGCTTTGTCTGAACTGTGAATATATTTTCCATTGATTTCTATTTATAGCCTGGACTACAGTTACCTGAACGTCAGTCGGACGCTTTGTCCAGAGCCGAGCAAAGCGACGACAGTGAAGGAGATTGTGGTCGACGTCTCCACAATGCATGCCTTCGAAACTCGCTTTGAACTTGTGGCAGAGCTAGACGATCTGGCCATCACGTAAGTCTCCTGTTGCATCTGTTTACTTGGGGGTGGGGTTGGCAGGGTAGTTGCTTGATAGTGCCTTTGTAAAAGTTGATTAGAGTAAAGGGAATTCTGGTCTGATACATATAGAGATTTTTGAGTCATAGATAATGTTGTACCGAAGGTATGTAGCGTGTTTCTGTAATGCTGCAAAGATTGGATTTGTCAATGCTGTAATGTAGAAAAAGGTAAAAACAGTTCACAGTTTAGCAAGTAGTTGAAGTTGAATTATGTCAGCTGTGAACAACAACATTTCACTCAAATTATTATTAAATGTTGAAGCCTTAACTTTTTGTTGAATTGTTGAAATTTAAAAATAAATCAGAAATGAATTTTTCTACTGATAAGTTTGAATTTTGTTTGTCCATCTGTGAATGTCGATAACTTGCGACCTTTTTTAATGTTTTTACGGAATTTGCTGCAATTTTCAGAAAAAAATTATAATTTATTCCTCTTTCTGTCCAGAAAATTTTATTAAATGACTTTAGAATTTACAAATTTATTGCCAAAACAAATAAGGCTATCATTGCATTGGTTACACAGTGTATTTACTATTTATGCTTAGAAATGTATTCTTTATTGGATAACTGAATATCTTTTGTAAAGCGTGTTTTTGCTGTGGTTGATATACAGGGACAATCTTAACAACGTGACCGTTTCCCCAGCAAGGTCGCGATTCTTCCGATACGACTTCCCTTCCGATGTCGAGTCAGTCATCGTCAAAGCTCATTCTGACGACGACTTGTGTGCAGTTTTGTCAGTACAAGACGCTGAGGTAAAACTTTAGAGTTGTACACCGAGGTAAAACTTTAGAGTTGTACACCAAGGTAAAACTTTAGAGTAGTACACCATAGAATCCATTGTAATACTATGCCTCATACCCATAGCTTCATGGATAGCAGGCATGGGCCCCACAACATGTTACAGCCATTGAGCCCACAACATGTTACAGACATGAGCGCCTCAACATGGTACACACAACATGTTGCAGCTTGAACCCACAGCATATTACAGACTTGAGCCTCACAACATGTTACAGCCTTGAACCCACACATGTTACAGTAGGATGATGTTTTGCATGGCTGCGAAACAGTGAACTTTGACTACGATGCATTATCGTGTCTGTGGCAATAGTCACTCGAACATTTCCGGGTATTTGGATTTCTTCTGACGTCAGGTGTGCCCCTATGACTCCTTCGACTCCGATTTGTGAATGTTGGCACGGCAACTCATGCCGTAAGTTGCTGGTGTGGATCTTTACCACCGGCGTCCGCCATTGGAAGGGTCCATTTCGTACAATCTGCAAGGGGTGCGAGGTTGTTTACAACACCATCAACTAGGCCATCTTGTGAATGAGTGCCTGCATACACGAATGGGACTTGAGAAGGTTGGACGCAGCTTCATATCATCCACTGTGGACGTGCCGAAGTGGTGCTGTGCAAGTTGAATAGCACTGCCCATCGCAGTTCTCCATTCCCGATGCCGCTCGACGGGGAGGGACTCTAAATGCCGCTTTACCATCAACATTGAACGAGAAACTGTTGGCTGGACTGTTCGCGTGTGCATCTGAGTTCGTCGCTGGTGGATCATCTTCCTTTTTGAGTGATTTTTACCCACAGATGATTCTGTCTGTTGTAGTGACAGTAACATCGAAGACTAGAGTAGCAATGGGTGCTGCTGTTGGCTGCCAGATTCTGATTTTTATATTTGGTTTTTATAGTTGAGTTGACTGAGTTACGGCACTAGAGAAATATTATTAACAAGTACTCATTACTTTATTACATAATTATTTCTATACTTTATTATTACTTCTGAGTATTAAAGGCTATGCTTGCTTACTTACTTACTTACTTCTGCAATCACTTGTTATCATCCGTTGCTACTATGAATTGTAATCATACTGTGGTGTGTCAGTTTTAAATAATGACCGACGATTATCAATACTATTATTATTATTATTTAGAGACCAAGTGTAGCACAACAGATTCTAGGGTCAGCCATGAAGAAAAAAGCCGCTACATTATAGTGGGCTGCGAGCGAGGTACTAAGAGTTTTGCTCAAATGCTGACGTCCTCATTGTAGTTTGGCTGTAATATATGGGGTCAGAGTAGTATTTAGTCATTTAGTGAACGTGTTTAGATGTCTTTCAGTGTCCTGTTCTCGACACGTACGGTTCGGTTGAACACGTTGGATTTCGACAGACCATCACTAGGCGTGGAGCAATCACAATGCAGGTAGTGCTCTTCCACTGGAAGACAGAACTTTGCCAGTTTCATATAATTTATCACTGGTCTACGTCTCATAGAGTTTGAAAAATAAACTGCAGTAGTAGTAGCAGTAGTAGTAGCCGTTTATTGACAAATATGTGTTCACTCAGTTACTTTCTACTTTCTTTGTATGAAAAAGTCATTCAAAATGTTTATGGCAATAAGAGCAGTTGATTTAATAATGATCTTAGATTTTTCCATCAGTATTTACCTCAAATGATGGCTTAATTTTGCACTCACAAGGTTCACATATTGCTACTATTGACTCTAATAAAGTTGGCGATGTCATCTATTGAATTTTTTAATTTTCTCAACAAAGGTTTTGATTTTGTTGACCATTGTGAGAATTTTAGAAAAAGACAAGTGGTAAGACTTTTATTCGTGTTTAGCTGAGTATTTTGTCCGTATTTGTAAACTGATGTCAATGAAATTGCAAAGCAGCAGATTTCAGCGCTGGCGGGTTTGCAAGTCAGACTCGAGAAAATAAAAAATGAAATAGATGACATCACCAACTTTATTAAATTCAGGTAATGCTAAATCACAGTAGCAAAAGGGGTTGGGGTTGGAATGACCCCTGGGGTGAGCAATGAAGACTTAACTGTGGGTGTCCTACAAGAGACTGGGTGTTGAACACCTCCCCCTAATCTTCTGACAATTGCCACCTTGAGTTGAACTGAACTGAGGAACGAGTTTGAACAAATCTGCTGTTTGCTGCCACTTACTAGACTTCCAAAGCTCTTGAATATAAATTTAAAAATTGATAATCTGAACTGATTGAAAACTGTAACGCTATAAACTGTACAATCAGCCCGGGGATTCTTCATGTGTCTTAGAAATGTTTAAGCAATTGAGACCTTATGCAGCAAATAAGAATAACTTTTTTATGATTGATAGCTTTTATTTTGTGTTGTTTGTTTGTAGCGCACGATGTTCTCCAGTCCTTCGTTTTTCATTGTCTTGGTTGTAAAGCCAAACGACTTGGAGTGTGAGAAATTTCAGCACATTTTTCCAATATCACCTGGCAAGTTATTTGTTTGCTGTCAAGTTAGTTCTCTTTTAAAATTTCTCCTTCAACTTAACGAGCTAGCTTTTCCAATATTTAGGTTGACAGGTTCAGTTTTCAATTTAGGTTTCACCTTTTGAAGTTACCCTGATGCTTTTCCAGTAGAGCATATATTGACAATTTTCATTTGACTTCGTCATCATGTGGTCATCATCATCATAATCATTATGATGATCATCATCATGATCAGCACAGACCTTGTCAGATCAGCAAAGACCTTGTCAGAACAGAAAATACCTTGTCAGACCAGCACAGACCTTGTCAAGATAGCAATGGCTGTGGCAGGGAAATTCCACAATAGTTCTTCCAGTCTTAGCAGGTAGTTATACCATAGTAAAAGAAAGATTAATCTTATATCTTGAAATGAGCAAAAAAATCATTGCCTGGTTAACCAACTAGCTGATAAACTGATTTGATCGATTCTCAACTTGACTGCTCCATAAAGATACCAAGTTTTGACTTCAGTTGCATTTGAATCATTTTTTTATCCATGGAAGGAAACTTGAAGGGGGCGCTGTATCAAATTTATGTTGATTGATTGATTGAATAGTGCACTATGACTGCAATGCTGTGGGATTCATTTGGTTGGTCTTGGTCATCTTTCTTTTCCAGGTTCTTCTGTTAAGTAAGTAAGGATATTCGTTAATTATTTATCCAAATGCATAGCAAGTTCACAATGAAATCAAGCATCGTAAGGTATTCTTATTCTTGTTAAAAAAATTCTCTTTAGGTTGTCCACACATTGGACAATTTTGTCGTGCTGTCTGGGACTCGTGGAGTAAAGTGTCGTTTTCGGAGGGAGGAGCAAGTTTAGAATATGGCTGGGTCTGCCAAGGTGACAGTGACGATGCTCCTGTTATCTTACCCTAAAGAGTTGGTTACAGTTATGTTGCAGAGCTCTTGAACCTTGAAACCTGTCTGATGGATGATATGTCTTTGGATGTAAAACCTGTTTTTTCTGTTCATATACTAATATTGCTTATGATTTTTACTTTGCAGAAGGAGGAGGAGAAGATATTTTGAACCGCAACAAGAAAATAGATATCAATATCGAGAAAACTATGACAGGTACTGATAAACAATAAATCATTGATACATGCGTTTAACCTGAACTTTATTATTATTATCATAGTTGACTCATGTATTACTACAGCAATTACTACCGTCGATCTGTTTACGATGCTTTTTGAATGATTGCTAAAACTGTATATATTAATTATATGACATGGCAGTTACACTCGGTCAGTGCATCGATAATTTACTGGAACAGAACAGGAAGACTAACATGTTTGTGGAACATTTGTATTGTAGATTAATTAAAAACTGAGAACATGAAAATGACTATTCAAATTAATCAGTCTGCAATGTCGTGATGACAAAAATATGCTTGATGAGTTCACACCTTCCCACCATCACATGTCGATGAGCTGCACATCCAGTATGCTATCAAACAGACCGCACAATATGTCTTTTTCCTGCAATTTATGCAAAGTTATCCATAGACTATCTATGCTTTGTTTCTGTTGAAAGGTATGCAGTTGTATGCGGTTGTCTTTGTCACTCTGGCCATATTCCTTTTCTTCTATATCGTGGCGGTTGTCGTGAGCGTCATCTGTCATTACAAGTAAGTTGAACTATGCCAGTGTAAATAAAAAAAATTATGATTAGTAAGTAAGTGAGTATTTTCTTTAATACTCCACAATGGTACATAAAACATCGTTATAATTAATACATCACAGTAATAATTGGCATTAAAGGTGCAAGTTGAATCACAAGTTGAATAAAATTGCTAAAATATCAGCATCAAACAAGTCATCTATGCAGCATGCTGGTAATGTGCAGTTGTGTATGTAAATAAGTAAGCCAGTAGATTAGTTGCCTTCATTTGTCGTAATTTGACACGTGTGCACATTTGATATAGACATTTCAAATGCGTTCAAAGTGCGAGAGACTGAATGTTTTGTATTTTTGTGAACGTTAATAGAACACATTTTATATATTTTGAGTCATGTCTTCAGCAGATTTTATTGTTTCCCACCTTTTCTGCTACTTTCATGCTTAGTTGAATGATGTGATTTACTGCAGAGCTACTTTTTCATTTTTGAGACTTGCACATAAATTGGTTTTTAAAAGGCTTGAACACTAATGGAAACCATGTTCACTGCCATCATCACAGATAATATCTTAGCATGACTTAGCTTTGTTAATGTGCTAATTCAATCAACCGACTTATATGTGACACAGGGGCTCAAAACCCGTCACATGTCGGCTTTTTACCTTTTGATTTAGTCAAATGCTACAAAGACCATGCTCTAAAATGCTTTTAACACAATAAAATTATCTCTTTTCTAACAAAAGTTGTGCTCGTTTGATTCTTTCATTAGTTTATAGTGAAAAAATAAAATAAAAAGTTACTGAATATTCGTGTCATCCAAGTTTACTGAATCCACTATGTTATTATTCTGAAATTTTTCTGGGCATTAGAGGCATATATTCTGAATCAGATAACCCAAACGGCATCAAAATCGGTTCACTACTTCGCAAATTAGGGCGAATTTCCAGTCATATACTGAATTGAAGAATAAACTGCATTGTTTGCCCCTCTCGCCTATTTCGGCGTCTAGCGCAATATCTAGGAAGCGACAAACGACGGGTTTCGAGCCCCTGCGTCACATATATAAACCATATGCTTTAAATTGAATGTCCGTTTTGTCATATGGGTTCAACGATAGCTGTGCCAAGTTGTGTAATATTGTTTTTAGTCATGATTTATTTGCCATAATTGCCTTACTTCCCTTGCATATATTTAGTTATATATGTACTATGTATGTATGCATGCATGTATGTATGTATAAGCATTTGTTACAGCACTCCTTCAAGATTTCTACTCAGAGGCCCTCCCGACTACAGCGCGGACACTGAATCGGAGTTTCACGCCGAAGCATGTGAGCAGTTGCGAGTGAAGGACTGCCCAGGGTCCCTGCGCAGTGACTTGAGGAGGATTCGAACCGGCACCGAACATATCCCTACACTACCGCATCCCACAATGATGATGATGATGATTTGGTGTTGGTATCCACAAATGAGCTTCCACATTTTTTGTGAATGCTTTTGTCTAGGTATAAACAATACGAAGTGTCCGCAGCTGCTCATGGTGAGTTTGTCTTCTTTCCGTATTTTATTTTATTGTTGTCTCTGTGTATTTTGATGTTTTATTATCATCTCTTTTTGATTATACTGTATTAAAGCTATACACACAGGATGGGAGCAAGTGATAAAGAAGTATGAGTAATGAAAGAGGGGAAAGACTGCTAGACTTTGCTGCAAAACTTGAGCTTATAATCTGTAATACTATGTTCAAACAAAAGGACTGTCAAAAATGGACATGAAGGTCACCAGATGGAAAACATACAAATATGATAGACCTAATTATGATAGACAACAGATGGAAATCAGCAGTGAGATTATGCAGAACTTTTCAAGGAGCAGATATCACCTATGGGCTTTCAGCCCATGGACAATGAAGAAGAAAGCTGAAAATCGTGTTCGAATAGACATGAACTCTTTTGAACTGTTCTTGGTAATTTACTGGTAATTGTTCTGATAATGTTGAAATTTTACCCTCGCATAGCGTAGAAGAATGCTAGCAACAGAATTGCTTGGTTTCGTGTCGTTGGCTAATCTGATCAGTAAGAGACAACAGCAGTCTTTGATTGTTGATAAAAGATGCATATTTAGTACTGTGCAGTGTGCACTATAGATTTAATTATAATCAGATTCTATTATAATAATGTTCAATGACGATTTCTATGGCGCCTCAAATATATTAGGTTAGATTGGATAAGACTATATTTTTATAATTTTTTGGTTCGATTAGATTATGTTAGATTATATTGGATTATATTATATTCAATTAGAGTATGCTAGGCATAATGATCAGGATGATTGATTATAAAGAGGGCGATTCACCCACGATTGCTTCAAACTTTCATGTACACCAAAGTGCAGTTAGCAGTAGGTTGAATAAAGAATATACTTACTTACTTACTTCCATGGTATAGTAGGTTAGGTTAGATATTAGATTGCGTTAGATTACGTTAGATGGACTGAATTCTTGGCTTCCAGAAGGTGCACAGATGGAATGAAAGTTTCTCGGAGTCACTTGAAATGCAGCATTTGTGAGGTTATTGTAATAATAACAATGACGATTTCTATGGCGCCGTAACACAGCGCCTGTAAGACCTACTGTAAGACCTACAGTGTTAAAATGTCCATATACGTACGACGTATGTCCATGTACATACAGTGTCATACATGCATACATTTGTGACTATTGCCACTGAATATTCTATGTTTCTGTTTCAGGTGATTCAGAAATTAGAAATCTCTTGGGTTTGTTACTCATTTTTGTGCAATACCAGTTTTTCTTTTCTAATTGTTAAGAATCTTTATCAGAACATTAAAAATGTTGTTCCTCAACTCTAGCCCTGCACTTTATGAAAATAAGTTTCATCAGAGTAAATTATTGAACATGGTTTTGCATGAATGGAGATGTATTGCTTTCTTGTTTAAAACAGAAAAGAAAATTTGATTTCTGGTTGGTGTTTGTTAGTGGGCATCTTAATTTTTGAAATGACTGGAAACTTAGTGAGGCCTATAATCTGACTCTGTTACTACTAGCAGAGAGTTGATGCATGTTTGTATGAACATTTGTTATAACGCCCCTTCAAGATATATACTCGGAAGCGCTCCCGACTACAGCGCGGACACTGAATCGGAGTTTCACGTCGAAGCACATTATGAGCAATTGCGTGTGAAGGAATTGCTTGGTTTCAGGTGGATTCGAACCTGCAACCTTCCAGCTCAAAAACACTCAACATACTCCTACACCACAGTGCCCCAAGTTGTTTAATCTTCATGTGTCAAATATGTTCTCGACACTCCAGCTTTTTTAGATCCGTCTAGACTTGGCACCTGTATGGGTTTGATTAAATGATGTGATATATAAATAAATATATAAATAATAGAATTTAATTATTAATTAAATGACTAATTGTTAAAACTTTTATATGATTTATTTCGGGTTGTTTGGTTATTATTTTGATTTATTTCACGATGTTGATCAACCTGCTTCCAGGGTAAACAATATCAATTTACATTTTTTATTGCAATTTACGATGTGGGCTGTTGACTAAGCCTTCAAATAATCATTTAGTGCTTGAGGTGTTTTAGCTGCAATCGTATTTCTCATGCCGTTGATATTTTTTATGTTTAGTTGATCATGAGGAGTCAGTAACACAGAACTATGGCACCATGGCAACACCATCTGGTCTTCGGCCAGAAAATGGTATGACTTATTTGCATGAATGGAGATGTATTGTCGTCTTTTTCTGCATTATGTGATGTAATTTAGCCAGATCGACACATAGGAACAGCTCTATTTATGGGCCAATGGTGCATTTGTTTATTCATCATTTAGTGCATGTATACCTGTTAGAGTTCAGAATAAGAAGACAGACATGGTCTGGGCATGTTGTAAGAATAGGCGGCGAGAGATTACTAACAAGGGCATTATGTTGCCACTTGAAGAGAACCTGGATCTCTGCCTGTCTGTCTGTATGGATGTGTCTGTCTGCCTGCCTGACTGCCTACACGTCTGTCTCTCTCTCTCTCTATCTCTCATCACTCAAATGCCAAGCACTGCCCACCCCTGCCATCTACCTTTCCAGATTCTAACCATTGGATCTGGATGTGGAACCAAACTTGACCATGACCAAGTTTATATTTAACTCCGTGAATAAGCTGGTTCCCATGACTTTCCAGTGCAATGGACATTGCAATCGTTTAATCCTGTTTTATCCTTTCTTGCGTTTCTGTTAACAGACGATCCTCCATGTGACGTAGATTCTCGCCCGCAGAGTGCAGCATCATCATCTGCCAGTTCTTCAGAATTGCCATCGGGTGCTATAAAGGTTTCACGTAGGCTTACTAAGGTAAAGTGGAAGTTTTTCAGTGATTACGAACTAGAATTTGAAATGAAAGTGGAATAGACTTTGCAATGCAGTCAAAGCATGTCAGTTTAACGCACTAATTCAATTAATGCATGCACCATCAGGCCTTTGAACAATATGAAATTAACATCAAGATGTTGAAAAGTTAATGAATGACACACAGACGGACATTTAGCTTCAGATGACGCATTGAAGCAAACGAGCAAATAATGTAAATTCAATCTTTTATTGTGATGAAGGTATTTGGGCCTGTTTTGCATTTTTTTTATTTTAATTTTGTATGTTATAGACTTGTCTGTGTGTTGCTGAGTTGGCAAAAAAGCCCGGAGCAATCCTTGCTAAGAAATACAATCTCTACGTCTGGTAAATCGTAACCGTAATATTGCAATTACGACTGTTTAAATAGCAGTTATGATCCATGTTTTCTTTGCAATGTAAGCGCTTTAAATCAAAATGAATCAGAATAATCCTTGTTTATCTTGCAATATATTCACTTATAGTAAACACTAGTTCATGCAAAGCCATGTTTTTTATGGCATGTAAGCACTTTATACAAAATAGGACACAAATTATCACAGGTCTTTCTTGTAGTTCACTCTGTTAATGTTTATATTATATCTTTGTTTATTATTTCAAATCGACACGAGCAGAGCTTGATTACAAGTCCTGGTATGAGCAGCTGAGCACAAGTTTTTTGAAAGAGTCGAATTTTAACTGCCTGGCAGCCTTGCAAGGCGCTTATCACGTCCTACTGTTAATTTACCAACGACATCTGGTGAATGAAAAGCTGAGTCAACCTATGGACGGTTGCGGGAAGCTATCCCACGACAACCATGCTAATCTGTTGTTTTTCTTGCCAGAGTGTTTCTATTATCCCAAACTCCTCCTCAATGAGTCTAATAATTTTCTCCTTTAACACTTTATTGACAAGTGTTTAATTAAATTGACTGGGAAACCAATGCAGTGTTGTTGTTGTTGTTGTGGTTGTTGTTGTTGAAGAGTTAAGAAGCTTAGTGCGTTTAATGTTTTTCTCTTATGATTATAATAATTGCTGTTATTGTATACGTGTTATGTGTTTTTGTAGGAATCTCATAACACTGGCAATATTTTACGTTCTGCCGGTCATCCAGCTGGTCATCACTTATCAAATGGTCGGTGGCTTTATTCAGTTAATCTCATCAAGTTTCAGTCTGGCTGTTTTGTATGTACATAGAAAAAGATATAACGAAAGAGTTTGTGATGTGAAATAAATAGTAGATTAGTTTATGTACTTGATGACTGAAAAATGATTTTAATTGCTGATGCTCCTTTTCATTGACCAGGTCGTTTACAAGACGGGTGATGAAGATATCTGCTACTACAACTTCTTCTGTGCTCATCAAGTGGGATTCCTCTCCGCGTTTAACAACGTCTACAGCAACATCGGATACATCCTGCTCGGCATCCTTTTCATCTTACTTGTCTATCGAAGGCAAGTACCTTTCAATTTTACGATTGTGTCTTGCACAAGTTTTTTTCATTTTACAATTGTGCCAAGAACAAGTGCTTTTAATCTTACTGTTGGGCCAAGTACAAGGACTTAATGTTACACAATTTTTCATTTTACAATTGTGCCAAGTACAAGTACTTTTAATCTTTTGGGCCAAGTACAAGGACTTAATGCTACAATAATTGTGCCAAGTACAAGTACTTTTAATCTTACTGTTGGGCCAAGTACAAGTGCTTTTAATCTTACAATTTTGTGTAATCTTACAATTGTGTCAAGTACAAGTGCTTTTAGTCTTACAGTTGTGCTAAGTAGCAAAAGTTCCTCTTATTACAGGTCTCCAGGTTCAGAACCTGGGCTCTATGGCCCCACCCCATGAACTATTGATTTCTGTAAAATTGTTGTCTCAATGCATGTTGTGTAGAGGGCATCAAACTGCATTGAATTTATTAGAGTCCGATAGGAAGTCATTCTGCGGTGGTTGAGGCCTTTGCAGTAAGATTATAACACTACAGAAGTCATCATGTATAATTAGATTAGTACATTAGATTAGGCAGATTAGGTAGTTTAAATTACGTAGATTAGATTCGATAGATAAGCGTAAGTGCAAATGAATCAGATGAGTTTTAGCTTTTGACCTGAATTTGGTCGCATGCAACAATTCAAACAAATGCTTTGTTTACTCTTGTTTGCGCTTTCTATAATTTGTTTTATGTTAATTATTTGTTTCAGACAAGTTCTTCACGAAAGAACGCTACTGACGTGTGACAAAAATAAACCGGTCTGTTATAAGTACTTTCTGAGCAACTAAATTTTTTCCTGCTATTTTAAGAAATTGGTGGTTTATATGAGCACTGGTAATTGGCCACTAGTCAACAGATTATGTCAAGTGACTCTAAAAATGCTGGTGTTGCTCACCTTAAACAAATTGAAGCGCAGACTGCAAGTGCTAAGCATTTGAAAATAATAATGCTGATAACTGGTTTAGTATTTAGGGCATTGTTAATGGGTAATTAGATTATGTAGCCCAATATTATATAACCTTATATTATATAACCTGATATTATGCATCCCAGTATTATGTAGCCCAATATTATATGGCCCAATATTATGGTGCACAGTGTATATACTATAGGCCAATATTTTATAGCCCAATATTATGCAACCCAATATTATGTAGCACAGTATTAAGTAGTCCAATATTATGTAGCATGGAATTGGAAGTTGCAATTGGTCTCTGTGTGTGGACGTCAAAAGAAAGTGTTTAGCATCATAACTATAAGTCTTTTGCGCGTGAAGTTGGAGGATTATGTGTTGTGGTCATGGGGATGTTATAGAAATGTTTGATGGTGTTACCTTGCCGGTTTTAAATATTTCATTGTTTATTTCACTGAAGGCATGTGGCATACCACAACACTTTGGTGTCTTCTATGCAATGGGCATTGCTCTCTCAATGGAAGGAATTCTAAGTGGATGCTACCATGTTTGCCCGAGTTTTAACAACTTCCAGTTTGGTTAGTTTATAATCTTATCTGACCTAATGGTTTCTACGGTCTGAAGTTGATAGTTGTAATTGATTGTAGAACCATGGTTGGAGGTGATAGGTGAAGAATGGAAGGATGTAGTGAATTGGTTGAACAACTTGAAACAGTTGAGTGGGGTTGGTTTAGTCATTGGTTATAATGGTGTCATACCTAATGTAATCGGACATATTTAACTGTCTTGACATACGTATGTATGTACATCCATATATACATACAATGTCATACATACATACATACATACATACATACATACATAGCACATACAAACGTACATATGGTTCATTCGTACATACATACATGAACACGCATGCATGCACACGTGCACACACATACGCACACATACATACAACCATACGTACACATTGTTGGACACTTTATGCTTAGGATCTGTTGTAACTGATTATATCAGACCTTATAGCACAGCTGGTGTTTAGGAAGGAGTGTCCTACGCGCCTAGAACTTTAGTCTAATTGCTTGCTGTATAAATACGACGCGACTGAGACGTTTAGAAGGCACTGTTTGCGTTTGGAGGCACTGTTTGCGTTTGGAGGCATCGTTTGCTTTGGAGGAGTCACCGCTTGGAGTGGGATGATTCGTGGACACCGTTTGTCCTTTTGGTGGGCCTGATGCTTCGTTGGTGGTTTCGACTACATTCGTTTCTGGACCTGTTGTTCGGTGGTGCCTGTTGCCTGCCTGGTGACCTTTTGGAGAATTCGTGTCTTCGACGGCAGAGGTCTCCGTTAGACCTGTCGAAGTTGGTTGGTGCCGCGCTTTGTGTCAGGACTGGACTGCACGTTTTCGTCTGTTGGTAATGTATAGTTAAGTTCCTTGTTGCCTGTAAATAGCTGTTCGATCATTAAAGTCATTTTGTTTATACAATCCGGAGGCCTTAAATCTTTTCCCCTAGACAACGCGCAACAGATGGGGGCCCGTCCTCTGTTTGGTTTCTGAAATTTCGGGCGGTTAAATTCGTCCTCTGTTTTGTTTGTGAAATTTCGGTAGGATAAATTTGTCCTATGTTTGGTTCGGTTGGTAAATTCGTCCTCTGTTTTTTTTGTGAAATTTCGGTGGGATAAATTTGTCCTATGTTTGGTTCGGTTGGTCAATTCGTCCTCTGTTTGGTTTGTGAAATTTCGCTCGTCCTCGGTTTTGTTTGTGAAATTTCGGTCCTCTGTTTGGGTCGTAAAATTGGTCGGTGAAATTTGTCCAATTGCGGTTTTCATAGAGATTACGAGGTTGTTGGGGCGGTGAAATTGTGAAATTGGGAGAATTTTGGTGAAGTGGGAGTGCCGTGCGTAGTTGGTAGGAATGGAGGAGCTTGGGGCAGAGAAACCTATTGAGTTGGCGGATATTGTGGATATGTCGCTGGAGGACTTGAAGAAGCATTGTGAGAATTTAGGCGAGGATATCAAGGGTTTGAGTAAGCCTCAGTTGCAGAAACTAGCTATTAAGGCTCTGTCGCCTCAACATGGGAGTGAGCAGTGGAAATTGAAGGCTCAAGCTCAGAAAGAGGCTGATGAATTGGAGAGAACGAGGATAAAAGAGGATAGAGAATATGAGTTGGTGAAAATGAAGCTGGTAGCTGAGGAAAGAAAGGAGTTAGCTGAGGAAAGAAAGGAGTTAGCCTTAGCTGAGGAAAGAAAGGAGTTAGCTTTAGCTGAGGAGAGAAAGGAGGAGAAAAAGGTGGCAGCGGACTTGGAAGCTAAGCGCATACATATGGAGGAGTGTCGCCTGAGGATGGAAGCGGAAGAAAGGAAATTGGCTATTCAGTTGGATGACAAAAGGTTGGCTGATAGAGCTGAGGAGCGACGACTTGAGGCGCAAGTGCGAGCAGAAGAAGGTAAAAGAGAGTTGGAAGCGAGAAAATTGGATATTGAGTTGAAGAAAGTCGAAAGAGGTGAATATGAGGAATTACCTAGGAGTGGCCGTGATTCGTTTAGTTTTGGGTCTGTGATGAAAGGTGTTCCAAAATTTGAGGCCGAGGATATAGAACATTATTTGTGCGCGTTTGAAAAAGCTATGGCGTTACATAAGGTTCCGGAGGAAAAGTGGACGTCATTTTTGCAGCCGCAGTTAACAGGGAAAGCTTCTAATGTTTTTTCGGCTTTGACGTTAGAGGAGTGTGTTCAATATGCGGTAGTGAAGAAATCATTATTGACGGCTTTTGAACGTGTCCCTGAATTTTATCGGAAAAAATTTCGTTCGATGGGAAAAGAGAAATTTGAGACATTTGCAAATTATGCGTACCGATTGCAACTTCCATTTCAAAGATGGATTGAAGGGGAGGACGCCTGGGAGGATATTAATCGAATGAGGGAGGTTTTAATGATGGAACAGTTCGTGCAGTCTTTGCCTAGTGAGGTACACAAGTGGCTGGTGGATAAACGTCCGGCTTCGGTGGCTGCCGCTGCTAGGTTAGCGGATGAATATTCAGTGGTGTATTAACAGGTGCCGAGTGAAACCCCTGGGGGATTCAGGAGAGATTTTTCGGATTGGGGACAGAGGACTAAATTTCACGATGGAGACAGACGAGATTTTTCAAATTGGGGTCGAAAGTCGCCGCCAAGGGTTTATTCGGGGTTCCGGAAGTTCCAACAGAATCGGGTGATGGATGATGTAAACTCTTTTGGGGACCAGGTCACGTGCAATTATTGTCGTTCGGAAGGTCATACTAAAGCGTCGTGTGAGAAATTGAAGAGAAAGGAACAAGAAAATTGGAGGGGCCCTGCACCTGTGGGATTGGTCCAGAAATTATCGGCGCCTGTGTTAGACAATGGATTTGGTGCTTGCATTGACACTGTAGATAAGTTGTATGCACCGTTTTGTGTGAATGGTAGTGTCTTTGATGATGTGAATGGTGTGAGGTCGATTGTGTGTCTTAGAGACTCTGGCGCGTTGCAGAGTTTGGTGAGTCGTGAATGTTTGAAGCCGAATGAATGGAGTGAGACGGGTGAAGTTAGGTTGTTGAAAGGTTTTGGTGGAAGTGTGATGGAGCAGCCTTTAGTTAAAGTGCGTGTTGAATGTGCATTGGTACACGGTGAAGTTTTGTGCTGCTTAATGGATACCCTGCCGCAGGGTATTTCTTTCGTGATAGGTAATGATTTGGCGATGAGTGAATGGGTTGGTGATATTGCTGTTACGACAAGGGCGCAGGCGAAAGCGTTTAAGGCGGAATTGAAGGTGTGTGAGCGATTGGTGGGCGATGATGCATGTCAGTCTGGTGGGCTGGAGGTCGACCAAAGTACACTGTTGGTGGAGGAGAGGTCGAAGGAGTGGTCGATGAATATTGATGACGGAGATTTATCTCGTTTGTATGATGTGGAGGATGAAGATGTGTTGAATGACTGTGTGCTTATAGACGCTGAATTGTTTTTGCTTAAGGTTGACGATGCATACAATGGTGGTGGATTAGAGGACATTAATGAAAGGTCACATGGTTCTACGAGTGTTGTATTGTGGCATGATAGTGTGAAAGGGAGTGTAGTTGTGAAGTCGGTGATGACAACTGTTGTCTATGGTACATCATTTGGTTCGAACTGTTGGTGTTGTACTATTTCGAGTGTTGTTCGGTTGTGCATTTCTGTGGAGTTGGTTGAAAGATGTGTGGACGTGCAGAAGTGGGTGGTATTTACGCATTGCTTTCTTGTGCACGAGGAGTCGAATGAATTTGTGTTGTCTGCGGAGTTGTTGTCGATGGACAAGGATGTGAAATGTACAGTGCGCGGAATATTGTTGAACGATAATCTTGTTCGGTGGCATGTGTATTTGGTAGGCGTTGTGAGGAATCGTGTGCATGATTGTTCTTGTGTTGCGTTTGCTTGTGGTGCGGGACAATCAGAGTACATTGTTGATTCTGTGAATAGGCCTGTTTCTTGTGATTGGTCTGTTGTTTCGTCAGTTGTGGCCACGGAGTATGTGAATGAAGGTTCGTGTGTGGACTTGGATTGTGTTTCGGCATCTGAGGTTAATGTCACTGAGTCGCGCGTTACGGCACATGGTTTTCTTGTTAGGTCAGAGACGGAAGAATGTATTGTGGCTGACTGTTTCTCTGACTGTATGGATGGTGTTACACGTTTGGTGCTTGTGTATGGTGCTATTAGTGTGTCCGATGTGGATACAGTGTATGAGTGTGAGCGTGTGTCATTTGAGGTGTCTGATATTTCCGCGGATATTGTTGAAGAGGTTGTAATGTGCAAGACTTCTCAGTGGGTTGTGGGAGTTTCTTTGCAGGATGTGCGTAGGTTGGATGTTGGAGAGTCGATGGTCGGGAATGGACGTCGTCTATGCCGTGGGAGAGTGCTACGTCAAGAGACCGACGCGAGCTGCGGTGCTGTTCTATGGTTGACGTGCTCCGGTCTGCTGTGGTCGGCGACTGGAACTTCTGGCACTGGGCTTGTCGAAGAGTTGCTCGGTGGATCGTCGCTATGGATTCCAGCACGGAGCCTGATGCTCTTTTCCGTCGTGGATCTATGCTGTTGTGGCATGGTGAAATGTGCGATATGGAGGGTATGGGAGTTGCTGCAAGTGGTAGCAATCAATCAGAACAGTCTCCAGAAACTTTGGACTTGGCAGTTAGAAGTGCAACGTTCTTCTGGGAACCTTCAGCAGCAAAGTGTTTGGTTGAAAGTGTTGGGTGACTTAGTTTGTCGTTTTGCGTTTGGGGATTGATGTTTTAAGTAACTGTTGCGTGGAGTGGGTAGGCAGACTTGTTCGTGTTGTATCGAACTTTGTATGTTAGTACTGCCTTGTTACCGATGTCTAGTTAAGTAGCTGCGTTGTAATGTCCTCAATGTTATAGTTAGTTAAGTAAATGAGACTTTGGGGAACTTTACTTCGTCGACCCTTTAGGTCGCCTCGTCTGTAAGGGGAGGGGTATGTTGGACACTTTATGCTTAGGATCTGTTGTAACTGATTATATCAGACCTTATAGCACAGCTGGTGTTTAGGAAGGAGTGTCCTACGCACCTAGAACTTTAGTCTAATTGCTTGCTGTATAAATACGACGCGACTGAGACGTTTAGAAGGCACTGTTTGCGTTTGGAGGCACTGTTTGCGTTTGGAGGCATCGTTTGCTTTGGAGGAGTCACCGCTTGGAGTGGGATGATTCGTGGACACCGTTTGTCCTTTTGGTGGGCCTGATGCTTCGTTGGTGGTTTCGACTACATTCGTTTCTGGACCTGTTGTTCGGTGGTGCCTGTTGCCTGCCTGGTGACCTTTTGGAGAATTCGTGTCTTCGACGGCAGAGGTCTCCGTTAGACCTGTCGAAGTTGGTTGGTGCCGCGCTTTGTGTCAGGACTGGACTGCACGTTTTCGTCTGTTGGTAATGTATAGTTAAGTTCCTTGTTGCCTGTAAATAGCTGTTCGATCATTAAAGTCATTTTGTTTATACAATCCGGAGGCCTTAAATCTTTTCCCCTAGACAACGCGCAACAACATGCACAAACTTGCACTCACAACACTGATGAAAAAAGGAAATTAAATCTGTGTTTGTTTTGCATTGTCTGTTGTGTTGTTAGACACAGCATTTATGTATATGATCGGTTGGCTGTGTATGCTGAAGATCTATCAGACGAGACATCCCGACGTCAATGCTCACGCACACACCGCATACTGTGCCATCGCGTTTCTCGTCTTCTTCGGTGTCATAGGAGTTGTGAGTCTCTTTCCTTCCCCTTTGAAGCATTGGTTGTTGAATTGCTGCGTAGTATTACAGAATGCTCCATCATCTAATCAAATCAAATCAAATATTTTTATTTTGCAACCAAAGTATACATGACAGGTTTACACATCTTGTTCATTGGTTACAAAAAGGGGAGGCCCTAAAGGGATAAAATAATCCCGCTGTCTAGGGACACCAACTAATATATTGAGTTGACGATGTGAGGTGGCCATGACGAAATCTTTGCAAAATCAACATGGTGAATGACAAAAGTGACAAAACAATCAAGCAACTTTTCCAGTACAGTGGAACCTTCTTGTTACTCTGTTTTTGGGGCAGTTTCAAGTAACCTGTTATATTGAGGTCCATTTATTATAAAGTATGCATTGTCTGGTTGTCTGTTTATTATAAAGTATACTTTATAACCGATGCATTGTTTGGTTATCTGTTTGCAGACTGAGGGCAGCATGGCATTCTGGATCGTCTTCGTTGTCATCTACATTCTTTGCAGCATCTTCCTCAGCATTAACATCTATTATATGGGTCAACGAAGACTCTGTTAGTATTGTTGTTTTCTCTTAACTCAAAGATAGTGTTGACGCTTAAAAAGCTGGTCAAGTTGCTGAGTTGGCAATTGCTTATGGATGTCTGTGTCAAGTAGCCATTATGTGGAGCCCTTGTTTTTTGCAACTCCTTATTTCACATTTTAGGTCATCTTGGATCCGAATCTGTTTGATAATTATGATTCTTTTATTCGGACTGCTACCGTGATTGATAATTTTATTTAGCATAAATTTAGTGTTTTTCGCCTGAATTGTTTTGGATATTGAGTTTCGTTGAGTTTTCGAACTGTTTTCTGTCCATGATTGATATCCACCTTCGTTCAATGTCTCTATGCAAGTGGATGACTTATGAGACATGAACAGTTGGAGACCAAGTACCCATAGCCATTTTGCAGTGACACTCCTTAGTCCTGGAACTCTGAACTGGGTCAACTCTAGATGGAAATCCATTGTGTGGCTGAGTGTTGTGTGTGTGATGGTGACATCTTATTTTTTTTACTGAGCAATGCTTGCTAACTGGTGGTTTTTGTTCATAATGACATTAGTGATTTTTGTTCATAATGACATTAGTGATTTTTGTTCATAATGACATTAGTGATTTTTGTTCATAATGATATTAGTGATTTCAACTCGCACAGCGACTGCACTTAATTACTGTCTCTTAGTTAATCCGTAATTTTTCCATTTTAAATTTGATGTCTCCCTTACATCTTGTTTCCTTCCTTGCTTCCTTGTTTTCCATTTCTAGCTTGATTTCTATGTTCTGCATTACCTACTGACCTCAATTCTGGTGTGTAATGAGATTTGCTTTTTTCTGTTCAGACAGCGGAATAATCTGTGGTGCATATCGGACGTTAAGAAGCGAAGGCCTTCGATGTTCCTGGCCTCGTTACATCGTAAGTTCAAAGACCTGACTAAATTCAAATGCTTGACTAAGTTCAAATGCTTGAATAAGTTCAAATGCCTGACTAAGTTCAAAGGCCTGACTAAGTTCAAAGGCTTGACTATGGTAAGTTCAAAGGCTTAAATAAGTTCAAAGGCATGACTAAGTTCAAAGGCCTGACTAAATTTTAACAACACAACTTGTGCTTTGGATGTAATGGCTACCAGTGTGCTATCTGTCTACATTTCTCAGAGTCTCATAAAGGTGTCATGGAAATTATTTGCTATACCACATTAAATTCTGATTCTAGCACAATTGTAATTCTTATAGTTAGAATTGTAAATGTAATTTTAATTCCTAGGGACTAGTATAATGTACTGTGTAATGTCGCTTTGTAGGTCATGTTGCACTTATAAGGGATCTTTTTCTTTTTCAGAGTCGTTGGTGTTTGCTTATGATCGGAATTGCTGTCAACATAGGATTGTAAGTACGCCTATTTGGTCTTGAATCTGTCATTTTGATCGTATGTATATTGTCAAATAGTATCGCTTATAAGTAAAACTGGAGGCAATACACAATTATATTGTAATTGTAATTGTAATCGTACATTTATATAGCGCCACTTCAAGAGAGCTCCTCAGAGGCGCTCCCGACCTGACACCAAACCACAATCAAAGAGAATGGTTTTCAAACGCTTGCGGAAAAGGGGCAAAGAAAGACAAAGAGGTTCATTGCGGAGACTAATAGGTAACTTATTCCAGAAAGACGGACCAAGCATAGCAAAGCTTCTATGTAGCACTGTGGAAGATCGAGCCCTAGGGACAACCAGGTCACCATGCGTAGCAGAGCGAAGGAATCTACGGCCTGGGATGGGCAGCACAGGTACACAGAGTTCCATAAGATAGGTCGGAGCTTGACCTGCTAGGCAATTACGCATGAACATTAAAATCTTAAACTCAATTCGTTTTTGCATTGGCAACCAGTGCAGGTCTTCCCGTATAAAACTTGATATAAAAATATTATGCCCAAACTTTGGTATATGGAATATGGATACATTCATAATTGTGACCTCATCTAAAAAAAAGAGACTGCTTGTTGGGAATGGACATATTAAGTTAGAGTCTGCCGTTAACATATTAAGTTCATGGGTCGCCACAGTTGCTACAAAGGTGTTGCTTCAGATATAAAAAATCCTGTGAAAGAAATTGCATATGTTTTCTTTTGTATTTGCAGTGCAATTTTTGGCGCCATCACGATGCCAAAGGACTTTGCCTCCTATCTGCTGGCAATTGTTATTATCAATCTTCTGATGTATTTTGTCTTCTACATTTTCATGAAGGTAAGAACCCCTTTTTACAGAGACTGTGAAAAGTTGAATTGCTTGTTAATTGGAATCTATGATGATGATATCAGTTCTAAGCAAAAAATTATGATAAGTTCTTTGTCTGAAAGCAGATTCATTGTCTTTTATGCCACTGAGGGATGAGATGGGGATCAGGTGGTTATGCTTCCCACTGTCTTCCTCATAGAAACTGGTTTGAACAACTTGTCCAGGGTTGATTACCTGTTGTTACCTTACATTTCCGTGTGTTACCTTACCTTATCCACATCACTTTACCTCTTGCCTCTAGTACCAGCTGTTTCCATTTTGTTAATGACATCTAACAGCTGCTAGGACCATTGATACTGCCCTCCTTCTTTCTCAAGACTTTGGACTAGCACTACAGGCAATGGCATGGTTTTGATTGGATTAATTCAGAACTTGACTTTGAAGACATATAAAACATGTAATGTAACTTGAATATTATTGGTAAGACAGTGAGCACTTTGAATTCCTGTCTTTGTCTTCTCTATCCAGAAACTGTGTGGAGAAAAGATCCTCTGGCCGGCTGCATTCTACATCGCTTTAGCCACAGTCGTTTGGACGGCTGGTCTGTTCTTCTTCATGAGGAGACTGACATCATGGCAGGTTAGATTGACGTCATGGCAGGTTAAACTGACATCATTGCTGTCTTCGGGTTTGGCCTCATGGCTGACATCATGGCATGTTAGGTTGACATCATGGCATGTTAGGTTGACATCATGGCAGGTTAGACTGACATCTTGGCAGGTTAGGTTGACATCATTGCAGGTTAGACTGACATCATTGCAGGTTAGACTGACATCATGGTAGATTAGACTGACATCATGGCAGGTTAAATTGTTTCTAGCTTCTATGCTAATTCTTTAAGTTTGCGCGGTGCGTAACAACGTTTGACATACTGTCTGGACCAACCTCTCTGAATCTCAAGGACCTCAGTGGATCTTCATTGGAATTGCTATTTGCTTGTTTTGACACACTTCAAATGATGAACAACATTGGTTTTCCAGTCACTTTTAGTACGTTCTCATCTCTCTTTCTTACAGAGAATCACTTACCAGATCTCTTCTTTGGTTTGGCGCTGTCTTGCGGGTTTGGCCTCTGTCTATTTGCAGGAGCTCTGCTGCTCCACCCTAAGTGTCCAACACAATGTTTCTATCTGCCTTTCTAAGCAGGCTGAGCTTCTTGTTCCCCAGTCATGCACTTCTATTATGCAGTGCCATGCTTTTTCTGTCACTGGGCCTCCAATCTAATGCCTAAAGCTCTTGAGATCACATTATACTCTACTCTTAAGACTGTTCTGTTTAACCAGCTGTAAGATACTCTGCGTTGCTAGTTAAAGTTTTTGTCTTTATCTTGCATTATCTTTCTGTGTATGCTTTGTAGTTCAGTGGGACTTACAAAGGTCAATCCTACTTTTATCTCATGATACATGGGTCTTTTCTGTTGCACCCCATTACTACAGTTTACTGTGATAAGTGTGGTCTGCAGGTTGTGCTGCGAACAATAGACAATTGGTTAGTTGTTATGGTTATTGTTAATGTTATTCTGTTTGTACCTGATGTGATTAATTTGTTTATTGCGTTCCATGTGATTATTCGTTGTTGTTTTTTCGTCCACAGATGACACCTGCGATGTCACGTGTGAGCAACGAAGATTGTCTATTGGCCGACTTCTATGACAGCCATGACATCTGGCACTTCCTGTCGGCAATCAGCCTTTTCCTCAGCTTCATGGTATCTCCAGTGCAATTCAACCACTCTGAAAACTTCTGTATCTTAACTTACCTAACGCTGAATTGCTTCATCATATCTGACCTTACCTTATACTTCATCATATCTGACCTTACCTTACGTTATCTTATCTTACCTGACCTCCTTATCTATCTGACCTTACCTTATGTTATTGTATCTTAACTGACCTAACTGTTCGGTAACTTACCATGTATTACATTACATTCTAAAAATTTCTATATCTTAGCATGCCTAACACTGAATTACTTCATCACATCTGACCTTACCTAAGTATCTTACGTTATCTTATCTTAACCTGATCTAGCTGTACGGTAACTTTTTACTATGTATTACATCACCTCATTGCCTTAACTTGCATTACCTTACTTTACATTACTTTACCTGATCTTTCCTTACATTAATTCAGTATACCTTGCATTATTTTGCATTCCTTTACCTTAAATTACCTTACTTTGCATTGCTTTATCGTACATTAACTCAGCATTACCTAACATTGCATTACCTCACATGACCTGGCGTTTTCACTGAAATTTTTTCCAAAATTTTTACTGTTTGAAGATTTATTTAAGTTTGTTTTCTCATAATTATGCAGAAAAATGGACAGTCACTTGTTAAAATTTCAATGTCAGATAATATCGCCTTTTATTGCAGATTCCCGGAAACTGTTAAACAGTTTATCTCAAAACATTTTATCTCAAAACATTTTGTCTCAAAACATTTGATCTCAAAACATTTTATCTCAAAACATTTTATTTCAAAACCGTTTATCTAAAACTATTTTTATCTCAAAGCAGTTGATATGTTTCTGTTGCTCGTATTATGATTATCTCTGTATATTTTTTGTCTGCAGGTGTTGTTAGTGTTGGAAGATGACTTGATCGATGTCCCGCGTGAAAATATCGCAGTCTTCTAAAATCATCCAACACTGACTTTCTGTGCCCATCTTCAGTGACAGTTCGTGAAAGCAGATGTCTTTCTATGCACTTGGTGCCGGCATCAGTTGAAAATGTCAACTGTTACGTATTTCAGATTTTCAGTCAGAATGATTTGATCTGAAAGCCATGCGTATATATATATTATTATTATAATTGTTTATTGATAAAAAAGATGATAGGCACAACTCCTAGAAGGTACAAAATGTGATCGTCGATCTAATCGAAATATATGCCTGAGATTGTATGTCCATGCGTATTAGATTTAATATATGTTCTCGATAATAATGATAACAATATGTGACTGTGTTTGAAGGAATCCCGACATGTTGGAAAAGTATATTTGTGAGAACGGTGTCGTAAAAATAGTCAAAGCGAGTTCTTTGCACGTTGATGGTCTTTTGTTATCTTACAATCTTGATGTCTTTTTGCAGAGTTTTGGTGTCTGAATACTCTTGCTTTCGATTTAATCACCCCAAAAAATACTTTGCATGTCTCTTTTGTGCCTTAATTTGAAGTTGTGTGCATTAATATTCGATTCAGTGTGATTATAATTTGATATAATTATGGTTCAAATGACCAGGATGATATCACACTCCACTCACGATGAAATCAGCATTTGTTACTAGATCGTATGTTTTATAAAATGACTTTTAATTACAGTGACATTAGTACTGAACATTGTTTATGAAATGTAGCTGATATTACAAGGTTTCAAATTGGGTTATTCATGTACTAATAGCATTACAGGACCTAACACACGCTGCCTTGGACAGACAAACCTGGCGTGGAATAACGAGAACGGCATCGAGCACCTACGGGCATTGGTCCCTCGGTTGTTGATGATGATGAATAGCATTATAAAGTTGTCTTAACTTTTTGCTCACTGTTGCTTTCTCCAAGGTAGGGAGGGGTTTGGGATAATGTGGGATTGCTTCTCGCCGCCCCACTCAACCTTCCATTCAGCAGTTAGCGTTGGTAAACTGTGTAGTAGGATGGGCGCCTTGCACGGCTGCTGACATTTAAATTCAATGTCTGTAGTAAGTTGCGATCATCCGTTCGTTATTGATTGTTATCCACACTGCTCCATCCTTGATGATATCCATGGCATTGCTCATATCCAAGCATATTATTCACAGTTGTAGCACAAAAACAACAGAAACTTGGTGTTAACTTAGATCACAAGGTCATATGCCAATGTAAAATTGATTCTCAAAAATGTTTCATACCATTTTTATGGTATGCTCCGCATGCAACCTCAGCAGATAATCTGACTTTGTCACATTCCAAACTACAATGAAAGCATTGTGTGTTAAATTTGTTTATCATTTTGTTCAGTATGTGTAGAGGACGTGACTGTTCTTTGAGCCTTGAAACTTGCCGGTTAGGTTTCTATTGTTTTCGGTGGATTTTAATTTTTTTATGGATTATATTCAGTTTGAAACAATTTCAGTGGAAATAAATCCTTTGTCCATTTTAAATTGCATCTCATAGTACATGACAACCCTGCGTCTAGTTCAGCGTTTCCCAAAGTGGGTTCTGCGGAACCCAAGGGTTTTTCAGGGTGAGCGCAGGGGTTCCGCAAAAAGTTATAAATGAAAAAAAATTGATAAACTTTACTGCAATACAACATTAAACAGATTTTGAAATTGCACTCTAAGGTTAAAACAGTATTGTAATCCACGAGTCCTGGTTTTCAAGACAGTACTAAATTTAATCATTCATATAAGGAAAAAAATTATTTTTGCAATATTTTACTTTTAGGCATGTTTGGCCTATGTTAGTATGTTTCTCAGGCGCTGTATATGCATGCTTCAATGCATTTAGTTGAGATTAGGGGTTCCGCAAGAAAATATTCAGACGCATAGGTTCCGTGGCCCAAAAAGTTTGGGAAACGCTGATCTAGTTGATTTGTTGACTCTTTTGGTGTTACTTTTTGCAGCGTAAACAGAGAGCATTGTTAAGTTACGCTATTATCGCTGTGCTTGAGTCTTTCTGTTAATTGATCAAAAATTCTTTATTCCTTCATTCAACTCAAAAATGTTCAATATTTACACGCGAAATCTGCCAGAGAGTGGGGCAGTGTTTATTTAAATGCTCGATTACTGTTTTACTAAAAGTGATCTATAATTGCCAGATATGTTTTGCTTGATGATGATGTCCTTTAATTTTGCAATGACAAACTGAAAATGATGATTCATGCTGTGATTCAGTGCTGGACTGATTTGTCCTCAGGGGATGATGATTCAATATGTTTTCTGTTACGTGATAATGACTCACTACCACCCTCAGGAGGTGAATTTATATGGTGGTGGTGACCGTTGCAGGCCTGCTTTTTACCTGTGTCACTTATCATAGCTTATAAAGGTATCGTTGCTTAATGCTAGCGAGGTTGCTGTCCATCACCATTTCTGTGAACATGAGACAGATGATGCAGGGCTACCATAGGTAATCAGTGAGTCTTTCAAGTCAAGACATATCTCTTTTCCAAGGTGTATCTCTGACTGGCTGTGTGATTATGTTTGGCGAGGCACCCTTATTATTATTATTATTATTACATAAATTTCTTACGCGTGCAAGGTCACACCAAAGTGTGAATCTGAGGCGAAATAAATCTTGTAGCATTATAATGCTGTGCTACGGTGCCATAGAAATTGACGTCTTTATTATTATTATTTTATTATTATTATTATTTATTATTATTTTTTATTATTGATTTGCGGAAATGCAGGTTTGCAAGCACAGCTGTTTCTCTGGACTTCAAATCCAAATGTATCGCGTCATTAAAAATTAATTCTCTTTGTTCGTATATCTCTGTGTGCATTTGTGTGTCTGTCTGTCTGGCTGTTTCTCTGTCTGTTTCTCTGTCTGTCTGCATCTGTTTATGTAAACTTCATAAAATGTGCTGTGCAAATGTTCAGACTCATATAATGGGAAACTGACATTTTAGCAGCCAATGCAAAACAGTATTGCTGTCAATGCTGTGCCTATCTTTGTGCTGACACCATAGCGTGCTTGAGCTAAAGTACTGAGTTTTAACATTGACTCAGCTGCGTTTAAGGTTGCGTAGTTACCTTTCACAGGTATGTTACACTTTAACGATGAGTTTTTCCAAGTTGTTTTTACTATACTATCATTATTACCAGTGTTGATACATGCAGACGTAATTGACATGGTAGCAAGGGTGGATACAGACATTTTCGAAGGAGGGGGGTGGGTGAAAATTTTCGGTCTTGGGACAGGGAAATTTTTGTATTGGTCGCCGAAAAATCTGATGACCTTTTTTTTAGTCATTTGTCTATTTGTCTCGAATTCTCAAGAAAAGATACCATTTTATCTCACCTTTGTTTTAGTCATACGGACCTCGTGGGCGTGGGGTGGGGCCTACGGAACTACTCATGGGGTGAGGCCATGTCAACTTTCCGAGCCAGAATAGCTGGTAAAAAATAAAGAAATTTCTATATGGAAGGGGCCATGCCCGGATTGGCCCCCATGGATCCACTCCTGCATGGTAGCCAAGTGTTCAAGGCATCACCCGTGGTGCGACTGCAGTTATGTGCGACATTCATTGGAGGAATTTAAGGTAATGGTAAGCGCTCTGGGATGAAGAGTGCACTTTTGTGGGATCGCTTCCCAATTACCCCTCCTAAAGGTCCGCTCAACCTTCCATGTTGCTGATAGCGTCGGAAACTGAGAAGTAGGACGTGATGGGCGCCTTGCATGGCTGCCAACAGTTAAATTCAACTCTTGTAATAAGTTTTGATCATCCGTTGATAATATGATTTGTAATCGTACTGTATGCCTATTGCGTTGCGTCAGTTTGAAATTAAATGTAGATTATTATTATTATTGCTATTATTATTATTATTATTATTATTATTATTATTATTATTATTATTATTATTATTATTATTATTATTATTATTATTGTCTCAATGTGACATCTTGCTCACCCATTACTGTTGCCCAGTATCCTGCTGAGGTTGTTGACCATGAGTTGTTTACAGCTGAACTGTGTGTGCGTGTCAATTGTAAACACTTTAAAGTTTCAGACAAATCAAAGATTCTATTCACATTGTATTGTACATATATGCATACATAAAGGCATTATATGTAATGTATTCATGCATATATGCATAGTAAGTACATATATGTGCGTATGCATATCTTATTATGTATCCTATGTGAGCAGTATGTATGTACGTGTGCATCTATGTATGCATAATATGTGTGTAAGTTGCTTGCATTTAGTTTGCTTTTGTAGTAACTTTGATTTTGCATTTCGTTTGCATTGTATGTATGTATCAGTTGTTTATGTATGAATAAGTTAAATAATATGCGAGTTTCACATGCTCAAGCAAGTTTATGCTTTAAGTGTCTTGAATCATGCTAAAAAGTTACGGTGGAATGTGTTTGAGTTGCATTTATTGGGGTGGAAGTTTGGTACATGTGTATAGAAAGGAAATATACCGATGAAACTGAAAAGTATAAAATTTAATATTTAAATTTCATGCGTGTAACACCGAGTATTATTATTACTGGGAGAATGATGCAGTGATAAAGTATTATTTATGTTTGCGACAGTTTAAACAAATCTTGCGAAGAGCTGATTTTCGATTTGCTAATTAATGAAACTTTTGGATACTCATATTTGATTTATTTGATTTGATTTTACACTTGTACTATTTTGCTTGTTTTGATTAATTTTATTTCTCTTCATTTATTCTGCCTTGTGGCTCTAATCTAATAATATAAGTTCACTTGACTTCCTGAGTTTATAGATTTAAATCCCTAGGGTACATCCATACATTACGCATGTAATGAGGTGCAAGGGGATGATCGGATTTAGGTGATTTTGCAAAATTGGTACATAAATTATATGCAAAAAAAATTTCTAACTAGGACATCCGCATTCGCCTATTTATAACTCTGTGTTATCATTGTCTGATGGCATTTTATTACATTACGTAAAAGCCAGACTGATGGAAAGTAATTTTTTCTTTTTGAAATGCAGCTGAAACCTGGAATTTTACATTTTTCGTATAATTAAATCATGTTAAGATTTAAAGTTATGAAATATTAAAGTGAGAGCTAAAAAACCAAATCACTGACTGTATTTCTGCTTTATCACTTTTATGCAGTATAAAATTTTTTTACTGTGTTGGTATTGCATTTTTTTTTATAACAGTTGTTAAATTTTAGCTTGCAGGTGTGATGTCTAACAGAAGTAAATAGTAGCATATGGTAAAGTAAATGTCACATAGATGACTTTAGGTAATTAATTTTGTAAAGGGGCTTACATGGGGGAGGGTTCACAAAATGTATGAGATGCAATGTGGGGTTATGAAAATGTGATTTTTGCATGCGTGATATGTGGATGGCCCCTTATCAGTACAGCAACTGAACTTGCTGATTCGCATGTAGCCTACTTGTGTAATCAAGTCTAGAGTGGTTCTTCGAAACGAATAATTTGGATGCGCGTTTCATACGGTACTGGAGTATATATATTTAATTTGGTTGCTTTGTTGGAAGAGTTGTGTCAACTCGTATGCCAAGACCGAGCAAATGAGGTCGCACGTGCTAACATTTTATATAAGTTGTTTTATGATTTGCAGAGCGAACAGCTTGAAATGATGTTAGTGACTTGCTTATTCAATAATTGTTATAATGAAGTGTATTCATAATGCTTTTAAATGTATCCAATGTTACTTTAATTAATGCGCTATATGGATGTATTTTTTGGGATTATGTATCTATGGATAAATGTATGTTTGCATGTGTTGATATGCTAATTATGTATATATGTATGTATGTATGTATGTATGACATTGTGTGCATGTATGTATGTACGTATGTGCACGTACGTACGTGCGTACATATATGTTTATGTATTGTGTTTGTATGTTTGTATTAAATATGTGTGTGTGTGTGTGTGTATGTATGTATGTATGTGTGTGTATGTATGTATGTATGTATGTATGTATGTAACTATGTATGTATGTATGTATGTATGTATGTATGTATGTATGTATGTATGTATGTATGTATGTATGTATGTATGTATGTATGTATGTATGTGTGCATGTATTGTGTATACATGTATGTATGTATGCTTCTTACAATGTAAGATTGCAACCAAGCTTCTCTGATTTTGTTATTTTAGTCAAGACACCAGTGAATATTATGAGAAGATCATTCTTGATTAGGCATATTGAACAAAATGTGGTTCTATTGTCTCTGATAAAATACGACATAACTGGTGTACGTGCAATGTTGTACAGTTTGAAGGTGAGTAAGTTAGTTGATATATCTTTTGCTTCAGTCGTAGACTTATTTTTTTGCGTAATCGATATATTATGATAAAATTGTGGGCCACGCAGACAGCTGTTGTAACTGTTTTTGCTTATTAAAGTAAAAAGTAAACAAAAAACTGAAACTTACTTCCGTAGAGTCTTCAAAGAGTTATTTAAGTAGACTTTTAAGCTGTTCGGTGGATGATTAGACGGTGAGGGAGAGGAAGCACCACTGACCGTCATATGCAGAGGTTAAGCAAGTGAAGTCGCCAATTCTTCATAGGCTACCTATCTATGGCTGTCTCTGGTATACACGGGTATACAGTGTGTACTCTCCTAAAGCATATGTCTTTAGAGTACTTAATACCGTGAACGAGGGTATACGCGGTATTTAGTGTACTATACCTCACACAGAGTGAAGAGTTTTAAAAGAAAGGAAGGGAGGAGGGAGGAAAGGAGAAAGGAGGGAGAGAAGTCAAGTTCTATAATAATAATATTCTCTTTATTGAAACAATCCGGTTGACATACCGCAACCGGTTACAATGTACAATTATGCAGTTTAAACAATTCACAAGAACGGAGATCACAGAATAGGCCTACACAGATCTTAAGTGTACTAACTGAACAGACAGCCTGCAATACATACAGATGTTTGTGAACCTATAGATGTCACGACGCCAGTAGGCCTTAATCTATACTCTATTATATATATATATATATATATATATATATATATATATATATACAGTACTGCTTTTCAAATGAATAGAAATCTTAAAACATAAAAAGCTGGACGGTGCCGAGCCTTTTCTATTGTGGATCATGCCATCTGGAATGGTCTCCCTTTAGACTTGCGACTTATGTCTAGGCTAAACTCCCCTGCTTTTTATAAGTCACTCAAATTCTACTTTTTTGCTGTGACTGGGCTGGAGCGCCTCTGAGGAAGTCTCTTTAAGAGAAGCTGTGTAAATTCTCGAAATGAACGAATGAGTGAGTGCACACTGTGACCGGTTTGAGAAATCAGGGTTTGTGAACCAATAAATTTATCAATTAGCCTATGTCGGCGACTCGGCTAGCAGTCACAGGAGATAGGCCTAGGCCTAATGTCGCAATGAGTACTTGGGAGCAACAGCCAACAGGCCTACCAAAGGGACTATAGAATCGGGGACCAACGTGTTGGTTAGGGTAGTTTGCTACTCCCCCCGAATAATGTGATCCTCACTTTTCGTCATTTTGTCGCCTTTGTACCTTCGGCGCCCGTGAACAGGTGCAGCCTACCACCTATAGCTGCTGTCCCTATAGACCTACTTAATTACGCTTCTGCTCACCCCCATGCAGGGCTGTTTTTAAGGAATTTTTAGAACTGCACAACCCCTTCTTTTTCTTCCCATCCTCCATGGTAAATTACTTGCAATCGGATGACAATGACCTTTTTTGCTAGTTTTAACTGCACAGAACTTGTGACAGAAGTGCTTCTACAACTGCACAAATCCGTTCAGAACTGCACATTTTGTGTACAACTGCACGTTAAAAAAAGCCCTGCCCCCATGCAGGGTGTCCACGATCGCCGCCCTCTCCATTGTGCACTGAAGATGGCGTTGCTCTTTGGAGTCCATTCCAGACCACTGGGATTATTACTCGTGCGTGGTTCTATTTGCACGAACTGCAATTGTGCAGCATCGATCCTCTCCCGTGATAATCCCAGTGGTCTGGAATGGACTCCCAAAAGCAACGCATACATCTTGAGATTCGAGCTGAAGCAGTTTTCAGCTCAAAACTGTGTCCTTTGTCGTGATGTAGGCGGCAGCGTCTTACGAGTAGTCCCATTGAAGAGTCGCTTGCATACATATATATATATATATATATATATATACAATTTTTTTGAATGAATGCATGAATGAATGGATATGCCATATATTCAATAATTATTCAGACATTGGTCTGCTATATTCTACGGTGCATTTCGATTAGTAGCTTGCTTGATTTTTGCTACGAAATGGCTTACTTAACGTTATCTGAATAGTATTATTATAAGGCGCACTCACAGAAATGGTCATTAAAGCAGTTGTATAAACGCATTAGGATAACGGATTTCGTACACGGCAAGTGACGGCAGACAGGTGTTCAGCGCAATTAATTATCGTCCGTTTCATCTTTTGATGACTATAAATGTGTTTATTATTCGGTTATAATGGCTTAAACGTTTTACAGTTTCGCATAAGTTTGAAGATAACAAAGTGCACCGAGGACATATATAGCCTATACTGCTATCTTTTATTGCTTCTGCTAGTGCAGAAGAGGGAAAAGATGAGCAGGGGGTAGGTCGTCGAAAGAGTGGCTATATATGAAGTCGTGTTTGCGTTGAAAGATGTCGTTTCGTTGATCGGAGTTGGTTGTGATTCGTATTCACTGACGACATTAATCGAAAAATGAAGCTGGTCGCCAATATCTGCGTTCTTCTTCTCGTCGTGCAGCTTGTGCTCGTATCGTCGAAGAAGGCCAAGACTAAAGGGACTAAGGGACCCAAGGGCAAGACAACAACGACACCAGCACCAACAATAGTACCTGAAGGTATACAGATAGACAATAAACACTGCGGTGGCGGCAGCTGTGGACTTTGTTAAAGGGATAAAAAAAAATAATTAGCTAGTGTAGGCCTACTTTCTGCACATTGCAGATTCCTCGAGCATTTGGTCTATCTCTTATACAGCAGAACCTTATTCCGACTCATTATAGCAATATAATGTATAGGCCTACATAGGTTATAGCCTACGCCACTTTAGGCTACATACTGTAGCCTACTACATGTTGTCTTTGATTGCACACTTATTAAATGGTTTAATTGTAGACTATTTGTCTAGATTTATTTCAACCGTTGTATGGTATAATGGTGAAATAATGGTAAAATAAGAGCCACAGAAGAGGCTATACTCCAAGTAGAGGGGCCCACAATCGAGAAAAACCATTGTATCTCTGATAGGTGTGTGTGTGTGTGCATGTTGAACCCAGGGTGAGAATTGCTGGGGGAGTGGGGTTGGGGGTTTCAACCCCCACAGTCTTTCTTAGAACCCATGAGCGGAGTTTATCAGGGGCTAGGGAGGGGGGACAAAATTTCTGACGACTTTTTTTAGCATTTGATCGAGGTCTTCGAAAATGGTCCCTTTTCATATCCGCCAAACTGTCTGTCAAACCTCGGGTACTTTACGGTTATTTGGGGGGGGCTAAAGGGGGTCAATCGTGCAAATATTTTGTTGTTACATGGGGAAAATGGATGGCCTTTTTTTTAGGGAGGGCTTAGCCCCCCCTAGCAACCCCCTAGCGCCGCTACTGATTCCTTTTCTTAAGTCATATTATTCAGATCAAACTCATTAAAGTCAGATATTGTTTTAGATGACCCTTGCGGTTCTAATCCGTGCGCTGAAACTGAAGTCTGCGTTGAATCAACTCCTGGCGACGACGATTTTCCTTCGGATGGAGAAGATAATTATGTCTGCAGGTGAGTATAGGCTATAATATAGGCATACATTGATGTTACAATCAAGTGTACATTGAGCCATAGGCGCAACCACCCTATGGGACCCACGGGACGCGCCCTCCAACTTTTGAGTGGTCATCCTAACTTTATTATTATGGTCCCCCAACTTTTAGGACGTGATTCATTTGTTCCACCCCCCCCACACACTTTTAGGACGTGATTCATTTGTTCCACCCCCCCCACACACTTTTAGGACGTGATTCATTTGTTCCACCCCCCCCACACACACTTTTAGGACGTGATTGCACCTATGCATTGAGCGCAATTGCTCTCCATTCCATGCAGGTATTGTGTTAATAGGTCTATAGCTCCTATAAAATGGAAAACAACTGGATGATCGTAGGCCTAAACATGAAAAGATTAGGCATAGGCGTCGGGGAGATTTCAGCAATGGGGGAGCCAAGATTTTGCTTCTGCCCGAAAAAATAAATCCGACATAGGCCTAATTGACATCGTGCGCTTATATATGGCTAAGTCTCTGTACAAAAACACAGTTTCTGTTCTTGCGTCCACACCCGGGAAGAAGGAAGGGGCAGATCGAGGGGCAAATATATATAGCCTATATAATTATATACCTTGAGTCCGGCTACCTTTAGGATCCAGGCTGGGTAATTTAAATTTAGGCCTATACGCAAAGTTTGTGAAGTAGGCCTATACCCTTTAAAGTAGCCTATAATATTTCTATATTTCTTACACTAGAATAACTACAATCAGTTTAAGCTTCAAATGAACAATTGAATAAATTCACAATTGTATATTGTTTTTTGTTGTATCATGTTTAATCATTATATGAAGTGATCTAGAAATCTTACAGAGACAATATCAAACTTCGTAGATCTGGAGCTGCTAGCCTGCTAAAGTCTAAGTAGGCCTATTAGAAAGAAACAATTTCTGAATGTGGTGTACGTGACAATGAGCGTTGAACTTCAAGTATGCATGGTTTGTCTAATATTTTCCGGGTCTTCCTGCCCGAAAAACAGACTTACCCGAAATTTGGGGGGGATTTGCCCATCTGGACCCCCGCCTTCTGCGCCTATGAGAATATAGGTCTGTATACGCATGTAAACTATACCGGTATAGCGCAAATATTTATTGATGTAGCATCAGTAGCGGCGCTAGGGAGGGCTATGGGGCTAAGCCCCCCTAAAAAGGCCATCCTTTTTCATGTAAAAATGAAATATCTGGACGATTAACCCCCTTTAGCCCCCAAAACCTAAACGTAAAGGTACGCATCAGAAAGTCTAACATTCATAGTCAACAATCATGACATTGTAATATTTTTAGTCTTCTGGATCACTTTATTTAGGCTACTTTGTTGATCTATTTTAGGCCTGCTGTTGGAGGCGGTAGACAAATAGTGAGTTGAAGTCACCTATGACCAATCTGTCCGGTTTCTGGATGGAAATCTGATCAGCAACTTTATCTGGATGATCAATTGATCATAATGTTATTATAATCTCGAAGACAATATAAAATAGAATGACCATGTTAATCTAGCCTACACTGAATTAAAGACCTTTGAACTCTCTACCTTTTGTTCTGATCAAATTGTTTTTATTGTATACTTCTCTCCATTAGTAGGCTAGGCCTATACCATTACTATATATGCATTGCTGATGATAGGATATATGCATTGCTGATGAAATTGCCCAGGGCTGTTTTTAAGGAATTTTTAGAACTGCACAACCCCTTCTTTTCCTTCCCATCCTCCATGGTAAATTACTTCCAATCGGATAACAATAACCATTTTTGCTAGTTTTAACTGTACAGAAGTGCTTCTACACTGCACAAATCCATTTAGAACTGCACATTTTGTGTACAACTGCACGTTAAAAAACCCTGAAATTGCCAAATCAGGCGCGATATTCAGTCACCTCATCGTTTTATTATCAAAACAAGTTTGAAATGGACCGAAGTGACTCCTGTTTATGGTAGGCCTATCGAGCTTGTAGATTCCAAAACTTCGAACAGGGCTCGATCATAATATGCTTACGCATGTTTTCGATACAACTTTTGTGGTTGAGCCAAAAATTTTACTTTGTACATAATTGACTGCATGAATACAATTAGCCTAAAGCAATAGCCTAACAGGGCGTAGGCCTAATTTAGGAGCACTTTTCCAAAACTCACTCAGTTCAAGGAGCCTGGTGTTGAGACTATCGAGAAAAACGATTTCTCAGAGTAATTTGTCTGTGTCAAGGCATTACTAGCCTATAATTATTATGCCTGTTTCATTTATATGTATACGCTACACGTAGGTCTACATGAACTCCGCCACTGGTTGTTCTCTGCCAGTGTCAGTCCCAAGCCTAGATAAAGGAGGAGGGCGACACTACTCATCTTTGATATGGCAGTGTCGTTAAACATGTAACAAGCATAGGCGTAATTACATAGGCGTAATTGTATAATTGTATAGGCCTAATGCAATACTTTCTATTGTGACGGTGGTGTCCAGTCACCACCACTTTTAAAAGTGGTGGTGACAGTCACCACCACTTTTTGGTCCGGCAAATGAATATTTTTTAAACATGAAGGCACTTGCCTGTCTAACATAATATAGGCCCCTATAGCCTATAATTTTGGCTATTCGTGACTAACATCGCAAATTCGCAATTGCATATAATATTTGGATAGCCAAATACTTTCATGTTCAAAAAATATTTATTTGCCGGACCAAAAGGTGGTGGTGATTTTATTAGGCTTCAAAATCCAAAGCAAAAAGGGCCAGCAAGCTACACAACAGTACTACCGTATCTCTTGGACGATATAATTGCTCGATTGAGTGGATATACTGGGAGCCTTATACTCTTTGGACATGTTTCAACTGAGGACAATCAGGACATATGATTCAACTGAAGACGACAACATATTATTTTAAAGTTGGTCGCTGACAGCAAACTTTTTGCGCAGTAGGAGCATGTGCGGTTTTAGGATAAATGTGACGTACAAAATTGTACGTCACATTCAATAATATATCCATCTGACCAGTCAATCTTTATTTCTTAATACCCTTAAATCCTTTTTCTTTTGCAGTGGCTTGGCTGGGAGCGCCTCTGAGTAGTTTCTTGAAGGGGCGCTATATAAATTCTAATAATGAATGAATGTATGTATGAATGAAGTTATTGCAAAGAATTACTTACTACACCCGTTGCGATTTCCCATTTATATAAAACCAGACTGACGTCACAATTGCCAGATACGTCATCTCAGAACGTCTTTCGATCGCTGATCATTTAATCGTTTCTGTCAAAAACGGTGATAAGACGCCGAAGAAGACGACGACGAAAATGATTAAAACGACGACAAAATATACGACAAAGATGATGAAGATAGAAGAAAACGACGACCAAGATGTCACCCCAACTGAGCGGAAGTCGATCATCGAAATGAAAAAAAGAAATTATCCATGAAGTAAGTGACCGATGTTTTCGCCGTCATTTCAAGAATCGAAAATAGTCGATCATTAGGCTAACTAATTAATAGGCCTAACAATAGTCGAACGTGAAATATTATTATGAAATGAAAATTAACTTGATGCAAGTTCCAAGAAGTTAAGTACTAGGTGTAGCGTATTAAATCGCTATTATCTATCAAACTAACTTATCTAGTATTAAGTGTTAATTCTAAGTAGGAGTTAAGATAGACAATTTAGTCGGCGTATCTAGATTAATAATTTGGCGTCTAGTGGATTAGTAACTAGGAGACCACAAATCTTGCGTATATGAGCGAGGCAGTCATAGTGACGTCAAGCGGTTACTACGGACGCTACGTAAGCGAAAACATTTGCATCGACGCGTAACCAATAAAAAGCATCGAAATGAGCTTAACGGTCGGAATTGAATGGAAACAGCCACGTCATTGAAATTCGACATAAACGGTTGATTCCTTGCATGAACATTGAGAAAGATGGTTGCTCAGTTGTGACTGGCAATTCATTTGAAGTTTATTCAATGGTGAGGATGAGGATTATGCTCGTATCTGGTTGTAAAACAGTACGAGGCATTCGTGTGAGAGTAGAGGCGATTTAGAAGTTCAAAGTTGCGAACTCTAACGTCCGTGAAGTCTACATTGTGATTGGGACGGTTGGTGAGACGTTATTTCGTGTGGAGAGAAACGATTTTGGGCTCGTTGTCTCTGGTTGACATTTCAAGGTCATTTTCAATTGGGAAGGAAATTCTCATTGATTGGAGTATGATAATTTGATGCTACGGATGTATTGAATATTGTCTCGTCTGGTATTCGATCTGGATTCCACAGCTTGGCAGTATCTCATCATCCTCTTCAAATATAGCACTGTGTTGCTTATCTTCATACAGAGAATCTGCAGAACTATTTCTTCAAATATAGCACTGGGTTGCTTATCTTCATACAGTAAATCTACAGAGAATCTGCAGAACTATTTCAAGGCCGTTTTACACTACAGAAACGATATGTCATATATCTCAACTGTGGAGCACAGATAAGCATTTAGATAATTATAATTAGTGATACGCCAAATAAGTAAATAGGAACATTGCGTAATTGTATTGTTTATTTAACAGTTTTCGAATATATTATACATTTATAAAGAATTGGTTTCTCTTTGAACAGATCATTTAAATGCAGTACATTTTCAATTATCTGCTAAAATAAGCTTAAAACGGTGAACGTTACACTAGGTAAAAATGAGAAAATTTTGTACGGTTTTCGTTACCGTTCTTTTTAACTGCATCAGCTGTTCACGAATTTAGTTTGCTAAATATTCATCTAGCGCGCATAAGACCGATCTACACAGGGCTTAAAGTGTGGCTGGACAGTCATGGACGGCGTCCATGCACTTCTTTTAAAATCTGAACGCCGTCCAGCCACTTATTGGCCAGCTATGACTAGAAAGGTAAAGGGCGTCCAGGCACTTCTTTTGGAAAGATAAGGGGCGTTCAGGCACTTATTTTTCCACACTTTTAGCACTGGATCTACATGAGAATGTCAAATCACCTCCTCTAATAAAAGGTGGGTCTTTTGGAACCATAAGAGGCATAGACGTCATTTTTGTGGACAGGGAATAATGAAGCGCATTATGACGTCATGTATACATATATAATGAAGCGCATTATGACGTCACGTATACTGTAATATTTGACCACATGCAATGATTATCAACTCCGAAGATTGGAGACCAACGTTGTGACCTTACATGGGCGTTGCTCTGTCTTATTTTGTTTAGACATAGGAAACTATTCGGAAACAATATGAAAATTACCCGAAGACGGGACGCAGCCACGGTCTAGAAGTTGGGAAGAACCTGATCGAGTCGCCCTGATGGAAATTCCGAGTCGGAGTAATGGCAAACGTGAAGGCAAGAAGCGATTTGTTCATTCATTATTTTATCCGTTTATTCATCCTTTGATCTTTTACTTCTTCTGCTTGTTCATCCATTCATCCAGCTATCGGCTGGATCAAATAGCCAACAAATGAGGCACGCCCAAGCAGGGTATACATAGCAGAGCTTTTAAAAAGGAAATTTAGAACTGCACCACCAGAAATGTTGGCGAAACTATAGTATCCGGGACCGAAGTTACACAATATCTTAGTATAGTACGACACTAACCCTAACACTAACCCTAACCGACCCTCACGACGCTTAACCTGAACCTAACCGACCCTCACGACGCATAACTGACCCTAACCCTAACCGACCCTCACGACCCATAACCTGACCCTAACCGACCCTCACGATTGGAAATTTCCAATGTTATAAACATCGGTCCCGGATACTATAGTTTCGCCGAAATGTTTAATCCAGTGCCTTGCGGAATGCGGACCAAAAATTTCTGACAACATTTTTTGTATCTCTCTGAAGTCCTGAACTAACACAAAAACACGTAATGTAGCGCCGTTTATTGTATTTTTTACTGCACAACCCCTTCCTTCAATTCCGGTCCTCCATGATAAATTACCCGCGCCCCCCAATCGGATGACAGTGACCTGTTAAAACTGTTTTTCACTGCACAAGATTGCTTTTACAATCGCACATTTTGTGTACAACTGCACGTTAAAAAAGCCCTGTAGGATGGTCTTGTCGGCTTACTTTAATTTTTCCTATAATGATGCTACATTTTTCTGTCATAGCATGCTTTATTATCTTCCTGGATTTTCTGTGTTGCTTTAGGAACTGCTGCATGACTGTCTGAAAGGATTGACCTGGGAGGATTGGCCTAAGAGGGAATTGTCAGGAGTGGCGGTTGTGTGGTTCTGTGTTTTGTTGTTGTTGTTGTTGGTGGTGGTGGTGGTGGTGGTGGTGGTGGTGGTGTGTGTGTTTGTATTTTATTTGTATTAGTACCTGCCGGGCCTCTGGCGTGGTGTAAAACCCCGTAAGCTCCTCGCAAAGGCAGGAGGGCCCCTGGCGCGGACGCCACGGCAACAAATCCCGCAAGCCCATTATTATTAATTTTTAAATGTATTTTTATTAATGTGCTGTGGGCTGTTGAGCCGTGGAATGAGAAGGGGGAATGAATGGATGATTAGATGGAGTGGTGGACGTGGAGACTTGCACGTGACGTGGAGCCAGATCGCAGTGCGGCAATGAGACATCTAAACACAGCCTCAAGATGACGTACATCCTCAACTCAATCGACAACGAGGCTGACACTGATTCGATCTCGCACAAAACTTTGCAATATTTTCGAAACTGAAACAGTTTTTGCTAATACAATCGATTGACAGTTTTGGGCGGTGGACTTTGTAATAAACCAACAGTTATTTAATAGTCTTTTCTGTGTCGTGTCTTTCTGACAGGCCTATATCGAAGTTAGCTAATTAGGTGAGCAAGTTAGAAGGAACCAACTAAAGTTCTGACACACAGTTTGCCGAATCTCTACTTTTTTTAAAATAAGAAAAGTCGCTATCACTTCTTACCCAGAGATACCACTCTAGACTCTACTATAATATATATATATATATATATATATATATATATATATTGTATATATATATATATTGTATATATATATATTGTATAATTATAGTCTCTAGTTTAGTGCGGACATCTGTCCAATTCGCTTCTAACCCATGCATAACGACCGAGTCATTTGTCTTGCGTAAACTGAAATTTGTATTTCGAACTGTGACGTGTAATATGGTGTCTAACTTCAATCCTTAGTTCTTAGTTCAGCAACTTGCATAGCGTCGTTGCATAAGTAGACCTACATAAAGCATCAACATAAGATGACTCAGCAAAATAGCCTTCGACTGTGAAAAGTGAATACACGAACCTGATTCTTATTATAATTAGAAGACAAGAGGTTCAGAAACAAAGTACTAAAAATTATACATAAAAAATACACGTGCATTTAGCCATTTAGTAGGCCTAATTAACTGGTAATCCCTCGATCCTCCTCATTTTCTTTTCTCAAAACCTATTTCTTCTCTTGTGGCCTTGCGCACTGGGAGCGCCTATGAACGGTTCACCCTAGTAGAGGCGCTTTATAAATGTTTTTATACGATACAATGCAATTTAGTATGTACGCTTGGAGGGTTTAACCTGGGACTAATCCAAATGCATATAGCATATATACTTGCATTTGGGGTGGGGTGTCCTGATAATGTAGGCTAGCCTATAGTAAGCATATACAAAAAAGGAGAAACCTCGACAATGATTTCTCTATATTGACCTTCAAATGAGACATAATTTTTTCATCTAGGCCTATCAGACACTTGTTAGAGACCGAATAGCGATGGAAGTAGGACAGTGGAAGAGGTGCCACTTCGTGGGCGCCCGCACATATTATATAGACCTACGGGCAAGAAAGGCACTTGCCTTCGCCTGGAAATTTACGCTTTTAATTACTACTCTTTTGGTTTTTAACAAATTTCTTCAAACCAAAGCACTAATTAATTGATTATTTGATACACAAAGTAAAACTGAGAAATTTACATTTAGAAACATCTATAATATATTTCTCAAAGTTTGTCCTTCCGTTTGTGTGTATGTATGTATGTATGTATGGATGTCCGGATGTATTTTCACACTTCGTCCCAGAAAACCAAAATTTCACGGGGGGCGTACCGGTGGAGGTCAGAGATAGTGGTGGAGTGTTGTGGGGAAGGGGGTGGGGTGGGATGGTGGAAGGTGGGGTGGTGGGGGGGAGAAATTTGGGGGAAATGTTTTTCCCCGAAAACTAAAATTTCACGGGTGGCGTACAGGTGGAGGTCGGAGTTAGTGGTGGCGTGTTGTGGGGGTGGGTGGTGGGGTGGTGGAGGTGTCGAGTGGGGGGTGTAGGGGTGGGCCTGGTGGATGGTGGGGGGAGAAATTGGGGTGAAATTTTTTTCCCCCGAAAACTAAAATTTCACGGGTGACGTAACGGTGGAGTTCAAAGTTAGTGGTGGCGTGTTGTGGAGGGGGTGGGGTAGGGGTGGGTGGAAATTTGGGGGGGAATTTTTCCCCGAAATCAAAAATTTCACGTGTGGCGTACCGGTGGAGGTCGGAGTTAGTGGTGTCGTGTTGTGGAGTGGGATGGGGTAGGCGGTAATTTGGAGGGGGGATTTTTCTCCGAAAACCAAAATTTCACGTGTGGCGTACCGGTGCAGGTTGGAGTTAGTGGTGGCGTGTTGTGAAGGGGGTGGAGAGAGTGAAATTGGGGGGGATTTTTTCCCCGAAAACCACAATTTCACGGGTGGCGTACCATTGGAGGTCGAAGTTAGTGATGGCGTGTTGTGGAGGGGTGGGGAAAATTTGGGAGGGAGATTTTTTCCCCGAAAACAAAAATTTCACGGGTGGCGTACCGGCGGAGGTCGGAGTAAGTGGTGGCGTGCTGTGGAGGGGGTGGCGGTGGGGATGAGGGGAAATTTGGGGGGGAAAATTGACGGAACCCGGGCGAAGCCGGGTATAAAAGCAGTGGCGTAACAACCATATAACGAAGGTGGACAAAATCCACGGGCCCCCGAGACCCAAAGGGCCCCCAAGCTTAATAAGTAAAAAAAGTGTCATGTACATTTTCTGAGTTTTTCCGTTTTATAGTTAGTTTTAGTTTGTAGAGTCTAGGCCTAGCCTGGATACGACCGACGGATATGATAAATGATACGCATGTGTCGTGTCTGTCGGGACTGTATGGGTCATCCGGATGTGAGAGCATTTGACCCGTAGTAGACATCAACACTTAGTTGTATGTTAGGGGCGGGTCGACGGTTAGGGCGAGGGGTCCTCGGTTAGGGTATACGTTCATTCATGGAGGTCATCCGAGTACCCGACACAGCGTTAAGGAATGATGCTTGAAATAGTATCTGCTTTCTTTTTCCGCTCCCTCTAATTGACTAATTCTAGCTGGCTGTGTGTGTCTGTCTGTCTGTCTCTCTGTCTGTCTGTCAGACAGAGAGAGAGAGAGAGAGAGAGAGAGAGAGAGAGAGAGAGAGAGAGAGAGAGAGAGAGAGAGAGAGAGAGAGAGAGAGAGAGAGAGAGGTCTCTGTCTGTCTATCTGTCTCTCACTCTCTCTGTCACTCTGTGTGTGTGTGTGTGTGCATTGTGTGTACCTGTCTTTGTCTCTGTCAGTGTGTCTATACGAGCCAAGTGTTCAAGTGACTGATACACACTGCACATTGCAGTGTTCATTCCTTCGCGCTCATAATAACAGTCATTCATTTATTTTTATCTGGATTATCACTATTGCGGTGCCTAAACGAAAATAATCATCATATAAGATGAATGCCATATGAAACGCACGTACAGTTCTGAACTTCTGGCAGTCAGAAGCGAGCTGAGGAAATCGAAAAATTGAGGCTGCTGTGTTTGCGAACAGTAAGGCCAGAATAGCCAAATTCACGAAGTAATTCTACGAAGAACTACTGTAACAGATCACAGTGAGTATACATTACAGGCACGTATACGTGTGTGTACATAGGCTATGGACCTTGTATGGGTGTCACGACAACAAACT